>JAKWBJ010000504.1:0-600000 GCA_023159175.1 Wohlfahrtia magnifica | reverse complement strand
AATTGCCTTTCAATTTTATTTCGTTTTATTATTGTATAGGAGGAATTTTCATTTGTTTTTCAAATTGTTTTACACTTTTTGTTTTCATTTTTGTATTCTAGAAAATTGTTAATGTAAGTGGTTGGTAATGTATATGCAATAGTTGTGTTTTATTTTTTTTAGTTTTTATTTTTTGGAATGTGGATCTTTGACTTGTCCTTTTCGTTTTAAAAATTTAATTTAGTGAATGTGTACGTTTTAGTGAATGTGTATGGCATATGGTTTATATTGGTGTCATACCTAATCTAAGGATAGATATAGATATGCTATTTTAAATATTGGAGTTAGCCTCTCATCCCCTCATTTTGTGTATCGCTTATCCTGAGCATGTGGCTCTTTAAATGTTTTTATTTTATTGCAAATTTCCTTCGACATCATTGTGCTTTGTTCATTGTGTTTGGTCAGTTTCTCAATATTTGTTCAATATTTTAATTTCTTGGTCAAGTGGGATTTTAAACAATTCTTTTTCGTTTTGCTTTTAACAATTTAGAAGATTAATTTTCACTATAAATTAACTTTATCTTTGAAATAAATGACAGTATGTATTACTAGATTATCTATTATACATTAGGTTGAATAATAAATAAGTTCGTAGCGTTTGTATATTTTCTTTTGTTTTTCAACGTGCTAATCGTATTTTTGTGTACCTTAATTTTTTTGTTACTTTTGAGGCCCAAAAACTGTTGAAGCAGCCCGGAACATATGCAACGTCCAAGGAGAAGGTATCTTAGGCGAGTCTACAGCACGGAAATGGTTTGCAAAGTGTAAAACTGGCGATTTTGGCGTCGACGACACGCCCCACAGTAGTATTTTGTAGGCAAAAAAGCAATTTTTTAACAATTACTTTTAGAAAATCTAATGATGCTTTTCTATAGAGCAGTATTTGATTAAGAAAAATCTGAAATTTGCTTTAATAAAAAATAATATTTTGTCTTAGAAAAAATCTGTTGAAGTCATATAAATATTGTTAAATGAAAACTTATGAAAATGTTTAATTATATAATTTGCATATATAACTAAGTGGATATAAGCTTATAAAATTAAGCGTTTCATGTTTTCCATGGAAAAAGAAATTAGCTCCGGCTACCTCTGCTGTCACCAAATGCGGGGTGAGAGCATATTCTTAGACTTTTGCTTGGTTAAGAACAATTTTATGCAAAAAATCGATGTGGTTTGTATAGGTGGTGGAAGATAGACGTGTCCAATATTAATGAAATTTGGCAAGCATTTTTTGTTAATTCTGGAAGGCATACATACCAAATTTGAAAACTTTTGTTTTAATAAGAAAAATTTTATACGAAAAAACGATTTAGATTGTATGGACAATGGGCATGGTCAATTTAGTTTTAATTACCAACTTTCAATGATCTAGCACAACTAATTGCAAGTTGACCTTTATATCGACTTAAACGTGAACTGCGATCATCATCTTTGATAAAAAAGAAAAGAAACAAATTTAACGAAAAAATTTTAAAATATATTTAAAGGAAGTGAATAATATTAAAATTGAAGTTGAAATCATGTTGAATTTTGTTTGTGTAAAGTGAGTCAACTCAAAATATGTCAATTATCACTTTTTGCTAGAAAACGATATACGGTGGTCATATATACCCACGGTAAAAATCTAGGATCATGTTCTCTACTGTTTCGCCAAAAAATACAATTGTACCCCTCTTTGTATCATAAAAGTTAATATAAAAAAACAGTTTTTTGCCTCTACCAAAAATTTTACAATTTTGAACCCGTGAGGTATGTATAATGTAGATGCATTTTTCTTTTGAGACAGAATATTAGTCAGAATATTAGATCTTTCTTAAGATTTTTTTTATTTAACTTTATATAAATTGTTATTCTTTCATAAATTTTTATGATTTTATAATTTTGAAATAATATAATCGTTTTGTTTTAGAAAGTATGTATTCAAGTTCCATTAATCTTTAACTAGGTTCAATTGGATATTGACTTGAAAGATGTAAATTTTCCTAAAAATAACCAATTTAATTTAAATTTTGCAACAAATTTACATTTTAAATGATAAAATTGTTACAAAAATCTGGTTGGGCACCCCTGCGTTTATTACATCGCTAAAATAAATAAACAAAAGCTGCAAAAACAATTATACGTGCTGTTAACAGATAACCAAAGCGACAACAACAAACATTAGCAGAAATAAAGTAAATAAAAATAAAGCGGCAACAACAAAAACTAATAGCAAAGAAAACAAGTAACAGACAATAATAAATAACAACAAATAACAAAACCTGAAAAAAGTAGTACGATAAAGAAATTAAAAAAAAAGAAATGGAATCTACCTGAAACATCGAGAGGTTCGATAGCTTTGGAAGTGTTGTTTACTCAGCCATATAAAAAGCACATTGGTGCGAACAACAATCAGTTTATGTGTTGTCAACTCAGCGCGAAGAGTTTATATGTTGTAAACTCATCGAACGTGTTATTGGTTTGGACTCGGTATTAAGAGAGTTTAGTGTGGTTAAACTCTGTTGTAATATAACTTAAGTTATAGCTACGAGCGGGCTGGAAGATCTTTAGGTGGAAAGATCTGTCGAGTAATTGTTGTTGTTTAAAAGATGTAAAACGGTAAGAGTATTTAAGAATAAAAATTGTTATTGCTTGTGAAAAGGTTACAAGCAGTGGTGCACAAAACTGTGTAAATAGAGGATTTTAATTAAAAACTGAACAAATGATTTATTTTATTTTAACTATAATCTACGAACTCATAAATACCCGTTTTTAAAAAGGTAAAAACGTAACAATATTTTTAATAATGTTTAGATGAAGGCAAAGTCAAAATATGGATCAATCATAAAAAGTTTTTGGCAATTGGTTTGGACTTATAATTCCGTTATGTTGACATAATTATGTGTTGAAAGCGTGATTTATTTGCACTTTAAAATTTTATTGCGATTTACACGGGCGATACTTAATGATTAAAAACGATTTATACCAAATTTAATAATCTGCATCTTTAGATCAAAAATAATACCGTGCGACGAAAAAAAATGTAGTTGAAGTGCGTTTACTTTCGTAATATCGTATTTTTATTAATATCGTAAATTTGTTTTTTTTGATGAATTCATACTTTTAAATATCTTTTATTGTTCTTTTTCGGAGTTATCTTTTAATTGTTCATTTATTACCGTATGATCATGAGCAGTATGGGTATTGTTTATTTTTTTTTTTTTCTATCTTTATTTATCACATGAATGCAAATACGAAATATCATACATGTTCACATACATGATTATGGTGATAAAAATATATTAACCCATATGATCATTATTAAACCTTTAGTGAGACAGGGATAGAATGATAGTATCTTTTATAAGCTTGTAATAAATTAAGCATATGTTATGTCTTAACAATAGACATACATGATAACGGTATAATCACACGATATTAACATAAATTCCTTAAGTGAGAGAGAGATATAGTTAAAGATATAGAAAGATTATTAAAGATAGAGAAAAATATAGTGAAAAAAAGCTTTTTATAAGTATAAAAGGGTACTAGTTCGATAAGCGTGTCATTTTATTAGAGAAGTTAATTTTAAGACCGAGCTGGAAGCGTTAAGTTTAACCGAGCGAGATAAGTGCCAAAGAAAAAAAAAAAAAGGAAAGTAAAAATTTTAAATTGAACCATTTGCTGTAAAGGAAATAGGAAAAACTAAATTTTAAACATTTTAAAATTATAAGTATATTTTTCAAATGAAGTAAATTCGATTTTGTTTTGTTTAAAGATAATAAAAAGGTTCATTATAAAACAAAAATAACATGTAATTGATTTTAGTGGGTAAATTGTGAATTGCATATGTGATAATACAGAAAAATATAATTCCTCCTAGGTTACACGATTCCGGGGAAGCCAACTAGACCTACGGGCCTATTGATGGTCCTACTCTACCCCGGAACACCACCTACAATACTACCCTGACAATTCCGTAAAATTACTAGTAAAAATTAATTGTGAAGATTGAAGAAGATTTGGTTGCTTATCTATACGAAGACTTCAATTTCGTGCCACATTCTTTGTCCTCAAATGTCACCTTGAAAGAAAACATGTACCATTGATATTTAAAAGGTTATTGGTTTCATATAACCAATAAACCAAGTAATAAATCCTAAACTAAATGCTAAACAATAAACGCTATTAAAAATAAGTTATATATTATTACCTAAATATTTGAAAAACACCACGAAAATATTGACAATATATCTACAATATAACTAAAGTTTTACAACTTTAAGTAAAATATGTTTAACTAAAGAAAACTCTAAAATATAATTAAAATACTCAAAATACAACCTAATTAAATCTACTAATAACTATCAATATAAAGTTACAATTCTAAATCTTATTAAAAATACTCTTAAATAATGATAAAATAATTAGTTATCCAAAATTTTCATAACCTACTTAAGATTACCCCAAAATCTACATTAAATATTAATATGATAAAAATTTCTCCAAATATATCTAAAAATTATTAAAATATCTTCTAAAATCAAAAGAAAATACCCTATTTATCATTAAGATTCTACTTTAACCTAAACTAATTAACCTTACATGCTTAAATTTTTTTAATAAACTACGTTAAAACTTAACCTAACCCTATATAATTATCCTAACCTAATCATCAACATGACTCTAAATTTGTCGAAAATCCCTATTCTCCTTTTGAAAATATTCCCAATTAATATTTAATACGACTAACCCTTAATTAAAACCTAATCTGAAAGTCCTACATACATATCTATTTTTAAATTGTGCTTAAAATATCACATTATTACCAAAAGATCTTTTGTTAAACATAAATATTGCACAAGTATAACAGTTTTAAACAAAAGAGAAGTTTAAAAAGTAACAACAACAACAATCAGTCATCGGTTTGGTAGAGGCCTTCAGCAAGCAGCGATGGATTTGAAAACAAGAGTATCAAAAACTGTACTTGATTGATTCATTTTTATCATACTCTCTTTTATTTATTTTATTGTTATACTTAACAATACTCTTAACATTATTTTCTATATTTATTTAAAATCAAAGAGATTTTAAAATCGAAAAATAAAATCGAAATTATACTTAAGAGAGATTTATACGAAAAAAAAATGAAAAAAGAATTAAAACTTAAGGTCTCTTTGATGACGAATTAATTTATTAGTGTATCTTTAGATAAGAAAATGTTTTCCATCTTTATATTCTATATTACACTCATGAAAATAGTGTTAGTTAAAATATTATAGAAAATTTAGGAATTGGTAATATTTTAAGGTTTGAGGATAATTTGAATAAATATAATAAATATGCTCTGAAATATGAAATAATTTGGACTTTTAAGTAAAACTTAGGTATCGGCTGAAAAGGTTAATGGTGTTTGGGGATTCTAAAATATACTTAGGCCAATAGAAACCATAGGAAGGGAGGGTATAGAGGCCGAGAACCTTGACATCTGTTCTCTAACATTGGTGTGTAGGAAGATTTGAGAAACAAATGTGTTGATAGTAAGAGGCTTGTTAAGGCGCACGTGATTTTTTTTTTATAATTGCTGCAAGGTAACTCAGGTAAACAAGATCCCCGCCAATTTCTCTATAAGCGAGCTAGCTAGCAAGCACTCGCGTACAGTTTAACCGGGTACCTCACAAGTCTGTTTTATAGCGAAATCTTTTGCGTTCACCACATTGTTCTCCTTTTGGCAGTAACAAAAGTTGAGATTTAGTGTAGACCAGCAGGGAAATGACGGCCAATGTGGTAGAAACAGAGTAGCAGATCTCTTCATCACCGCAATTATTACACTTTTCTTAAGTTTGAGTTACAGATATAAAACTGGTTTTTCATACCTTCAAGCACTTATAAGCTGATAACTTAGCTAAACACTAACCGATTATAAGTTTCCGAGCAAATTTGAAATAAAAATGATATACACATATCATTTATAAGGCATTGATGAATACGTTTGTATTTCTTAAGCACACATATTTTTCACAAAATTTTTTGCATATTTTTCACCGTGTTATTTATGAATTAATTAAGAAACTATGCTTACATGTAAATAAAATGATCCTTATGTTTTTAAAATTCATTGGAAATTTACAAAGTTATTAAGATATTCACGAAAGCAACTCGTGAAAAAATCATGCGATTATTACAAAATTATAAAATACAAATTTTGCGCACCCCTATTGGTAATTTTTGTAAGATAATAAAATGAGGATATTAAACAGTGACATACATTATACATGTTTATTTATAAAAAAAGAGTAATAAAGAAATAAAAATCGTGTGATAATAATTCATATTTCTTATTAAATAATTCTATAAAGGGTGGTTCAACCATACTGAACAATATTAATTGTGAGTCACACCTTAACGTCAAGATTTTTGCTCAACTTAATTTGACATTTTTTTGTTTCAGTGCTTGACAACTTCAGCCATGGGGGGGTACACAATTGAGCAGCGCGTTAATACTTTTGGAGCTTTTTTCGTTCACATCGTGATATTTTGGTCAACATAATCGGCCAAATGTGTCCACAATCGGGAGAATTCTGCGCCAATTTTAGCAAATCGATTCTGTAGGAATGCGGATGTATGGCGGCGTCATCGGGCCATACATCTACGAAAAGGAAGTCGGCCAAGTAATTACCGTGAATGATGTTCCCTATCGCGAGATGATAACGAACTTATTGTAGCCAGAAATTGAGGATATGGACCTGGACGGTATGAAGTTCCAACATGATGTTGCCACTTGCCACACAGCCAACGAAACAACAGTTTTTTTGCTTGATAAATTCAATGGCCGTGTTATCTCATGTCATGGTAATGTTAATTGGCCGCCACGACCATGTGATTTGATATCGTTGGACTTCTTTCTTTATGAAGTTCCAACATGATGTTGTCACTTGCCACACAGCCACTTGCCACACGGTTTTTTTGCTCGATAAATTCAATGGCCGTGTTATCTCATGTCATGGTAATGTTAATTGGCCGCCACGACCATGTGATTTGACATCGTTGGACTTCTTTCTTTAGGGATGTTTAAAAGAAAAAGTGTGCGTCAATAAGACAAAAACAATTCAAGAGCTAAAAGATGAGATAGATCAGCACATTAAAGTTAAAGCTTAAAGTTATAGTTAAAGCTTAATTATGTCTTAGAGTCATTGAAAATATAAATTGACAGATAGAGGTATGTCACGGAAGCCGTGACGAGCATTTGCCCTATATTTTATTTCACACATAATTGTCACAGATCCTTCTTTCATAATAAAAATATTAATATAATTCTCTGAAAAATTTTTGTTTTATTTACAATTAACACCGCGCTCTGTAGTTGGACCACCCTTTGTCTCTGTAAAACAATCTTTGAGGTTATGACTTGCTTATTGTTTACTTTTGCCCGCATAAATCCTTAACAGAAACAAAAATACCTTAGACGCACGGATTCTTGTAAATCTTCGTATAACTGTCCATGAGAAAAACATGTCTGGGTAAATACAATCCTACCTTTTGAAAACTTTTGATCTTATGCCTTGGACAATTTTTTCATATCATCCGAAAAGGCCTTTGGCTACGTAGCTTTTGCAAACATCAAGGTGTGACGCTAAGATTTAGCGGGAATATCAACAAAAGATATACCAACGTAACAAAAAAAAAAAAAAAAAAAGAACTGAAATCGGAACGATGGGACCGCCACACGGGGGTTATATCGGAATGTTTTTGATCAAGGTTATACTCTTTGAAATCAATTTGAGAGGTGGTAAGCCAGATGAATTAAGTGTACTTAAAAATTCTGTTGGGTACAACTGAGCATTCATTCCCTGTTTTCTTCTGCTCACCACAATCCGAACTTAAGCAAATCGTTTCTTTGAAAATAATATATATATTCACTAATTTTTGTATAATCTTCGATTTTTGGAACAGAATTGACGTTGAGTAAAATTGAAAAACATGTTGTTTATTGATTTATCTGATGTTAAAAATGGTGGTAATACAATAACTACAATAACAATGCTTGAGGATCTTAAATGCCTTGTTATTGTAAGTTGTTGAGGCTTCCAAGTTACTGTTGCCCAATTTTAGCAACCATTCCGTAAAAGAAGGATCATTTGATTTCATATTTCAGTCAACTAATGAGGTTGATCATAAAAGCATAAGGGCGATCTTTTTACAGTATTTTCAAAAACTCACAACTGAGATTACTATTATTACGCCTGACCAGGCACTATTGTGGACACTGCGGCCCATGGGATCTATTGTGCCTCTTCCGGTCTATAGTTCATTCAGCATGATGCCTTCCTAGTGAACATCAGCACATCTGAAACCATAATGGTGGATATGTCACCCAGTGAGACCCTATGTCCACCTTAATACATCCACCTAAACCTATCAAGAACCCCACATTCACTTTCGCAACTAGTAACACCTGGCAAAAATTTCCACGAAACCAATTTTTTGCATAAGAAAAGTTATTTTTTATGATCTCCTTTTAAAGGCGATCGACAACACATAGTGCACTTTTGGGTACCACTGAAATGTCATCGCAAATGATGAGATCTGTTTTGATGGGCATCGTTTGTGGGAAAGCGAAACTTGAGTCCGATGTGTCTCAGAAAGGTACAAGTATTTTAAAAACCGAATGTTATGTTCGACCCCCTGGTAGGAGATTAACTGTAATGCCGGTCCATGCAGTTGTTATAAAGCTAATTATTTTTACGTTATTTGTGCACTTATTCCTTGAAACCAATTTAACCTTTTAATTTTAATATCACATGGCACTATATATTAAACAACCCTATATTAATACATTTAACAAAACAAACACTGTACAGCCGACAACAGTATTATTAAGAACGGTTTTTGCAACAACAAAATATGTTATGTTAAACTGTAATACAGAAAAATATGAACCTCAAGGCTTTAAAAAGTATTTTTTTAAAAGAAAGCATTAACTTCAAGACTTCTCACTATTTTTCATCATTAGAATAGAAATTTATATTTAAAATGAATCATCAATTATAAATTTTGATGCAGTACTACGAATGATATTTGCAACCGACAAAAATACCTTTTAGAAATAAAATACATAGGATATATGATTTTTAAAAAGTACAGTTTAAAAGTAAAATAAATTTTAGGATTTTTTCAAAAGTAGCTTTACTAAAAAGCTTAGTAACTCAGTCAGCTTAGTAATAGTGCGGTTCCTATATAAATTAATACGCAAAAACACTTCCAAGCTTTCAAAATGTGCTGAAAATTTAATACAAATTGTGTTTGCATATGAAATATGCACAGCTTCCCTAACTTTAATGATATACATACATATTGGGGAGTAGAATGATCGCTTTTATCAAAAACCGGCTTTCGAAAAGTAGCAATTTTTAAAAAATCGGTTTTCGGTTAATATTTATTCAAATAACCAGTTAACGGTTAACCAGTTCTTTTATTTAAATAAAATTGTTTTTAATTCTTGAAGTATAGAGCTGGACCTCGTTATTTAAAAAGTAAGCAGAAGCTGACGGAGAGCTTAAAATTAAAGTGGCAATCAAAACTAACAATAATTCTACCACATCTCATAACAACTATGCCAAAACGGTGTGCGGAAGTGCTGAAAGTTACTTAAGTTTCGAACAGCTACTCAAGCACCAAATTTCGTTTTTGTTGTTGTATTACTTAGCAGAGAATGGAATTAAAGGTTTGTTATTATAGCTATAGTTTAGATGCCTAAGATAACAAGAATTGAGTACTTTGAATAAATATATAATGTTATGTACGAGTTCTTAATTGCCTCGACAAGAAAAGTTGCTAAGGTTTCGAGCAGCACTGTATGTAAATTCATGCACCTCGTATTTAATAGTGTCTGTGTCACTGCGGTATGTTAGGTCAGACACCCACCTTCTAACCAAAAAGTCGTCGGTTCGATCCCAGGCCCCCACCATCTGACAATTTTCAACAGCGACATCATCTCAAAACATTACTAGCGATTGGTTATGTGTATTAACGTTGTGAAAAACTTCACTAACTATTATATATGCAGTTTGTAGACGGTTTTTGTGGGTCGCTTTCAATGAATCAAGTTGATAATTCTCCATATATAAAAATCAATATTTATTTACAGAAGATGAGTAAAAGTTATTGCTGCTTAAGTGTGCATAACTTTTTCGATCTACTTTGGTTTTCAGGTGAGACGTTCAAGGTTGTCATATATACAGGATGGGCAAATTCGAGGTTAGGAAGTAAATTGGCTGTCAAATGATGAAATGTCAAGAATTGAGCTCCCAACTTTTGACACTTATTTAGTAAAAAATTGGTAAATTTTAACTATGGAACACTACACTCTTGAACCAAGAATTGTAATTGCAAAATTTACTGTTTGAAAAGCTGAACGAAAACAACGCTTTTTTCGACAAAATCATCTTTAGTGATAGGCCAATTTTCAATTAGGCGGTTATGTAAACAAATAAAATTGTCGCATATGAGGTTCACAAAATCCACAAACAGTCCTCGAACAACCATTACATCCAAAGAAAGTGACCGCATGGTGTGGTTTATGGTTAGGCGGCAACATCGGCTCGTATTTTTTCGAAAATGAGCAAAGAAACGCCGTCACCGTGAATTCTCTGCGCTACCAGACCATGATAACTAATTTTTTTTGTGTCCTCAATTGGCTAATGTTGACATCAGTGACCTTTGGTTTCAGCAGGACGGTGCAACAAGCCACACAGCCAGCCACACAATTCAGTTATTGCATGAGAAATTTCGGAGATTTCAGATCGTGCATTGTGGCAAGCAAGAATTTGAGTATCTTCATCCTATCTGATTACAGCGATGAGGATACGACAGCGGCGGCCCGGGGGACCGCATCTGGCACCATTTTTGTGGTCTTAAATTACATTGGCCACGACCACAGCGAACTTCCACCAAACGAAAAGGTTCGTGGCTTGAGTGGTTTAGATATAATGAACACTGGCAGGGAACCTACTTTGTAGTTTCGAATAGAAGGAAGGTTCCTGATGTGACCTTGGACAGTTCCAGGCACTCAGATTTGATCAGTGGATGGAGGGTTTCTGGAGAATGCTCCTTCTCTTATCATCTGTTTATTGATCTCGAGATTGCGTTCAAGTCGCCTGGGACTAGTTTTTCAGAACAGGAGGAAGACGGATTGGGTTGATCATCGCAACATCCTGTCCCGAACTCTTCCGGATCCTCCGAATATAAATAGTTGCCGCGACATAGAGGCTTCTGTTAAGATCTTGACGGAAGCTTTCGATAGGGCATCGGGTGGGGCATGCAGACCAAGGGTCTGTAAAGGTAGGAAGCAACCACTATGATGGAATTCCGGTCTGGGCGACATCCGCAGGGAATGTCGCCGGCTATTCAATGAGGCTAAGAGGGGGGGGCGACTGGTCCACTTGTAGATCCTAATGGAATAGATTTAAAAACCGAATTAGAAGTGCAAAGCGCAAATCTTGGAGATCCTTCTGCAGCAGTGTAGAACGATACTCCAAGGCGAGCCGGTTTCGGGGAATCGTGGCATCATCAACAGCGATCCCTGGTTTTATTCAAAAACCATGTGGAAGCTGGACCAAAAGCGGACATGAGACCTTGAAAGTCTTGCTGGACGTACACTTTCCGGGCAGTTTTCCCATGAGGGAGCATCACGTGGACAACTCACATGATCACACCGAGTCCTACGTTTCAATTACGAAGAGTGGGCTGAGGTGGTCGTTGTGCAGTTTCGCCCCATACAAATCCCCTGGCCCGGATGGCATTATTCCTGCCGATCTTCAGAACAGCGTTGATTTGTTGATTCCTTGGCTGATCTATAAGGCATGCTTGACAGGGTGGTATTTATTCCCAAGTGGAGTAAAACCTCCCACACAAGTTCAAAAGTCCCATCAGCCTATCTTCTTTTCTTCTGAAGACTCTGGAAAGGTTGGTCGACTTGCATTTTCGCAGTACAATAGAACCTGAATGCCGTAAGAGTTACTCTAGTACTATATAAAAATGAATTTGTGTTTGTTTGAAGACTGTATACAGCTAAATAACAGAAACTATAGTGCCTTTCTGGAAGGAACAAATGGTTAGATTTTGACCTAAAGGGGGCAAATGGGAAAAAGGGATAACAAATGTAACTAAGATAGCATTTAAGATAATAATTAAGAAGGGGGTAGTGAAATACACCGGGGTTTAGCTACTTTGTTTAACGTGGTACATTCCTTTAGGGAGGTTTAAAGGACAGAGAGTTCTTGTTTAAGCCTTCCTAAACGAAACACTTGAACCTGACCTATTATCTGCATCCCAAAATGCCTACACTAGGGGCAGATCTGTTGAGACTGCGCTTCCTTCACTCGCTTGTGGGGTATATTGAAAATGCCCTCGAGCACAGGGAGTATGCTCTAGTGGCATTCTTGGATATAGAGGGGGCCTTTAACAATGTGACACCGGAGGAGTCACACTCTACAGGGGGGTTCTTTCACCTCTCCTGTGGAATTTGACGGTTAACACTTTGCTCGTAAGGTTTGATCCTAATATATTCAAGACTGTAGCGTATGCGGATGATGTTGCTGTGGCTATGTCGGGAAAATTTCTTGACACAATGTCGCACCGCCTTCAAACATCTCTGAGCCTTCTCAGTCGGTGGAGTACTGACAGCGGGTTGAACGTTAACCCAGGAAGACGGAATTGGTACTATTCACGCGCAGGTACAAAGTTCCGTCGTTTTCCCTACCGCGTCTTCACGGCGTTGAGCTGTGGCTGTCCAATGGCGCGAAGTATCTTGGGGATAATCCTGGATCCAAGCTATCCTGGCTTCAAAATACACGTGCGAGGCCGGCAAGGGCAAATGTTGCGCTGTACGCCTGTCGTCGTCACTTCTAGTTTGGCTGTCGGAGTGTAAAGACGTGTTTTTTCAAAGCGGAAAATTTAAGTTTGTTACAAACTATCGTGTGTGAAAACCGTGTGCTTTGCAAGTGTGAGTGATAAAATTGTGAAGAATTGTTGTTATAAGGTTGAGACTCCCAGGGGTAATTCTGTGGTGTCTCAGTTTTTTGACTTCAAGGTCAGTAACAATTTGAAGAAGTGAGGTTAGATAGGACTAACGGAGTGGAGTTACCATACTCGTGCGGTGGGTTTTGGTGCTACCAGAGTGTGTTTTGTTGACGGTTCGGCGTGTCTATTGGACATTGATTTTCGAGTTGTATTTCGGTTTCGGGCGTGTTTAATTGGAATTGGTGACGGACTTGGCTACGATTATTGACTTCCTATTGGCTGCGTTTATTGGTAAATCTGGTGAGTCGTTAGATTCTTTGAATTTGAATTTTGTATTATGCCTCCTGCGGGGAAACCTCGCAAGACGGCGAAGGGTGATGCCTCTGACGCTGCGTCTGGGGCAGTCACTGATGAAGTGATGGGGCCCCCTCCACCTGCGAAGTCTCGTCTCCGTCATACGGAGAGCGAGCTGAGCAGTTCGAGGTCGGAAGCTGATGTAAAGGCGAGTGGTGGTAAGGCGACCACCAAGCGCTTTAAGTCTGCTCCTGTTGCTGATGCTGCTGCTGCTGCTGCTGCTGTTGATGGTGTTAAGAGTGATGCTGGTCGCGGTTCTGCTATTGGTACTGCTGCTGGTGGCGGTGTTGGTGCTGGTGGTGGTGTTGTTGGTGGTGCTGCTGGTGGTGCAGTTGGTGGTGTTGCTGGTGGTGCTGCTGTTTCTGGCGCATGTACCACGTCGGATGCTGGTGCTGCTGCTGCTATTTCTGATAGCTCTGCGGTTGGTGGTGGTTTTGCTGCGGCGTTTCCCCCGTTGCCATCTGTTGGCAGGGAAAGCAGACAGCGTAAAAGGGCTGTGGCTTCGGCTGCTGCCTTTTCCACGTGTGATGGTGGTGTTACTGTGGCCGACGTTAAGGTTGTCACTGACAGTTTCCGTGAGGTGCTGTTCGGTGAGAACCTTAGTGCGGAGACGATGGGCAGACTCATGAGTCAGGCTAGTGGATATGAGGAGCTGGTAATGAAACTGCTGGCAGACAACGAGCGGTTGAGGGGTAGGTTGGACATCCTCCAGTCTCCCAGGCCGGTTCAGTCGGTGACCGCAGTGCCAGCTCCCGCTGCTAGGCCTGTTGCTCAGGCCCCAACGGTTGCTGCGGTGGTTAGGGCACAGAGTGTCGTGGTTCCCAGGCCTACACCCAAGCCTGTGGAAACCTGGTCGGTGGTTGTTCGCGACAAGAAGAAGGGCGCAACTTCTAAGGAGGTAGTGAGTAAGGTCGTCGAACAGGTCGGACCCACCCTTGGAGTCAGAGTGCATGAGATGCGGCCGCTGAAGAGGTCTAGCGGCGCGGTCATTCGTACACCTTCGGTGGCGGAGAGGTCGAGGATTGCCTCAAACAAAAAGTTTGAGGAGGTCGGCCTGGAGGTGACCGTCAGCGATAAGCTTGGTCCAAGGGTGGTGGTTGCCGGAGTGCATGCGGCGATCACTCCTGGCGAATTTATGTCTGAGTTGTTCGAGATGAACCTTAAGGAGCGTATGAGCTATGAGGTGTTCAAGAAGAGCGTTCGTCTGGTTACCAGTCCCTGGAGGTCTGACCCTGCCGGACAGGTCAACGTTGTGTTGGAGTGTGGTGAGCGTGTTGCGAACGCGCTTCTTGATGTCGGTAGGGTCTACGTGAAGTGGTTCAGCTTCAGGTTGCGGCAACAGGATGCGATCCCGCACTGCTACCGCTGCCTCGGCTTTGACCACCTGCAGCGTGAGTGCAGGATGGGGCAGGACGTGTGCAGGACGTGCGGGACGATGGGGCATCTGGCCTCACGTTGTGTTAACCCGGTGAGGTGCCGCAACTGTGAGATGAGGGGCCTGCCAGTATGCTGTCGTTTGCGTGTCCCACGTACTCGGCTATGGTTGCCAGGGCGAACGCCAGACACTAATGGAGTTGCGCCTTTTGCAGCTGAATTGTCAGCGCTCGAAGGCGGTGACGTGCGAGCTGGGGCAAGCTATGTGTCAGCTGGACGCTAGCTTTGCCCTGATCCAGGAGCCGTACTTTGCGAATGGTGATGTTAGGGGGATTCCGGGGGGGGGGTTTCGCGTATTTACTGACGGTGTGGGAAAGGCCGCGATTTTAGTTAGGGACAGCGACGTGGACTGTACGAAATCAGTTGATAGCCAGCTTGGGGTGTGTGTTAGGGTAAAAGGGTGGTTTGGGGAGATGTTTCTGGCTAGCATCTACTGTAGGCCTGGCGTTTCATTGGAACCCTATCTAGGGTATATGGATACGGTACTACTCGCGGCGAGTAGTATTCCTGTTATCCTCGGCCTAGATGCGAACGCCTTCTCTCGTATGTGGTTCAGTAAGATCTCCAGACTTGGGTCTGGACATCCGAACCTTATGCGAGGAGGAGTGCTTAGTGAATGGTTGCTCTCGCGAGATTTGAGCGTGTTGAATGAGCCGAGTGAGCTATATACTTTCGATGGGCCAATGGGCGTCAGTGACATTAACGTGACAGCTGCGAATGGGGCGGCAATTATTGCTTTGGACTTTAGTTGGAGAGTTTGTGACGATTGGGGGATAAGTGACCATAATCTCATCGAGATTAGGGTTACTTGTCCACAACGGACTAGGGAGACTGGTGGCGTTTTACGATGGCGAACGCGTGACGTTGATTGGGATCATTATCGGTACTGTTTTAGGGAGACATTGTCATCGGTGCCAATTGAAGACTTTAGGCTACTAACGATTGACGACCAGGTTAACAAGATTGTCCGGACGGCATCTGCGGTGAATGATGCACTGTTGGGCCGAGCTAGTTGTGCGAAGCCCAAGAGGGTCAAATGGTGGACCCCTGAGTTGGAGACGATGCGGCGGCGCGTTCGACACCTCCGGAGACGTTTCCAGAGGGGTAGGCGTACCAATGCTGAAGATCTAGCTCAGCGTAGGACCGAGTATCTTGGCAGCCTTAAGACGTACAAGGACATGATTGTTACAGTTAAGGAGGACGAGTGGAGGAGATTTGTACAGGACAATAGGGATGACCACTGGGGTAGGGTTTACCGTATCTGCAGGGGTAGAAAGAGTCAGGTGGACATAGGATGCCTCCATGTTGGCGACACCGTGTTGTCTTCATGGAGGGACTGCACGGACGCATTGTTGGGGGTCTTCTTTCCAAGGGCGGAGCCAGGCAACTATCCTCCCCCACCGGTGGAGGTTGCCGACCCTCCAAACTTGGTGAGGTCGGAATTAGATGACTGTTTTTGTCGGGTGAGAAGGCATGGAAATGTGCTCGTGTTGTGGTACTCCTTAAGTCGCCTGATAGAGTGAGGAGTAATCCTCGCTCTTATCGGGGCATCAGCCTCTTGCCAGTATTTGGAAAAGTGCTGGAAAGAATCATGGTGTACAGACTCAAGGAATGCTACAGCGAGGGCCCTTCATGTTACCAGTTTGGTTTTAGGAAAGGCAAATGCGTCGAAGACGCTTGGATGCATGTGAAGAGTTCTATCGAACAATCATCTGCGAAGTATGTGCTTGGGCTTTTCATTGATTTTAAGGGAGCTTTCGATTATCTTTCGTGGGACAAGGTCTTACGAAGGCTATCGGAGGTTGGCTGTCGTGAGATGGGCATTTGGAGCAGCTTTTCGAGCATTTCGAGGATAGAAAAGCGTGTGTTGTTGGATCCTTTGACACGGTTTGGATGGAGGTTGTTCGGGGTTGTCCGCAGGGGTCCATCTGTGGTCCATTCATTTGGAATCTCAAGATGGATACTCTGTTGAGGCAGCTCGGGCTGACATTCAAACTGTGTGCGTATGCGGATGACTTGTTCATCCTGATCGAAGGCCGGTCTCATGCTGAGCTGGAGAGAAGGGGTGCCCAGGCCATTCGCATTGCTTGTGAGTGGGGTGTATGTGTTGGTGTAGACGTCTCAGTGGATAAAACGGTGATGATGTTGCTTAAGGGCATATTGTCAACCGGGCGACCTCCACTCACTAGAATTGGTGACAACAGCATTCGCTATGTGACTCAGGTCAGGTACCTCGGAATAGTTGTTGGGAGCGTATGAGCTCCCAGGCTCATCTCACCCATGTCAGGCATAAACTGGCAGCTATCGTTGGAAAGGTTAGGCGCATATTGAGGAGTGATTGGGGACTCAGCAGGCGTGCCGTCCGTATCATATACGATGGGCTTTTCGTCGCTTGTGCGGCGTATGGCGCGTCGGTGTGGTATAAGACGATCATGTCTGTTGTTGGACAGAGTAAGATTCTCACGTGTCAGAGAATTGCACTCTTGGCATGTGTTCCGGTGTGTCGGACGGTCTCTACCGACGCTTTGCAGGTCCTTGCTGGTGTATCGCCGCTTGACTTGGAAGTGGTGCGTGGTGACTTTGGCTTGAGTCTGGGGTTCATACTGACGGAACATGGCTCTTTCAATGCATTTTTGCATCGAATTGGCCAGACTGAATCAGCGGACTGTCGGTATGGGAGGGGAATTGAGGACTGGAGGCATGTACTGACTTCGTGCCCGGACTATGATGACGTTAGAGATTTAGATAGTATGGGTATTACTCATACTGGGGGGTGTGGGATTTCAGTAGGGTATTGTTGGACGATCGTACTTATGGTAGGCTGGGCGTTTTTGCCCTTGAGGTGTTTAGGCGTAGAAGGACGGCACTATTAGCGGAGGTTGAACCTGCATCACCATCTTAGCGGTCTCCTGGCTAGCCTTTTTCTAGCTTGGCGTCCCGCTGGGGTGCTGACGGTTGATGTGTTATGCTGCTTGCTGTGATTGTCTGCTGTTTGCTGTTTCCCGGCCTGCTATTTGCGACTTGATTTGTAGCTGCAGTTTTGGGTGTTGTGTGTTTGTACTGGTCTGCGTTTGACTGGTTGTGTTCTTGTTTTTGTGTGTTGTGTCCGTGGCGTTCGATGTCACTTTGAGTTCTCCCGTGAGGGTGGCTCCGTTTATTGTTGTGTTGTTTGAGTGTTTCTTGTTTGTTGTATTCACCATCTTGGTCACCAGTCCGAAGTTGTTTGGGACTTATACTGGTAGTAGCAATTATGCTACGAAGCCTGACCGGAGGCTTAATTCTGGTGCCACGGGTGTCGGGAGCCCCAGGAATTTCGGTTCCTGCCCGACTATGGTGAGGCCCCCTTTGTGGGAGCAACGTGGTGGCTGTGGTTTAAACCCAAATCGCAGGGAGAGCTATGCTGGCTTGGTGTGGAGTTACATTTTTAACCGGGTGCCGTGACCCATAGATCGGTAGGAGTTTAGATAGTCTCCGGCACCTCACCAAGGTGTGAGGTCATGTCCAAATAACATGGCTTTAAATTGGTACTCACTGGTGATTCTAATCATAGGTGGGGGCGTTGGTGGACGCATTGTATTCACTCGTGCTTTGGCACCACTAAACCACTAAACCACTGACTTAATGTATGCCTGTCGTATGGCCATTGGAAAGTCTTGGGGTCTAAATCCTAGGAGTTCCAACTGGATATTCGACACAGTGGTTAAGCCTATACTTATGCACGGTGCGGTTGTATGGTGGAGGTGTCTGGAGAAATATAGATATTGCAGGATCTTTGATAGGGTTCTGCGGAGTGCAGCACTGATGGTTACAGGTGCGCTCAAGTCCACTCCTTCGAGGGCCGTGTTTGTACTGCTGAACTGGTTTCCAGCGGACCTGATGGCTAGGCAGATGGAGGGCATGTCTGCGATAAGGTTGAGGATGGCAGGGGCATGGTCGGACAGGGTCTACGGGCATGCGGCCATCTTTAGGTATTTGGATACGATCCCTGAGGGGATAGATTACTGCACACCCAAACTCTTCCTGGATAGAATGTTCTCATGCAATGCATCTCACAAGAACCGGTAATTGGACACGGTACTATTGAGATTTACACGGATGGATCAAGATCCTCGGAAGGGGTTGGGGGTGGCATCTTTATTCCTGTATACGGGGTGAGGGAATCCTTTAAACTGCAGGACCACTGCAGTGTCTTACAGGCAGAGGTCTCGGCGATAAAGAGGGCAGCGGACTGGTTGATGTACTACGGGTATATGACAGTGATATCCAGATCTGTACAGACAGTCAGGCTGCGATCAGGGCGCTCTCCGGTGTCTACTCGACATCGCGACTGGTGTGTGAACGCCGGGCATCTCTCAACGAGATGGCGAGACATTCAGTCCTGGAGATTATCTGGGTAAGGGGTCGGACACTCGGAGGAACTGTGTGGCGGACGGACTTGCGAGGACAGGCTCTCTATTCAGAAATTAGGAAATTGATCACTCAGTTGGGAAGCCGCTCTCCTCTTGCAGACTTATGGTCATGCGATACATGTTGGGTAGGGTACAGCTACGGTGGGATGATGAACCCACGTGCTCTGTATCGAGGCAAATCTGGCCCCTATATGATCGGGCTCGCTCGGAGTCTATTATACGAGTGCCGCGACTTAGGCTGCAAACTCTTGTGGCTTTGATTACTGGGCACTGGGTGGCTGGTGCGCACGCTAGGAGATTTGGTCTGCCGTTCAATGACTATTGTAGGGGTTGTCAGGATGAGGAGGAAGAGGAGGCTGCCGAGCACTTCCTATGCCAGTGCCCGAGCCTTTCGGTCATTAGGAGTGCTTTCCTTGGCAGTCCGTTTCTGGATGGCTTGTCGGATCTGGCCGGTGTGAATATCGGCAAGATCTCTTTTTTGTACATGCGCCTGGTTGGTTCGGATCGCACCGGGACGCGGACATATAGGTTGTCCATTTTTTGGATTACTGATGGGTATCTCAGTGGGATCAATACTGGACCCAGGTGGGCTGGACGCGTCTGGCTACCCGTCGTAACTAACCTCCTGGAAAAAAAAATAAATCTGAGTGGGTGTTAGACTACTACTTTTATTTGTTAGCACAATACTATATAAGCACAAACACAATATACTCCAATCGACTACAGTTTTTATAAAAATAATTGACAATCAAATAAACTAAATTTGATTCTATTGAAATCTAAATAAACCGAAATTTTGGGCATATCCTCTATATATGTGTGTAAAATGTATACAAAAATGGCAACACTTGCCGAGTTATTGAGTATTTCCTATTGTCAATATGTGTCTCTGTGCCTGTGTGTGCGGTAAGTATTTAAATAAACACTTGATTGCTCTTAGACAAAATACATAAACAAATAAATAGAAAAAGATAAAAAAAATAAATATTTAGTATGAAAATTGTGAGAGGACACAATTGAGAATTGAGTTCTCTTTCTGTTCAATTTTTTTTATATTTTTTTCCAATTCCTTATGCATTGACATTTTGAAATGTGTCAATAATGAAAATGTTTAAAGAAGTTAGTAATTCTACTTATGTATTTGAGAATGTATGTGTGTATGTATGTGTGAAATAGAGATTTTATTTTTGTCTGCAATTGTTATGTTGTTGTCAGAGTGAGAAAGAGAGGAAGGAAAAATTAAACACTAAGAATTGACTTCAAAAACACTTAAGAATAATTTGGTATTTATTTAAGTTATCTCTGATTCCATATTTTTTTCTTTTTCTGCTTCTTTCATTCTGATTGCTGGCTATAACTAACCATTTGTTGTTGTTGCTGTTGTTGAAGTTGATGCTCCAGCTGGACTTTAGTTAAAAGGTTAATTACCTCCTCTTGTTATATAAAGTACCATTTTTTTATTTCTATTTTCAAATACATTTAAACAATAAGGACTCTCTTTTGCAAACACAAACAAATTTACAAATAGAATCAGAAAAAAATCCTTGAGAATCTAAAGTGTATTTGAAAGAATGGATGTCTGGACTTTAAATCTTTCAATAGTTGTAGTTTCTGTATTCGTTGTAGTAGAAATAGCAAATACAAGTACAAGAGGAATAATTTGAAAAAAAAAATTAACAAACCAATGAATGCATTTAAGAATATTTCATTTTCATTTTGTTTGTTGTGAATGCTGTCGGTGTCGTTCTTGTTTCTCATCATCACTATCATTTTATTCAACTCTTTTGGTTCCTGATTTCACTGATTGACTACATAACCGTGTGTTTGTTGCTTTTTTTTATGCTTCAAAAACATTTTTGCATTGACTTGAAAAAGGTTTTAAAGAAATAAAAAAAGGAAAATTTTTACATGAAAATAGTTTCTGAACAAATTTGTATTCAAATGTTTAGCTCTTAGAATGTTCAGTATCAAAGGTATAGTATTTAAAATATATACATATGTATGTACGATTATACGCAGAAACACATAAAAATCAAATTAACAGATAGACTAAGAAACGTTT
The DNA here is from genome assembly GCA_023159175.1 of Wohlfahrtia magnifica. Taxonomy (NCBI): domain Eukaryota; kingdom Metazoa; phylum Arthropoda; class Insecta; order Diptera; family Sarcophagidae; genus Wohlfahrtia; species Wohlfahrtia magnifica. The sequence goes on along the minus strand of JAKWBJ010000504.1, from coordinate 578,703 downwards.
ATCTTCTCTCTACATTATTCAATCATTTAAAATTTAATCTTGAATGAAGCAATCAGATTTGTTTTTGATAAATGAATAGTGGATTTTGTTGAGATTATTCCATTCTTTGATCTGATCTTTAACAACAGGAGCAATGACTTTTCTAATGTTTTAAAACTAATAGATTGAATTTATGTTTTTTGTTTGGGAAATTAATTACTTCGGTCGGAGTAATCGGAGTGTAATTTAATATCGTATTTTGACGAATAAAGAAATTATAACGTGATATGTGTTTAGAAAGGGCGGAATGATCATATGTATGTAGGATTACTCTTCTTATAATCCCGATCTAGACACCAAAATGAAGGATTTCACTCCTCATTCCAAATAAAACGCATTTTTGTTTATATTTAACTTATAAACTATTTTATTAATTCCAAATTCAATTCATTTGTTTCATTCAGTCAAAAATGATATTGAGTGTTCAATGTCAAACTAAAAACTAAACTGTCCCTCGTCCGTATTGCTCTACTCTACTATTTGTTTCAATGTGATCGTTCCTATTAGCCTTGTCCGTTATTGTCCTCTGTCAGTATGGGTCGACTACGGTTGATACCCTACAATCGGCCCTCCTGACGGCAATACGGCTCGGATTGCCACCTCTTCATAAATTCATAAATTCTGCAACCGTGGTGGTTCTCGCTGGACCTTCATGGTCTCCAACCTTTTGCACTTCGTACCTTCCATAAGGTAATTTACTCAAAATCTTATATGCTCCGAGGAATTCCCCCTTCAGCTTAAGACCTGTCCTGAACTTAGTCCGCTTAATGGCGACTAACTCATTCAACTCGTACTCTTCTGCTTTACGTTGAAAGCTGTTGGAAGTCTTAATATTCTCGTTCTGAACTTTAGCTATATTACACCTAGCAGATGCTCGAACCTCATCACGATCATTCATCAGCTCATTTACAGCTTCGTCCTCGAGTGTTTCACGAAAATCAGGATAGTCTGGTAATCTCATCTGAACACCGGCCAACAATTTAAATGGTGAATACTGCGTACTTCTGGATACAACGGAGTTTATCATGGTTTGTATACGCCTTACATGTTTGTACCAACTTTTCGGATCTTCACTGCACAGCTTTGATATCATAGAAACTACTATCTTGTGCATTCGCTCCACTTGACCATTGCCTCGCGGAACACCTGTAGCAATTAACAAATGCTGTATGTTCTCATCCTTACAATAGTCTTTAAACGCATTGGAGGTGAACGCTGCTCCTCTATGGGTTACTATTCGCATTGGGTTTCCAAAAACTGCAAACAATCGATTACTGACTTCGCATCCGTCGATTTCGCTGGATAAAGCTATGCGAATTTGATGAATCCATCAACGACAACAAAAATGTAGTTATACGTCTTCTTTGTCATCTCCATCGGACCAACATGGTCCACGTGATACGTCTTCAAAGGAACACTTTCTTTATCGATTGGGCTAAGAAACGCTTCTTTCTTCCCAGACTTAGCGTCCACGCCACCCCTAACTACTTTCGGCACTTTTGTGGCCAACTTCGGAATGTGATATTGTCTCTCGACAATTTCCTGGGTCTTCGCGATACTATAGTGACCCTGGTTATTTGCAAGCTTTATAATTTCGTCTGGACGGATACCACTATAAGTTCCTTAACGGGATCCTTAAACAAAACACCATTCTTCATATAAAAGTCTTCGTAGTCACCATATTCCAAAATAGCTCTTATCACCTTGGTTCGGTCGTCATTCTCCTGTGCCTCCTTCATTCGGTGGGTGAAACTTGCTCTCTACAATCAAACATGACATTCGACTTAATGCGTCAACATGCTTCATCTTTGTGCCCGGTCGTTGCTCAATCTCATAAGAGAAATCTTGCAAAAACATTGCCCATCTCGATATTCTGGGTGGCACTTTTTTTTTATTCATCGTCATCTTAAAAGCACTACAGTCCGTGACAATCTTGAAAGATATTCCCAGTAAATATACACGCCACTTCTTCAGCGCCTCAATTATTGCTAGAACTTCTAGTTTGTAAGAGTAATACTTCGCTTCATATGGTTTGGTTCTCCGACTTATGAACTGCACGGGATGCAACTGCTGATCATCAACGCTCTTTTGCAATAGTATAGCACCATATCCGTATTTACTTGCGTCTGCATGTACTTCTGTAATCGCGTCTGGATCGTATAATTTCAATACTGATGCACTAACCAAAGCCTCTTTCAATTGTCGACAGGATATTAACACATCATCAGTAATATTAAACTGCACATTCTTACAAAATAAATCCGATAATGGTTTAGCTATTACCGCATAATTCTCCATAAACTTCCTAAAGTATGAGGTTAGACCCAAAAACTGTTGAACTGCTTTCTTATCGGTGGGAATGGGAAAGTTGTTCACAGCTTTTATCTTTTCGTCCGATGGTTTTATTGAATCATTCTGCGCCACATAACCGAGAAAATTTACTTGCTCCTGCAAAATCTGGCACTTACTCCATTTTATTCGCAAACCACTCATTTCTGCTCTCTCCAACACTAACTCGAACTTCTGTACACCTTCTACCACATCCTTAGAGGGAATGATGATATCGTCTATGTAAACTATGATAGTACCATCACGTATAAGATCCCTCAACACTGCAGATATAAACCGCGTAAAAACTGCTGGCGACTTACTAATGCCAAAAAGCACATACAAGAATTCAAACTGTCCGTTACTCGTTACGAATGATGTATACTTTCTGGATGACTCTTCCAACGGGACATGGAAAAATCCATTCACCAGATCGATGGTAGTATAAACACTAGCTTTCTGCAGCTTATCCAAAACTTCTATCAGCGGCGTCGGGAAATTTTCTCGTATAATCTTCTGGTTCAATTTTCTATAATCACAGCATAACCTTCTTTGCTAGTAAGACAATCGGGGAAGCATACTCCGATGTGTTGGGCTGGATTATCTTCTGCTGCAACCATTCCGATACTTGGGTATCCTCTATGCGCTGGTCTGAGAAAGGGATACGTCTAGGTTGCTGGAATACTGGAATGTCATCCTTCAAAAATCTAACTCCACCTTCGGTGCATAAAGCTCCGTATTCAAGCAAACACTCTCAAACTCCTTCAGAAACAAATTCTCGTTCGACGCTCATTAAAAATTGCTTCACCGTTACAAATCGTCACCACTGCGTTTCGCATCAAACTATTTGCAATCATTATGGAGTGATTAGCGTCATTCTTCCTAACAACATAAAACAGTACATCAATCGATCTTTACTTTAATGTTAAAGCGACCCATAGTCACAATCTCACTATCGCCAATACCGTATAATTTCACCTTTTCTGGAACAAACTCCACTTCGCATAAAATAATCAGAATATCATTTAGAATAATGCAAACATCACATCCTGTATCGATCAATGCTTAAAACGTTTTCCCCTTAATTGTAACGTCCTTGAAAATCAAGTTCGGACCTTTACGAATCATATTAGCTTGACCATGCTCCGACTTAACGACCTTTGACTCCAACTTTCCATTCTAGCATTCGAAAGAACGATGTCCAAATTTCCGTCATTAGCACTTAACTTGTTCCTGCGGACAATCTTTTGCGAAATGTGTTGTACCGCCACACTTAAAACATCATCTGTCAGATTTACTCGTTTCGGGCTTATCGGTTTCGACTTTCTTCTCATTCGTAAATAGCTCCTTTCCTTGTTTGATGACCGAGGATTGAATCTAATTTTCTCGTAAACTGATATCTGTCGCTTGAGTTCACTTATGCTATCCGCTTGGTACAAAACTGCTTTATTAAATTTCGGATCTGGAACCCCGTCTATAAAATATTCCACTATGCTCTTTTCGTCCAAATCAATTCGCTTACTATTATCCATTAGGGAATACAAGTATTCGAGCATCATCTCATTCTTATTCAGTTTTCTACTGCGTAACTGTATGTGTACTTCAGCCGACGAAAAAAAGTACCAATCTCCTTACGTAGATTCAGGCTTCTCACGTACATTTTTAGAGCACCTACTAATAATTGTCTCGCATAGACAGCATCTGAAGTGAGGTCCACTGCACTATTTCAGCCATCTCTTCGAACTCGGAAATCCACTGATTAACATCAGGTGAATTCGTACCATTGAATGTCGAAAGACTATCCTCCACGTCTTTCAGTGAGTACATACTCTTCTGTGCTGGGGTTAACATCCAACGGCGACTCATCACCGACAACAGAACTGACTATACGCAAATGATCATCCGTGTCTACCATAGCGTCTTAAAAATCCAGTTCGTAATGCCCTAAGAATCTTTCCTGTAAGTCAGCGGTAAGACCTTTAACACTCAAACCTAACTTTCCCAACTCCTCCTAAATAAAAGTTACAATATTAAAGTATTCAATAAAAATTCAATTATCATCAAATTAATCCAAAACTACGTTAAATCAGAAATTAGTTCACAAAAAGCTATTACCCAATCGATTAAAAGCTATCAAAATTCAATTCACAAAAATTTATCATCAAATCAATAAAAAGTTACTTTAATTCCACAAAAATCCAATTATAATTTAATTAATCAAAGTTACTTTAACTTCACAAAAATCCAACTATCATTTACTCTAATTTGACCAAAATTTATTTATCATTTAATCAAAGGTTACTTTAATTTCATAAAAAATCAATTATCATTTAAATTAATTAAAATTCTTCCCTCGAAAATAAAATATTAAAATTTAACGATTACAATATTTTACTTATCTGCAACCTGTACCATATACAGTTAGTGTCATTAATATTCGGTTTTTAAGTTTATCGATAATAACACCCTGGCATTAGCGAAATGGATAGGTAATCAGAAGAATAGCAAAAACTTAAATAAATTTTTCAGTATGAGTATTCAAATATATGGAAAAAATGGCTCTATGGTAACCCTGCAACCGTGATAAATCTATCAAAGTTTGTTAACCCTGTTTACTAAGCGCCATTAATATTCGGTTTTTCCCCTATTTATATACTATTTGCAAAAAAACATGTTATCCAGCTACTTTTCCAGCAATATAGAGATACGTTTTAATAAAAGTGCATAATACCTCCTTTCTTGTCTGTCCAAAATTCTACTTTACTGCAAATTATGCAAATGGGGCGCAAAGGAAAAAACACTCCTTTAGAACAGCGAAAACTTGTTATTTTCCATTATGAAAAAGGTAAAAAGTACAAAGAGATTGCTGAAATTCTGAATATAAAACCAAATACAGTTGGGGACATTGTTAGAAGGCACAAAAATTAAGGAAGAATACACTTCATAAAGCAGACAGGTCAGCCAAAAAAATTGAAAGAAAGGTCAATTGTGTGAAAAATAAAATCTAACCCACGCTTAAGTGCTCCAAATTAGTCACAGAGGTGCTCAATGAGTTTAAAAAGGAAATATCTGCATCTACTATACGATGAACCATAAGAAAAAAAGGTTTTCATGACCGAGTAGCACGTCGTAAGCCATTGGTTAATTTACGCAACCGAAAAGATCGTTTGAGTTTTGCCAGGGAGTACATTAAGAAGCCTGAAACTTGGTGGGATGACGTTATATTTGCGGGCGAGAGCAAGTATAACGTATTTCGATCCGATGGGCGTGTAATGGTGTGGCGGAAACCAAATGAGGAGCTACAATCACAAAATTTAAAACCAACCGTAAAACATGGAAATGGACATGTTATGGTGTGGGGTTGTATGGGAGCTAAAGGGACGGGAAAATTAGTTTTTATCAGTGGAATTATGAATAAGGAATCATATTTGAATATTCTCCGTCAAAATTTGAAGGAAAGTGCAAATAAGCTGGGCGTTTTAGATTCTTTTAAATTCTACCAAGATAACGACCCAAAGCACAAGTCGCGTTTAATTCAAGAATGGTTGCTCTATAACTGCCCTTAAGTTCTCCATCCACCTGCACAATCCCCAGACCTTAATCCGATTGAGAATTTATGGGATGAGCTGGACCGGCGAATCTGCAACTACAAAATAACATCCATTGAAGACTTGAAATTGCGGCTTCAAGAAGAATGGGATCGTATTCCTGCAGCTTATACAGCTAAAATAGTAAAAAACATGTCAAACCGTCTAAGTGAAGTTATAAAACAAAAGGGTTATCCAACAAAATACTAAATTTTATATAGAACCATTTTTCTAATGTATTATTTGTTACTTTTCAAAGAAAACCGAATATTATTGACGCGCAATATTTTATGCTAACTGATTAATTATTGATTCATTTAGTTTTTTTTTTTTGTTATATTGTTATTCTTTTTTTTCTAAATACAAATGTGAACTTTCAAGTGTCTAAATAAACTATTAATGAAAAGAAAAAAATGTTGAAAAAGATATACATTTAGCTTAAGACGAATCAGTTAAACATATCTCTTTAATAAAACCGAATATTAATGACACTAACTGTATGTACTTCTCAGCTAGGCAACAGCGACAACAAACACATTATATACTGCTACCTCTTTACGAAGCAATTACAGCAACAACAACACTTCGTCTTCACTAGGCATATACAGCAAAATTTCTTCACAAGGCAAAAAAAACAGCATACACTTCACTAAGCAACACCAAAAGAAATACACAGCTTTTTTTTAATAGTTAAAGTTTTTTGTCACCGAGCAGCAATTCACAACAAAAATTTGCAACGTCTTTTAGTAAAAACAACAAACACTGTATGATCTGTTCCACTTAAACCACACCACTCACAACACGATTGAACAAGCCTTTGTCTATTCATTTTTTACAACACAAGTTCTTTTCGTAACGTCTTTTATTCTTATTTTTTCCTCTTACTCCAACACACACAAACAAACGTATATACAAACGTAAGTTTCAACACAAGTTTTTTTCTTCTTTTAAGCAACAACAACTTTCTGCCTTACTCTACAACAAAAGCACACAAGCAACAACAACGTATGTTTGTTTTTCTTCTCCTCTTTATTCAAGCAACAACAAAATTATTTTTGTTTCACTCCACACAACGCAATATTCTTGCCACTGGCAGAATTGTTTTTACTTCACTTTTCGATCGTTACTGTTCTCACTGTATACAAAACTTTATATACTCACACACATATACGCAACGTGTTTCAATTTTGGCTGTTCACAACACTGTCTAAGCTCTTATAAGGGTGGGTTTTTATTTTGTTCTTTATATTCACTCTGACTTGCTCAATTTGTGACTTTATTCTCTCGTTTTTTCCTTCCTCTTAACTTCTCAAATTTTATTCGTTGATGCAATATAAAATTTTTCTTTACACTTTATTAACTTCCATGTTATTTCTTGTTTTCATTTAAAAAGACAAAATTACGATCTTGAGTTTTTAGTTTACAAAAACCTTCTCTATTGTTCGTTTTTTTTTTCTGAATTATAAAAGTTATTAACACTTTCAACACTCCGCACAACTATTTCCTCTGGCTCACTAGGAATCTCGGTTGAGTCCCCAAATGTAGGATTATTCTTCTTATAATCCCGATCTAGACACCAATATAGGATTTCACTCCTCATTTCAAATAAAACGCACTTTTGTTTATATTTAACTTATAAGTTATTTTACTAATTCCAAATTCGATTCATTTATTTCATCCAGTCAAAAAAGATCAATGTTCAATGTTCAAATTAAAAACTAAAGTGTCCCTCGCCCGTATTGTTCTACTCTACTATTTGTTTCAATGTCATCGTCCCTATTAGCCTTGTCCGTTATTGTCCTCTGTCAGTATGGGTCGACTACGGTTGATACCCCACATGTATGGTACACGTGAGCACAAATCCTTATACAATTCGTAGCTCAGGTAAAATGTTATATTGATTTCAAAGTGGGCGTTGCAATAACAAAATATGTTAGGTAAAGCTCAAGTAAAAAATACATCGATTTTTTTCTAACGCAAGGTATCGTGTATGCACCACGGTGTTATGCTGTATATCAATTTAAAGTGAGATGTAATAGTGCTACAAATTCTACTAGTGCCGAATTGCTGATATCTAAAAGTCCTAAAGTGTATAAAATGTTCATATAGTACGCGTCCCGATGGAGCATTTAAAAAAACTGTGCAGACGTCTCCCCCACCTTTATAATAGTTCTCTGAAATTTGGTTTTTTCGCAGATCGCTGGAAAGACTCATTTATAATCCCGTAACTTTACTTTAGGTAGCTGTAGTGACGTTACAAATTACAGGGAAATAGCTCAACTTGACGCCATTCCAAAAATGCTTGAAAGAATAATAACTGATATGTTATCACATTATTACTAAAGTAATCAGCATTCGACACAAAGTACCGCATTCTAGAAATATATAAACCCTTTCTTATGGATATATTATTGGACGAAAGTCCTTCCCATAAATTTATAACAAAAATATTTTGGGTTTGAGTATGAAGGATTTTATGTGCATCGGCCTTAAGCCAAAATTATGCGTTTTCTTTATTGGTGTTAGTAATAATTTAATAGTCGTCTTACTCTTATAATGCTGAACCGATCTAAATAAGTAACGTTTGTACACTTATATGTAGAAAAAGCTTTTTAACCATATACATATATCTTCAAGGGATTACAAAAAACATGTTTACCTATTAATTATACAGATTAATTATTGAATTAATATTTTTTGCAATGTCCTTCAAACTGACGTTATTTACATTGATTTTAGCAAGGCTTTTGATTGAAGTTTGATGCTATTGGATTCACTAATAATTTTCCAAAATTTTATCGTAAGCAATGTGTCATATTCAACAATTCAAGATCTATATATTATATCATCTTGGTTCGCTATTGTTTTGGATGTTCATCAATGATCTTCGAAATGTCATTCGATATAGCAATATTCTGCTATATACTGACGATGTTAAGTTTGTTAAGGGTATTTGAAGCAAAACGATTTGGATAATTTTTACAACTCGTGCTTTAATAATCTTATCGTAAATGCAATTATATGGCTTTCTCTAGACATTTAACACAATATACACATTAATGGTGTGGCATTAAAAATGGAAGCCTCCGGTTATTGGAGTTCATTTTGACAAGAAACTATGTTTAAATTCTCATGTGTTTTTAACTGTCATTAGACGTTTCTTTACGTCCTTAGTAAGGCCAACACATGAGTTTGCATTCGTAATTTAGGATCCCCAATATAACTTAAAAATTAAAAAATTAAAATCTTTCTTTTCCGAAGGCAAGTAGGCCTAGTGATGTTCCAGAGTCGTACCAGGCTCTCATCTTTTCTTTTGAAGATGTTGGAAGAACTGATTGGTACCTATAGAAGGAAGAGCCTTGTGGAATACTCTCTTTATCAGTGTCAGTTTGCGTATTGTTTTGCCTTCATATTATTAGATGGAAACGTAATATAAACTTTGCGCTTATTAAAAGGCATAGAACTGCATCTAATTGGCTTTCTTTCTAAACCTAATGAGGTGTAATATTAATTCCACCTATCCTTTGGACAATATATGTATCAGTGTTCCTACCAGGCAACTTCAAACTTATGAACTGCTATATCAATAGACGCTGATATATCTAAAAAGGCGCTACTATTAAGTCTTAACTCAAATTTCTACCAATACGATTGCTTTTAACAAAAAATTTTAATTTATACATAATGATTGTTGTGTGAGTTTGTTCTGAGCTGTAAATTAAATGTAGCTTAATTAAATAAATAACTAAATAAATAAAAACATCGTTGTTTTCGATATATCGTAATAATTTTACTTGCGTAACAGAAACAATGATTTTTCAACTACAAGATATTTATTTCCTTGATGGCAGCTTCAGATAGTAATATGTTTAGCAATTAACTCTTTCCCTGTCCTGTGAATCGCATATGAAAGAGTTAACATTACAAAATTCTTGATATTAAGAAGAAAAATAACTTGACAGTCAAAAATATTAATGTTTAAAAACCTTGGGTTACAAACTGTCGGTATTTGGCTTTAAAATGTATGTCTCTGGTAATAAGAACTTCATCAGGCAACATTAAAGGTTGTTTGAAGGTCCGAATGATTATGGGCGATGAGAAATGGATCACGTACGACAATAATGTGCAAAAAAGATTATGAACGAAGTAAGATGAAGCTTCACAGATGATGGCAAAACCAGGATTGACACAAGAAAAGGTAATGCTGTGTATATGGTGGGATTGGAAGGGAATTGTTTATTTTGAACTTCTACAACCTGGTCGAACAATTAATCCTTATTTCTACTATCAACAACTAACGATATTAAAACAAAAAATTCTGTTAAAACAGCCCTAATACATCAATAGAAAAGGTGTTGTGTTCCATCATAACCACGACAGACAACACACATCTTTAATGACGCGGCAGAAACTGAAAATGCTTAAAATGCTGGTATAAATAAAGGCTGGTATAAATAAAACGCAATTAAATCAGTTTTCCGCTCAGAAGTTCTACTCTGATGGATTAATTGTTTGACTCCAAGAATAGTGTTCCAAATATAAGAAAAGCTCGCTTTAAATATAAGAAAAATGTTTTATTAATGCTCAAATTTATAAACACACTTTTTCGAAAACCTATTATAAAAATTTCATTTTATTTTGTGTAAGGAAAACTTTAAAGAAATGCTTTAAAAAATCAATATGTTTTTATTCTTGACAAACTGTCAAAATTCTTGTAAATCAAGCGAAATCAAGGTCCTCTTTCAAGCCTACATATGATGCACTGCTTTCATAAGCTTGTGCATCACATGTGATTTTAAGTGATATATTTTTAGGAGAATGTCTTACCACAGCGGTACACAAGTCTATTATAATATAAACCCAAATTATTATAATACAAACCAAAACTATTATAATACAAAGTATTAGACTTGTTTGTGTACCGCTGTGGTAAGACATCCGCCTACCAACCAGAAGTTATTCGGTTCAATACCAGGCCAGACCATCTGAAAAGTGAAAACAGAGGTATCACCTCATACCATTAGCTAGTAACTGGCTATGAGTATTACATACTATTGACAACTTCTCTAATGCATTTGCTGTTCGGAGCCAGCGTTAAGCTGTAGGTCACTCTCAATAAGTCTAAAAAAAAAAATATAATCGGATGCAGCTCTATGACTGAGAGAAGTCCCTGTGTTTAAAGTGTTCCTATATTTTTCATTGTGAGAACTAACTGTCATTTGAGACTTTTAACTTAAGATATTGGAAATATGTGAGTAAAACTGTTTCTGTAACGAGTTTCTCAAACAAGCTGTCAAAACTACTCGCACTCTTAAAGGGTGCGAAAATTGTAATTTTATACCAATAATATATACATTTTGTTTAAACATTAAAATAAAAATAAATAATAAAATAAAATGTTTTTAAATAATTCAATTTAAGATTGTTATTAAAATTAAACAGTTTTCTTTTTCTTTTTAACGCATTTGTAATTAACAAATTTCTGAAGTTTAAATAAATAAAATAAAATATAAAACGAATTTATAATAAGAATTATCTATAAGTCATTCAAAAGTTAAAATTATTATTTTTAACTTCAAATTTAAAAATTTATAAATATTTGTATTATTTATGTTTCATAAATGTTTGCATTTGTAAGTTGTTGCCATTTGTAAAGCTGTGCTCATTTCTACAGTGTTACCACACAAAATTTTTTATTTTGATAGTTTTTTACCGGAATATTGTAATAAACACGTGAAAGACGTTACCTCTTCGCATATTGCGTTACAAAAACACTTATTACTGACAAATCGAGAAATGATTGAATTTTTTGTTTCATACTTTTCGTTGCGAAAACTTCTTCGAATAAATACAGCAACGAGGCACATATCTTAACAAAAAAAAAAAAAAAAAATATATAACATTTCACCTGATTTTAAAGTGAAGTTCCATTGCTGGGACTTTGGCATTGGAGATGCTTTCAATGTGATGGAATTTACTTCAATTCTTCGTCTTTCATTTTATGCCATTATATACAGGAGTTTCAGGTTAGTTTTTTAAATTTTCCCCAAACAAGTGTTTCAGATTTGGAGCAAATTATTTTTGACATCCGTTAAATTTTCGAAGGACAAACTGTTAATGTTATTTAAATCATTTTTGGCCGTATGAATAACTAAATTTTAAAAAGTTGGAGTTCCAAGCTCCATTTAGAAGGTCTCGCTTAGGACGAGCAAAGTTTTTTCATATGTTCTCTGCGGCTTAAAGGCTTTTGATTAGTAGAAATTTTTTCGAAATATATTCATTGCTGAAGTCATACCAGCAGTAGAGCCTATTTTTACTTCTTCAAGTAAATTGAGGGAACTGTATTATGCTATCAAAAATCGCAGCAGCTTGAATAGGCACATTGACCTCGTCAATTTCTATTAATTAGCCATAGGTCGTATTACTTTCAATGGGCTTATATTTTCATTGTCCTCGCCAATTTATATATTCTCGTCTTCTACATCACTTTGAAAATCATCATTCTATATTTTATTCTCTAATTCACTTATAGTTCTAGATAAAATTGAGTCAGTTAAAATATTTTGCAACAAGGCAGCAATTTGTTCATACAATTCTCGTTTATATAGTTTCGTAAAATAGCTAAAGTCTTCAAGGAAAATAAGAACACAATAGACTTAAAACATTACACAAAAGATATCAATGACCACTAGAAAGCTACAAATAATGGCTGAGAATACTGAGCATACAAAGGTGTAGAAAAAATTAAAAAGTCTTATGTCTATAGACATACGTTATCATTTTATGGTTAAGAAAATCAATTTCTATATTACTTAAAACATATTATAATAAATGAAACCCTATGCACTAAATAAAAACTGTTTTAAATACAATTAAAATTTCGGATGTGCGGCGTACAATTTTATTTATTTTTTGTACGTGGACAGGCGAAGGGTTAAAAGGTTATGATTAATTTTTTACTAATCAACATTGGCATATAGTACGTACAGTAAGTGTATTAGGAAGTATGCCTTTGACTGAGCCAGTATGCTTTCAATATTATTGACTAAATACATTACTTAACTGATTTTTCAAAAGGTTTTTTATTAACCTGACATGTCACAGTAACTCTGCAAGAAGCTTAAAATAAGAGGTATTTAACGCTTTCATTTCTTTTTAAATTGCTATTTCGAATTTTGTCAGAACAATATTGCATATACGAGTACATACAATAGCTGGAAAAAATAAGTTGTCAAGGCCAATGTTTCAGTAATGGTGCACAGTAAATTTTATTTTAGTGATTAAAATTTGTTTTTCTTAATTTGTGTCATTTATCTACTACGTTGTTTTAAACTAAAATGTATTTTATAACAAAAAATTCATGTTGAAAAATGAAGTTATCAATAAATTACCCAAAGTTTTGCATGACCACTTTACTCAGTCTATGTTTTGAGTAGTACACGAACTTAAAACACTTATTCCGCAAAAAATTAGCGAATTTAAAAGTTAAAATCTTTCGTATCTTCTAGTTTTTGAGCCATATCCTTAAGAATTCGGATTTTTAAACTTTACCAAGCATTTTTTATGGTAGACAAATCTGTGCTCTGCGGAGTCGTCAAGTCAAGTTTTGAGCATTTATACTTTCTCTTCTCAAATAATCTTTCATTATATTTGCAGTGTTGATTGGTGCATTGTCCTGTACAGGTTGAAGTTTTCCTTATTCGTCGTCTACCTTCTGCTATTGCATTTCTCCTCTAGAATTTTTAGAGAGACAGTTACAATCACTCTCCCTTACAAAAAGGACTATACTACCTTTACCACTCGCTGATAAGCATCCCCAAATCATTCGGCCACTTTCTAACGAGTTAAAGGTGGGTGGAGTACACTTACATGTAAGCTGTTCGCTAGGGTTACGAGTACAACATACAAACACCATACCGCAAGAATATTTAAGTCTAATCATAGAATCATCTGTCTCAAAAATTTGGAGTCTTTAATCTGTGTTCCTTATAAAATATTAATTTATCTGTTTGTTTGTCTTGCTTAATAAGCAATTTTACCAGTAACCTGACTTTGCTTATAGATTTGACACAATCAAAATCGTATTGTATAGATCTAAGGTGACTTTTTGCTCTCATTTCATTGGAAATTAGTAAAATTTGCATATTCATTTTTTCAGAAGTATTTTATGGAGCTCAGGTCGCATTTTCTACAAACTCTGTGTTGTTTAGTATACTTTGGGATTACCTTTCAGATTACAGTTTGATTTTTATACAAGTTTTTTGCTATACACTAGTCAGAAAAAGTCTGCGTACCAAACCATTATGTCCAAGATAAAAAAATTACACTGCAATAGCTCTTAAGAATATAAAATAATTTTTTTTTTTATTAAATCATGTTGCAAAGTTTTAATAAATATTAAAATCAGGCAAATAATATTAATTATATACAAATTAATTTAAAAAAAGTTAGATTAAAAAAGTTAGGCACATACCTCCTACACGTCCTCCACAGTATATGACCGTGTCGCACAATTATCTTTATGTAGTGCTGTACCGGATTTTCGCCTCATGAATTGATGACTTTTTATTACAAAAATACAATACTTGCTCTCAACCAAAAATATACTCCTTTCCCATAATTCTAATGGTTTATTTAACAGCTCTCTACTGAACAACATTCTTTTTTGAATCTTTTTAATAATATAAAGGGCTTCTTACGTTCTCTACGAGCATTAAAACCGTTTCGATTTAATGTTCAATTGTTATTCTGTTCAATTTTAAATTAATACTTTCAGCCACTTTTAAGGCTATTATTTTGGGATCTTGCTGCACAGAGTTGATGAGATGTATCTTTTCTCTCGAATAAATTTTAAAGGACTGCCAGAACAAGGATTTGATACAAAGCCGCCAGTTACTTTGAAAAAGTTGATGGTTTTCTAGATATAGGAATACATTTTCCATAACTTTTCTGCAACTTTTTCGAAGGCTTTTTCTTGCTTTCTGAGAAAAATAAGAAGTTTTCTTTTTGAACCCATTGTAAAAACAATTTTAATTCACAAATTGAACTTAATTTTCTTACGGCAAAGTTACTAAAATTGCAACGAAATTAATAGCTATAAGTTGAAAAACAACGAATAATAAATTAATATTTAATGTATACGCAGACTTTTTCTGAGTAAATAAATTCACTTTTTTTAATTATGATGCCTAGCAATGAAACTACTTTTTTTGGTTATATTACAGAGATTTAAGACATATTACAAGACCAAAAAGTTTAAGCTTTGTTGTGAATTCTTCGAAATACAGACTAGTGTATATCTCTGCGTTTTACCGTTTTTATATAAATTACTATTAACTGTTAGTTCTTCGCCCTTCAATTGTCTAATTTAACCACTTTTAAATTGATTTAAAGATAACGGACTAATTTTCCTTATAAATAAATACTTTGAGTTTAATTGTATCTATCCATTAAATATTTCTTACATGACTTAAGTTTTTCAGATGACAACAGATTGAAACTTTAGCTGACAACTTATTTTTGCAACGTCACACCCGCAGCTATTCAATAGAATATAGTACCATTTCACATTGTTTGACCAAATCGCACCATAATCCACGTGTCTTTATTTTCATTACGATACTGTAAAAATATGTAAAAATATAACTAAAAGAGAACAAAGGATGATTCTGAGATCACTTTAAAAACCAAAGTTTGCTTTCACAACTTATTTTTTCCACATACTCTATGTATTTAAACAAAATACACCAAATTAGGTTATAAAGTATCGTATAGTCTGGTTTTGATTTATTATATACATTCATACATACATCCATACGTATATTTTTAGTATTCGCTTACAAACTTTCTCATTAAATATTAAAATTAATCTTTTTGTGCTTTCCATTATTTTAGTACTTAAACATTTTTGTTGCTTTCTTTAATATATAAAATTTAAATTATGTTTAAATTGTTTAATTTGCTTGAAAATGATAAAAAAAGCAGTCTTAGCTTTCACTCACCTATTGCATTTCCTGTATGTGTGTCTAACACTCCTGGCAATTGTTCAGTTGATGCTGATGTTTGTGATGCTGTTGCCACCAAACGTGATGATAGACTCGGTAGTTCAATTTTTTTAGCCTTGGCAATGTTAAATCGTTCGTGGGTGCCTGTTATCACATTACAACACGTAATATTATCTGGCATAGGTGAGCCAGGTGTACTGGCGGCAACCATAACACCCACATTGGGATTTGTATTGCCAGTGCCAGTGGCATTATTACCACCCGCACTACTACTGCCACTTAAAACTTGTGCTAATTTCTTGCCAAGATGTAAAGCCATTTGCTCATCAGGACTTTCGGTTTCTAATTCGGGACTAGATTCACTTGGTAGTGCAGTGGTGTCTGAGGGCAACAATTCTAAATATGTTGTTTTTGCTACAGACAATAGTGATAACTTATCCGCTTGATGACGTTTTTGTAATTCAACAATTGCCTTAGCGGTTGTTGGCGATAAAATGCCTGAAGTATCACAAGAAGTTATGCTAATATCGCTAACAGGGCGTTGTTGTTGATGTTGTTGTTCTTTTCCCGTTACAGCTGCTGCAGTTGCACGGCTTATTAATGTTGTATTGGAGGTTAATTCTTTTAGGGATGTTGGCAATTGTGTGCCTGATGCTGGTGTATAAAAGGCTTTTTTAATGTGCGTTTGATTGCATTTGTGTTCATATTCGTCCGTATTTGGCTCGACGTTATTATCATCATCATCATCATCATCATCAATTTCGCAATCGTCATTATCAACATCTTCTATATCGTCAAATGTTGTAGAGCATGGCTCGGCGGTTGAGCAATCCACAGGCGCAGTGGCACTGGACGTACTTTGAGGCGGTGTTAAAGGGTCTGTAAAGAGTGAATCAGAACTTGATGAAAAATCTCGTAGAGCAACACTATCACAGTTATCATTGTTAAGTGAATAATGAGAATGACAACCCAATCCAACTCCACCTCCATTACCCATCATCATCATCATTGTTAGTGAAGTGGCAATATGATTACTTTGAAAATCTTCATCAAAGTCGTTGTCTCTTAGTATTGTATCTGTGCGTTTAAGATATTTTTTAAATTGAATCAAAAGAAAATATTAAATAAGAACGAGTAGAAGATGAACAAGAAGAAAGAACAAGTGCGTAATTTTTTAAAAAAGAAATAAAAAAAAATTTAATAAAAATAAAAAAAGTCGTTGTTGCATCATCACCAGTGTTGAAATGCCAATTGGGACAAATTTGATTGGTAACGTTTGCGGAAAATAACAATTTTAGCGGGATGGTAAAGAAAATAACTATAAAATATTGGGTTTTTAATACTTCTATTAATATTGAAAAATTTTTAATAATTTAGAAATAAATATAAATTATATTAAAAAACAATTTAAATAAGAAATATTGTGAAATTATAAGAATGCATTTGCAGTTCTAAGTTAAACGAATTTTGCATTTTTACACTGACGTAAATAGCTGTAATTGCACATGTGGATCACTGGTGAAATTAATACAAAATATCAAAGTGAAATCTGAACCAAGGATTTAAATTATTTTTTTTTTAATGTAAGTGGCAATATATCTATGTATTTAAAAATATTTACCAAACAATTGAATACAATTGAATTATAAATTGATGTTTGTAACACTTGAAAGTAAAAGATTAACTTTTAAATAAGCTAACGAAGCAATTCTGTCTGCCCATCTAATCATGTGTGTGTTAGTTTAGAAACGATTAGACACAAAACTTTATCAATATAGATTTGTTCTATTTCCAAATCGTGAATAATTTTTCCGAAAATGATAGCCCTGAAAAAATGCAGCTGATTGCGAAAGGTTTTCTCTCTTGAAATTTCTTCTCTTTTCTCATAAATTTGTTTATATATATAAATTTTTTTTTTTTAATGAGGAGCTGCATTTATCATTTAAGTATTTATTACTTTTTGTTGGATTTTTCAAGTTTTTATTTCAGGACTAGAAGCGTTAACATAACTCAGAGATTGCAAACACCTGGCATATTTGGAATTGCTTCCACCTAAAGCAGCGTCTGGCCTAACCTCCTGACTTGAATGTCACAGAAAACTTATGGCCAATATTAAATTCATTTTCATGTTAAAAACCGAATCAGGGATGCGAAGATTGATACAATTGTACTTTTTTAGCACTATTTGTAAGTCAAGTCACCTCAATGACTAATTTAGCACTATTTCAAAATTCTACATTCGTATCAAAATATAATAAAAGCCAAGGAGCTGAAGAGAATGTTTCGATTGTCTCTAATCTAATCCAAACGAAAGATTTGCTGAAGTCATCTAATTCGCGCTACTACACTTAAGAAAAGGGTTAGCAATCAGGAAGTGTAATATAAATGATCATTTTAGATTTATACATCATCAATTAAAAGTCTCTTGTCTACCTTTTAAGATTAAACATTAATTATTAATTTTATTCATATTAAGTACTTAGTACAAATAAGCTTGCAGCGTATTTTTCTTAAGTTTAAAATATAAAAGGATTTATTACAATCGGACTGGAAAAATTACACTTTTTCATAAAAGTTATTACAATTTGTAAAATCTTATTTCGATCCCTGAGCCGTATACATGACCTTAGCCCGTAAAAATTTTGTAATTCTTTCTAAATTACTTGATTTTTCCAATTTTTTTTTTCAATTTGTTCTTGTTAACATTCAATGTAAAATAAACTTTTCCCTTCGATGCAAATGAAAATTTTATGGGAATAGAAATTTGCCATGTTAAACATGATAGGGGTGATTATGTTTTAACACTTTTCTCATTTTGTCTTTTTCCTGTCCAAGTCTAACCATTTAGAATAGCCTTCTAGATAGACACTGTAAAAATTTCATAAACGGTTCTGCTTTTTAGATTTATTAGTCTTCAAACAAACAAGCCCAATCGTTTTAGATAGCCTATAGTTCTTTCCAGAAAGACACTATAGGTTCTGCTTTTCTATTATATATATGTCACTTGGGCGATTTTTTTGCGTCCCTATAAATCGACTCAAGTGATCCTACAAATCGCTACATATATATATATATATATATATATATATAATATATATATATATATATATATATATATATATATATATATATATATATATATAATTTTGAAAATCTCACTTTGAACCATTTAAAGTGCCCCAATTGAGGCTAAATGTATGACTGTCTCCCACTTACTTTATAAGGCCGATCCACTCATGCTAGTGGCACACCCCCTGGAACCTCTTGGGGATGGGGGTCCTCATACAAAAATTGCAAAAAATCACCATTTTTGGCACTTTACAATCAGCGAAATGGCTAAGTTTGTTTTGTTTTGGAGTTTATTTTGTTTTTATACAACTTAATAATAGAAAAGAAACTAAAAAAAATTATTGTTTGAAATCTTTTTTGCTCTCAAGCCTGGGAAATTTCGCACGGCTCTCTGATGTCGTCTCCATAACAGCGACTACATTTTCTGGTATAACTCGTTTGGAAACGCTAGCTAGCAATTGAACATGTCGTTCCGTTCCCTGTATATGTGACGGAAAGTTTAGATCATTAAACGGTGGATCATCTTGATTTAAATATTCTTGAATGTATTGTACGGGATGCTTCGCGTGAATGGTGGTTCAAATACGTTATTTATATCATTCAAATTGATCATTTCCGTATAATTTGTACAATGAAAGTTTATATCTGGTTTTCTATAAACTCTAAGTTCCGTTAGGTCTTCAACATCGGTTCGATAGCGTAGAATTTTCTTTATAGCACAGTCTGGCTTTTCGTTGCTATCATCACACAACATTGATAGTAATTTATTTTTCGATTGCGCATATATAGTCGTAATAATCTAGCGGCCTTGGTGAGCCAGCCAGAATATACAATGGATCCACCGAAACCACGCCGCTAGAATAGACATGCATTCAATTTTTTCTGGAGCAGGGGGCATATTTTTCAACGCAATTTTTTCTCAGCCGTCCACCACCCGAAAATAGTTAAATAAAGTAGTCAAATAATTAAAAACGGTTGAAAATTATAGTAAATGAGTGATAGCAATTCCTTACCGGAAGAATTTCACAAGTTTCGATTTGATTGCTCAGTTTTTCGATTGCCGATCCTGATTTATCTAAAGTTTGAAACAAATGTCGAAACGGAAGTTCGTTGAAGTGTGGAGGGTAAATGAACCAATGTAACGGTCTTTTTAACAGCAATTAAAATCGTCATATAATTCCACCGTGTGGCCCAGTGTTTGTTGGCTCACCATCAGTGCATATACCAATTAATGCAACCAGTGATACATTTTTATAGTTGAAAAAATCATTTAATTTGATTATACATAACAATCAATCTACTTTTAATCTACCGTTTTATGTTCCAGTCTTACATAACCAATCAATTGAGGACTTGGTTCATTTTCAGGTATGGTTACTTGGGGAAAGTTTCTTATTTTGATCCATAGAATAATGCCACTTGGGCGATTTGTGGTATATATGTATATATATATATATATATATATATATATATATATATATATATATGTACTTATATATTTATAAATTAGCTTCAAATAAAGTAGTGGACAATACAAGTCATTAGTATATATATATATATATATATATATATATATATATATATATATATATATATATATTTATTAATTTCTATTACCGTTCTCAAGATATACAAACATTAATATTTACTTTGCGTGGGAGGTACTACGCCCACTTGTCTAAGTTCGCCCACCCTTTGACTATATATAAATATATATATATATAGACAAGTTCGTCCATATATATATATATATATATATATATATATAGACAAGTTCGTCCATATATATATATATATATATATATATATATATATATATATATATATATATATATATAGACAAGTGGGCGTAGTACCTACCACGCAAAGTAAATATTAATGTTTGTATATCTTGAGAACGGTAATAGAAATTAATAAATTAGTTTCAAACAAAGTAGTGGACTTTTGACTGATAATTTATATTGGCTATGAAGTCATTCAGACCAAGTACTGACACTTTATCTTTAACCGTTCTCAAGATATAGTAAAATCAATATTAAGTTTGTATGGTAGTTACCGCGACCACTTGTCCAATTTCGCCTACTCTTTGATTGATGACTTACTTGTATTGAAGTCAATCAGATCAAATTCTGAAACTTTAGTTTTAACTGTTCTCACTGAAATCAATATTTACTTTGTATGGGAGGTGCCATGTCTATTTGTCCAATCCCGCCCACGTTTTGACTGATGATTTGTATTGATTATGAATCTATTTGGGCCAAATTAAGGGACTTTTGCTGTTACCATTTTGAAGATATAAACAAATAAATATTCATTTTGTATGGAATTTTTAAAATTATATAGTTGTAGTTCCTTCCAATATACAGAGAGATACTGTAAAAATTTCGTGTAACTCATTTTAGTCGTTTAGCTCTCTATAAGGCACAAACCTACAAACAAACATACATACAAACACACACAAATTTACTATTGGGTTGTCAGCCAACTTCTTTAACCTTCAATATAATATATTGAAAATAACTAAGATTTTAATATTTATTTAAACGACTAAAAAAGCATCATGCAGTCTGCCTTGATGGTGATCCCCTCTTTAGCCACAGATGTGATTTTTTTTTTTATTTATTTATGTGAAACATTGTTTTGTTCCTTTTTATGGCTTTTTTATAGCTAAACATTGGTTTTTTGATTCTATAAATTTTATAAATTAAATATATGTATTTTAATATGCAAATAAAATTGTTTACTTTTGGGATTTAGCAACATAAAAAAGTAGAAACAACCCAGCAAATTTTTTTAACTAGATTTAAAATATATATACACTACGCGACAAACGAAAGTATAAATTTTTAACTAATATGATCATTTGTCTGAGAAGTGAAAACCACTTGAGATATTTTCCAAATTCATTTTAAATATTAAACGCATCAATTTTGATATATAAACATAGATAAAAATTTATTTTTATGGAGTTTCTATAAATTTATTAATATATCACACGCGACAATTGAAAGTATAAAAAATCAAACATATTAGATTGATTAATTATTATATATATTCATTAAGATAATTAATGTTTCGTGTACCTCTTTTATTTTTAATGACACCTCGAAGTCGTTTTTGTATACTATTGACCAAAATGCCTAATGTTTTCTAAAGTATCCTTGCTCATTTAACCTGTATCCTTGTTGACAAGGTTATGACTTAAGTTCTGCTATTTAAAGTTATCTTAATGTCCAGAACTGATTATTTTTATCAAAAGTATTCAAATTTGGTTTTTATTATTTGAAAAAGTTATCTTACAATGAGTAATGTGTATTCAAGTTTGTTGTCCTGTTAGAACAAAATCGATCCTAATTTCATTATTTCGGCATATTTTCTTAAAATTTTTCCTTAACTTTTTATTATACACATTAGCACATTAGTTTTTACTAAGTTACTGACTCTTCCTTTAAAATGTGCAGACCTAAACCCTAAAGCTCTCTAAACTATGATTTACAGTATATTGAACCAAATTAAGTCTACCGTCGTCACAACTGAGAAACTCATCGGGAAAAGCAAATTACATTCCCTCTATTGGTTTTTTAACATACCTTTAATCAATAATTAGTTTTTCCGCTAAATAGCGCCAAAATGAATACCACATTGATCAAAAAATTCCCGGAATTAATTCAGAAAATTAAAAATCCAAGTTTATTCATCTAAATCTATATTGTCCCCTTCAAAGTAATCCCCATCGAGTGCAACACACTTATGCCAGCTCTTGATCCAATCCTCGAAGCATATTTTGTATTGGGTTTTCGGTTTGTCCATCAGTGCTTCCTGTGATTTTTCCATTATTTTCTCTCGGCTGCTAAAACGCGTCCCTCGCAATGGTTTTTTAGCTCGATTTTACAGAAAGAAATCACAGGGAGCCGAAACAGGTGAATTCGGTGGCTGTAGGATGGTACTTGTTGCATTTTTCGTCAAAAAATATCGACTTCGTGAGACAGTGCGTTATAATGTTGCAAAGTCCACGAGTTTTCTGCCTACAATTCTGGTCTCTTTCGGCGAATTGATTCACGCAAACGTCTCATAACGCCAAAATAATACTCTTTGTTTACTGTCTGGCCTTCTAGCAAAAATTCATAATGCACTACACCGCTGTAATCAATGAAAACCGTGAGCATTGCATTGCCATTTACATTACCTGATGTCTGGATTTTGTCGTACATATAAACCGGTAATGATCCTTTTAATGAATGTGGGATCGGATTCATCCTCGCAAATCACGTCATTTGCGACCTCAACACGGCCTTTTGGCACCAACTTTGCTGCTGCACGACGGAAACCCAACTCATTAACCAAAATGTCTTGGACGGATCCATAGGCAACGTTCAAGTCCGCCGCTATCTCTCTGACGGTTAATTTGCGATTATTGACCAACATTTCTTTTACTTTATCAATATTTTGGTCGGTTTTCATCATATTCAATTGACTAACGAACACCTTTGAACCGCTCGTGCCATTCGTAAACGACCGTTTTCTTTAGTGAATCGTTGCCGAAACACTTTTCCAACATTTCCAACGTTCGTTCACCAATTAATCCGTTTTTTACCCTAAATTTAATACAAATTCATTGTTGAAAATTTTAATCCATTTCTAAAATTGTAAAAAATAGCCAACACATGGAGATAGATAGATGTACTCTTGGCTACGTAGCTTTTGCAAATGTCAAGCTATGACGCTAAGATTTAGCATGAATATCTACAACAGATGTGCCAACTTAACAAAAAGAAAAACTCAAATCGGAACGATGACACCGCCACACGGAGGTCATTCCGGGAACTTTTTGATCAACGTGGTATGTGAATATACGTATGTTACAAGAGTAAATCTTAATTATTTAAAATGCCTTCATTCCAAATTGAGATCAGTACTTTGGCAATAAGAATAGATTTACAAGAAAAATCATATTATACAAATTTTACAATTTAGAATTTGAATGTTTTCTGCATAATAACAAATGTTTCCTGCATTAAATAAAAAATTAGTTTTTTTTTAAATACTTTTTTTACCAAATATAGGATATTATTTTGTCTGTTTGAATATTATAAGAACAAAAACGTCATTTACGGAGCCAAAGTAAAAATAAAATGAGGAGCACATTTCAATAGAAAAAATATAAATGAGGTAAAAACGAATTATCTGATGCCCTTTATTTTTAGAATCTTTATACTAAAAGAATTACTACGCCACTCTTTTATAAAAATAGTTTTTTTGTTTTTAAATATTATTCCAAACTTAGTTTCTTTCTATTTTTATTTTTTTATTTTTATTTATTTATTTTTTTTTTTTTTTGTTTACTTTAAAGGATTGATTTAAAATTAAACACTTTTCAAACTTTTCTAATTATTTAATTTTTCCACTTTGTATGCACTTTTTCTACGTTTAAGAAAAGGTTTCCAAATTATTAAATACATTTTAAATGACGATTAACGATTTTATTTTTGAATACACTTTCATGTACTCCAAGTGAAGCATTAATTTTCTATTTCTTTAAAGTTTTTGATGTTGATATCAAAGTGTATATGGCATATGGTGTATACATAGGTTATATTATAATTACCCATAAAAGTTTAATCTAAAACTGTTTAACAGTTTAAATGCATGATATCTGTTTGTTAGTGCTATTATAGCTCTTAGCTACAGCTTACTAATAGGAATTTTAAATAAAGAAATTTGAAATTGGATACTAAGATGTCGTCAACAAGAAAACAGATATAACTCTATTAATATTGCCATAGTCAACATTGTGATATTATTGATATTTATAGAAGAAAATCTTGATATTAAAAAAAAAAATCTTTACAGTCAAAAATATTGGTGTTCGATAAAGTTTGTTTACAAACTGTCGATATTTGGTTCTAAAATGTAGTGCTTCTGGTAATATTAACTGCATCATGCAACACTCTAGCTTGTTTGATAGGTCCGAATGATTACGGGCGATGAAAGGTGCGAAAAAGATCATGTGTCGAAGTAAAGTGAAGTTTCACAGATGGTGACAAAGCCAGCATTGACACCATGAAAGGTAATCCTATGTATATAGGATTAGAAGGGAATTGTTTATTATTAGCTTTTACAACCTGGTCAAACAATTGATCCCTATTTGTACTGTCAACAACCAACGAGATTGAAGTAAGCAATTCAGTCAAAACGGCCATAATTCATCAACAGAAAAGGTTGTGTCCAACATAACAACGCCACATACACTTTCGATGACACGGCAGAAACTGAGAGAGTTTAACTCGGAAGTCCAGATACACCATTCAATTATTATATATTTAGATCTCTACAGGAGTCTCTTAATGGTGTAAAGTCAAATGCCGTAGAGACTTGCAAAACACAATTCGATCAGTTTTTCGCTCTTCTGTTCTTCTCTGATGGAATAATAGTCTTACTCCAAAAATGGCAAAAAGTTATTTATAAAAACGGTACATTTTTGGTTTAACAAAGCTCATTCCCGATAAAAGAAAAACGTTGATTAAAATTGTTCTAGATAAAAACATGAAACAAAAATATACTTTAAATGCTTTACGTTGTTAATTTACCAAAACGTTTAATAACTTTTTACAAAACCTTACTCAAGGAAAAATTTAGGAAAATGTGCTTTAAAAAGTCTTGAAAAACCATATTTTTTCTTGATTTTTGACAAGCTGTAAAAAATCAATCAATCAATGCCATCTGGCAAGCCAAGATTGTATCGAGGACCTCTTTATTGGTAGGCTGGTGTCTTACCTACCATACCACAGCGGCACACATGATCGGGGGTAAATTTAGCTCAAAACGGTATTCTGTAAAATTTGTCATAACACTCTACTACTGGGGAGTACACAAATACATATACATATGTATCTTGACTCATGTGTAAGAATAACTCTGAATAGGACTTTACCAATTACAATTTTGTTACTTCATAAGGCTGATATTTATAGGAAATATTTCTTAATTTTTTTCAATAATTAAGAAATTTGTTGCAAATGTCCTGACAAACTATATATAGTATCCATTAAAATAGTATTTTTTCTGCATTTATCGTATTCGCAACTGTTGAATTTTAGTACCAGCATTAAAATAAAACGTTTGCAATAAAACATAATGGTTCATGTTATGATATGAATAAATAATTTTTTGTTTGACTAAGACTGGATAAATGATTCAATGAATGAATTAATGAATGAATCAATAATTCCTTTATGTTATTTATTATTATTTTTCTTATTTGTATTTGTTTTTTTATTAATAATATTTTATATTTTTGGCAGCCATAATTTCACATTATGATGACAATGAAGATGATGATGCAAATTGTTATTTGTGCGGTTAAAAGTATTTTTTCCATAAAAAAGACGTGAATTTATGTGAATTTGATTGGTTTAAGTCCAACCAATAATTAATTTATATTTTATATTGGCTCGTTGTATTGCATTTATGGAAAAAATGTTATTTTTATTGATTTTAAATGCACATTTAAAGCAAATAGAGAGAGAGAGAGAGAGAGAGAGAGAGAGAGAGAGAGAGAGACAGAGAGCGAGAACAGCCTTTAATATTCATTAAAATTATTAATAAAAATTATTAATCTTTTTTTATTTTTCTCAGTTTTTCCAACAAAAGACATTTTTTAAATATTTTTAATCTCGTTAATAGTTGACAATTTTTTTTTCTTATTGTGAATTATATTTTTTATTCAGCAAAGAACATAAAGTAAAGGCTTAAAAATTGAATACACTTTTGATAGCAGTATCAATTTTGATTTTTAGATACTTTGAGTTGTAAATATTATTGAAATTTTATTCATTTTTGCTGACAAAATTTCATTTGTTTTATATTTAAGAAGAGATAATGTTTAAAATTTTGCATACAAAGTAAAATTAAAGGCTTGAAAATTATTACAAAATAGTGAATATATTAATAAGTCAACGAAAGATTAAAAAAAGAAGAAAATAGAATACAGTAATTGTAAAATTTTCTAAACGTGGTTCAAACAATTTTGTAGATAATGCACATCATCAGTCAGTCGATAGGATAGATAGGCGTAGCATCTTGCATTCATACTAAACATAAAATTTATTATATGAACGGCAACAATAGTAGCTTCGTTATCTATTCACATCAGCCAAAAAGCGGGAGAGATTGAATAAGCGAATATTGCACAAAGCCCACCGGGTAAAAGCTGTCTTATCTTATACATAAAAATAAATGTAAGTATGTTTGTACGCTTTTTGCAGCAGAACCAATTATCTTTATTTCTTCAGTATCTTTCTAAAAGAACTATAGGCAATCCTTAAAATTTGAACTTGGACCGAAAGGGGATGAAATTCGGAAAGAGGACAAAAATAATAATTAAAATAACAGTTAAAATTATATTTAAGATAGGGGTAGCAGTACATGTATAAAAATAAATTTTTGTTTGTTTGTGTAAGCGGCTAAGCGGATGAAACTATTTTCTTCAAATTTTTACAGTATGTTTTAAAATATCTGATAAGAACTATAGGCTATATATTTCAAAAATTCCAATTTGGTGGTAACACGACCATACAAAATACATATTTATTTGTATATCTTAGAGGTGGTGTTTTGCTGAAAGATACAGCTACAAGATATCTTAAATATTCGAACTTTGACCGGAAAGGGATAAAACGGGGATAAAAACTTAAAAGATTATAATTAAGATGTGAGTAGCGAAGTACGTCGGGCTTTAACAAGTTAGAAAAATATGATTTATTTTGCTGTTTTTTATCATATCACTAATTTACTTAAATAGTGTCATAACTCAAAAAGCATATTTTGTCAGGAGAGCCTTTTTAAATTTTCGAATTCCTATTATTATTTGGTACTGATATAGGAATAAACACTTTTTCCTGCGCTCTTTTACGAATCAAAGAGAATTTTGTACACAATATAGATCACAATACAGGGTTGGCACCTACTGGGTAACCCAATTAAGCCCACCCGGGTTTTATTGGGTATTATATTTAAAAAATCCGGTAGGTTTTTTTATTTAAAGGTTTTCGTAGTTTATTTACAACAAAAATAAGTGTAATTTACGTATTAGAAATACAAATTTATTTGTCCCGTTTTTGAACTCAAAAAAAAAAATGAAATAACAAATTGATCAAATCACTGCTTACATTTTTTCCTCAACTCTGAGCCAATTTCCAAATCTAGTTTCAGAAAAACTTCTCGTGTTTTAAGGTGCTCCAACTTCGATGTCGATTTCGTATTTCTTCAAAGAAAGTGATTCGATGGCATGTTAAAAGATAAACTCATACCTCATTATACGGCCTAGGTAGATTCTGAAAATGTAGGCAATAAATCGAAATGCCTTTAAATGAGATGAATATGTGTTGCGTTTGCTTCCCTTACACGTTTTGTTAAAAAATGGAGAATCTTTGGTGTTTTAACCGTAGAACTAGGTAATTTGCGCTTAAAGCGTATGTGTTCCATATTTCAAACAGGCCGTTATAGCAAAATGCCATGTAAAGAAAACCCGTATAAAGAGGTGTGAGTATATTGTATCAATCGCAACAGCCGACGAAGCAATATTTGGAGAATACGGCGGATGTGGCATTTAATCGTTTCTAATAATTGTGTTAAAACTTTTGCGACATGTGGTCGAGTGTTGTCATGCATAAGAATAAATTTATTATGTCTGTCCGACGTTTTTCACACAATACATAATTCAAACGAAGTAATTACGTTTTGCTTCGCTCACCGTGCGAATGCTTCCTTAATCACACCAAGAGTGCAAAATTGCACTATTAATACTAAAGCAACGTGATTGCATAAACAAATAAAAAATATTTTCGACTTGAACAGTTAGCAGTTAAAAAACCCACTAAAACTCAAAAAAACTCATCGAAACATCCAATAAAGCCCGGTGGGCTGGGCTTAAAAAAACCCGGGTTTTTGCCAACCCTGTCACAATATACCGCATATTTTTGAATACTTAACCAAAAATCATATTTTTTTTTTACTATTGAAGTAAATGATTAAAAGAGTGATAGTTAATTTTCAAAAACCATTCATTTTCAACATAGTCTCCTTTTAGCTCAATACACTTAGTAAGACGATT
Source organism: Wohlfahrtia magnifica (assembly GCA_023159175.1). Lineage (NCBI taxonomy): Eukaryota > Metazoa > Arthropoda > Insecta > Diptera > Sarcophagidae > Wohlfahrtia > Wohlfahrtia magnifica. Next base: position 549,565 of record JAKWBJ010000504.1, on the reverse strand, counting down.
TTTCAACTTTTTTATACCATCTGAATAATATAATTTTGGAAACTCTTCAAAATACGCATTAGTTTCGGTAATCACTTCTTCGTTTGAGATGAATCTTTTTCCAGCGAGCCATTTTTTCAAGTTTGGAAACAGGAAAAAGTCACTAGGGTCTAAATCTGGACTATAAGGTGGATGATCAACCAATTCGAAGTGGATTTCTCGTAGTTTTAGCATCGTATCTAATGCTGTGTGTCCCTTTTCAAGGTAATCGATGAGCAATATTCCGTGTGCATCCCAAAATACAGTGGACAAAACCTTGCCAGCCGATTTCGCTGTCTTCGCCTTCTTCGGAGCACTTCCACCAGCTTCCACCCATTGCTTCGATTGATTTTTGGTATCAGGTGTGTAGTGGTGGACTCACGTTTCATCAACAGTTACTAATCTACGCCAAAAATCAGCAAGATTATGCTTTATCATGTCCAAACACCGCTGTGAAGTGATCTGTCGAACTCGTTTTTGTTCAACACTGAGCAAACGCGGCACCCATCTTGCCAATAGCTTTTTCATATGCAAATGTTCATGCAAAATGTTGAACACACGTTCATATGATATGTTTGCCATTTCAGCAATCTCAAGTATTTTGACCCGGCGATCATTCATAACGATATCGAGGATTTTCTCGATATTTTCTTCAGTAACCATCTCTTTTGGTCTTCCTGCTGATGGTATTGTTGCAGTGCTTGTTCGGCCCCGTTTAAATTCAGCAATCCAATATTTTACCATATAATCTGACGGAGCAGATTCGCCGTAATGTTTATCAAGCTTTTCTTTTGTCGCTTTCGCCGTTTTGCCTTTCAAATACATAATAGTGTTTAATCACTACACTTTTGACAGATCGTAATTTCTAAGAAAGAACAAGTTTTTGTGTTTGTGTTGCCATCTAGCGCTAGGTAGCTTCAATGTCAATCCGCCCTCGTAAATTTCAATAAAGAAATATAAAACCAAATATCCTATGTATGTATGTATAATTTTCAATTTTTAATGTGCATTTTTTTCATCTGATTTTGCAGGTTCAGACAAAAAATTATGGTAACGCTGCTTACAGAATTAATTTGACTCATTTAAACGTTATGCTAAGCTTTCAATGCACAATGTACACTGGTTGACATGTGTACGTAACTAAAGCGATTGATATTCCACAGTGCCACAAAAAAAATAAAAAAAATGGTATTATCATTTATTTTTCTAAATAATATTTTCTTTCCAAAATAACAAAACAAGTCTAAAGGTCAAAACGAAAGAAACGTTTGTATTTCTGTCACAGAACTTAAAAATAAAATTATTGGATGTTGCGTAACCTATATTTCTAATGATGGCAGCACATCTGTGGCGTATTACAAGAATAAGTCCCTAAGCTTGAGTTTTAGAAATGGTGTACCATGCTTTCTGGATCCGACTGCTAGTTCTTCTTAGAATTCCTTTCTTCTTGGGGTCTATGATGTTCCACAGACTTTCAATAGGGTTCAGGCAATTGTGCTGGTTACCCGAGAACTCTTGCTTTTTCATTAACCAACCATTCTTTGACAAGTTTTAAAGCACGTACCGGTTCATTATCATATCGAAAACCAAAACCAGACAGATATTTTATTCTTCAGAGAGAAACATTATATTTTCCGACATATCTTTATAAATAAATCGACAAATTTTAATTTTAATTTTATGAATTGTTCGAAATCCAGCACATGAAAAACAAAACCACACAATTATTGATTTTCCATCATGTTTTATTATGTTTTTACAATATTGAGGAAAAAAGGTTAATTTTTATTTTATGTCAGATCTTCTATATTAAAATTAGATTCATCTCAGAACAATGCAACCAATTTGAGCCTTTGCAAAAGCAAATCTGGCATTCTAATGTTTTTCAAAAATAAACGGCGTCTTTGATGGTGTCAATGCCGCTGGAGTTAGATCAAAGTACAAATGTTACTTTAGACTTGGATGGAATTCATTAGAAAAACTAGAAAAATGGTAAATTTTTTTTACAAAAAAATAAAGTATTTCGTTTAATACATACATACGAGTATGTACTATTTATTTATAAGGGTGTGAAGATAGCTTCGTAAGTTAAATTCTTTTTTTAACATTTTAGTAATTTTAACAGTCACTGTTATTTAACATGAAAAAGTGTGAAGTTAGCTTCGTAAGTTATATTCTTTTTTCAATAACAGTAGAAATAAAAGAATTTAACTTTGCAAAAAAGAATTTAACTTTACGAAGCCAAATTTTTTTAGGTGTTATATTTTAATTTGAAAGATAGTTAAAAAACATTAAAATCTAAAAAAGTAATGTGAATGAAGAAACTCTAAAATATTTACTAAAGAAAATGTAAAATATTTATTGTTATTGTACAAATTGTAGTTTTATAAAAGCATACAGTAATATAAAATAAATTTATTTGGCCATAGACACATTAACTATTCGAAAAATCGGGTAAAAGATAAAATTCTGGGGGAATCGGACCTATTTGGGTGGAAAGGTATTCCATCAAGGAATTCACGAGTTTATACCCCATGACACAAAAGTCCTTGTGGACCGAGATATAGCCCGTTGAAAAAGGCCATATTTGGCCACAGACATATAAGATATTAGAAAAATCCGGTAAAAGATAAAATTCTCGGAGAATCGGACCTATTTGGGTGGAAAGGTATTCCATCAAGGAATTCAAGAGTTTTTACCCCATGACCCAAAAGTCCTTGTGGTCCGAGATATAGCCCGTTGAAGAAGGCCATATTTGGCCATAGACACATTAACTATTCGAAAAACCGGGTAAAAGATAAAATTCTGGGGGAATCGGACCTAACTGGGTGGAAAGGTATTCCATCAAGGAATTCAAGAGTTTTTACCCCATGACCCAAAAGTCCTTGTGAACCGAGATATAGCCCGTTGAAAAAGGCCATATTTGGCCATAGACACATAAGATATTAGAAAAATCGGGTAAAAGATAAAATTCTGGGGGAATCGGACCTATTTGGGTGGAAAGGTATTCCATCAAGGAATTCACGAGTTTTTACCCTATGACCCAAAAGTCCTTGTGGACCGAGATATACCCCGTTGAAAAAGGCCATATTTGGCCATAGACACATAAGATATTAGAAAAATCGGGTAAAAGATAAAATTCTGGGGGAATCGGACCTATTTGGGTGGAAAGGTATTCCATCAAGGAATTCAAGAGTTTTTACCCCATGACCCAAAAGTCCTTGTGGACCGAGATATAGCCCGTTGAAAAAGGCCATATTTGGCCATAGACACATTAACTATTCGAAAAATCGGGTAAAAGATAAAATTCTGGGGGAATCGGACCTATTTGGGTGGAAAGGTATTCCACCAAGGAATTCAAGAGTTTTTACCCCATGACCCAAAAGTCCTTGTGGACCGAGATATAGCCCGTTGAAAAAGGCCATATTTGGCCATAGACACATTAACTATTCGAAAAATCGGGTAAAAGATAAAATTCTGGGGGAATCGGACCCATTTGGTTGGAAAGGTATTCTATCAAGGAATTCACGAGTTTTTACCCCATGACCCAAAAGTCCTTGTGGACCGAGATATAGCCCGTTGAAAAAGGCCATATTTGGTCATAGACACATAAGATATTAGAAAAATCGAGTAAAAGATAAAATTCTGGGGGAATCAGACCTATTTGGGTGGAAAGGTATTCCATCAAGGAATTCACGAGTTTTTACCCTATGACCCAAAAGTCCTTGTGGACCGAGATATACCCCGTTGAAAAAGGCCATATTTGGCCATAGACACATTAACTATTCGAAAAATCGGGTAAAAGATAAAATTCTGGGGGAATCGGACCCATTTGGTTGGAAAGGTATTCTATCAAGGAATTCACGAGTTTTTACCCCATGACCCAAAAGTCCTTGTGGACCGAGATATAGCCCGTTGAAAAAGGCCATATTTGGTCATAGACACATAAGATATTAGAAAAATCGAGTAAAAGATAAAATTCTGGGGGAATCGGACCTATTTGGGTGGAAAGGTATTCCATCAAGGAATTCAAGAGTTTTTACCCCATGACCCAAAAGTCCTTGTGGACCGAGATATAGCCCGTTGAAAAAGGCCATATTTGGCCATAGACACATTAACTATTCGAAAAATCGGGTAAAAGATAAAATTCTGGGGGAATCGGACCTGTTTGGGTGGAAAGGTATTCCATCAAGGAATTCAAGAGTTTTTACCCCATGACCCAAAAGTCCTTGTGGACCGAGATATACCCCGTTGAAAAAGTCCATATTTGGCCACAGACACATAAGATATTAGAAAAATCGGGTAAAAGATAAAATTCTGGGGGAATCGGACCTATTTGGGTGGAAAGGTATTCCATCAAGGAATTCAAGAGTTTTTACCCCATGACCCAGAAGTCCTTGTGGACCGAGATATACCCCGTTGAAAAAGGCCGATTTTTCTAATATTTTATGTGTCTATGGCCAAATATGGCCTTTTTCAACGGGCTATATCTCGGTCCACAAAGACTTTTGTGTCATGGGGTAAAAACTCTTGAATTCCTTGATGGAATACCTTTCCACCCAAATAGGTCTGGTTCCCCCAGAATATTATCTTTTACCCGATTTTTCTAATATCCTATGTGTCTATGGCCAAATATGGCCTTTTTTAACGGGGTATATCTCGGTCCACAAGGACTTTTGGGTCATGGGGTAAAAACTTTTGAATTCCTTGATGGAATACCTTTCCACCCAAATAGGTCCGATTCCCCCAGAATTTTATCTTTTACCCGATTTTTCTAATATCTTATGTGTCTATGGCCAAATATGGCCTTTTTCAACGGGCTATATCTCGGTCCACAAGGACTTTTGGGTCATGGGGTAAAAACTCTTGAATTCCTTGATGGAATACATTTCCACTTAAATAGGTCCGATTCCCCCAGAATTTTATCTTTTACCCGATTTTTCTTATATCTTATGTGTCTATGGCCCAATATGGCCTTTTTCAACGGGCTATATCTCGGTCCACAAGGACTTCTGGGTCATGGGGTAAAAACTCTTGAATTCCTTGATGGAATACCTTTCCACCCAAATAGGTCCGATTCTCCCAGAATTTTATCTTTTACCGGATTTTTCTAATATCTTATATGTCTGTGGCCAAATATGGCCTTTTTCAACGGGCTATATCTCGGTCCACAAGGACTTTTGTGTCATGGGGTATAAACTCGTGAATTCCTTGATGGAATACCTTTCCACCCAAATAGGTCCGATTCCCCCAGAATTTTATCTTTTACCCGATTTTTCGAATAGTTAATGTGTCTATGGCCAAATAAATTTATTTTATATTACTGTATGCTTTTATAAAACTACAATTTGTACAATAACAATAAATATTTTACATTTTCTTTAGTAAATATTTTAGAGTTTCTTCATTCACATTACTTTTTTAGATTTTAATGTTTTTTAACTATCTTTCAAATTAAAATATAACACCTAAAAAAATTTGGCTTCGTAAAGTTAAATTCTTTTTTGCAAAGTTAAATTCTTTTATTTCTACTGTTATTGAAAAAAGAATATAACTTACGAAATTAACTTCACACTTTTTCATGTTAAATAACAGTGACTGTTAAAATTACTAAAATGTTAAAAAAAGAATTTAACTTACGAAGCTATCTTCACACCCTTTTATTTATTATAATTTATAAATAATATTACACTTTAACACAGTTGGATATGAACATAAGTTTTGCTATGTATCTAGATGCACGTTAAATATTTCCTTACGTGAATCCAAAATTATTACCTGTAGTGTGTAAAATAGAACACCTTTAAGTGACTTTGATTTCATTATAATTTTTACATTGTAACATTGGAATATGTATATGAACAAAGGTAACCCACTTTAAATTTTAAATGGGTTTGGCAGTATTAAGTCTAATTTATTTTTTCCATGAAACTATAGTCGCCATTGGCTACGTTTTAACTATTTTTGAATATTAAAACCATAAAAACATGAAATTAGATTTGAAATCAAGCACAATATGAACAAAGTAAACATTTTGTGGTTATTTTCAGAAAGAGAACAAAACAAATAAAAAACATTATTAAAAATAATGATTTCAGTGTTGAAAAGTATGAAAAATGACAGGAAATACGATAAAAGGCGAAGGTTATTCATGCACGACACTGGCACCCCCCGAAAAAAAAAAAAACCTTTAAAATTAAAGGTTGGCCAATAAAGGCCAACGAGTAGTTTCTTTCTACTTAAGAGAATGGTTTGATTCTAAATAAAAAACAACATAAACACCACTGAGGTGGACAACTTTTAAAGCAGGCATGGAAATTGTGTATTTTGGTTTTCTTCATAAATAATTCTGATTAAAAATACGACAAAGAACACTTGTGATTTTAATTTTAATAAATAAATTATTAAAACTATAGTTAAATTTAAATAAAATTTTATTCGCTAATTACAAGATTCGTATTAAATAATCTTGAAAAATAATAAAACCAAAAATTAAAAGGAACGCATTAAAACTAATGCTTTGCATTGAGTACCAAGTCATTAAGACCAAGTTCAGAAGCTGTCATTCTAGCCGTTCGCTATAAATATCTATCATCCGACCTGATTAGTTGCATAAGAAAAAACATGCATATTTCTGGTTTTCCTTGTTATGATATATGTTATGTATGAAATGTAATTATCTATCACAAAGGATATGTATGTATTTGGTGTTTTTAATCAATCAAAGTGGCAGAGTTTATGATCTGCTCAACGATGCGACCGTTTGTTTAAAAGAAAATCAGTTTAAGTTTAACATTTCCATTCCTGATATTTACAATGAATTAACTTTAAAGGGGATGAAAGAGGTGCAAATCGTCCAGCACTGGAAAATAAAAGATTTGCTAAAGTGTTTTAGAATGGAAGGGAGAAAACGTGTACAGTATTAAACACATATTTGGAGAAAAAGGGAAAAATATAATAAAATATTTGCGTGTTGCTTCTACAAAGTGTTCCATTGCCAACAAGTTGGCACAAAAGAAAGAAAAAGAGCATGTGTCCATAATGTTAAGCAGAAAACTTAGTAGAGCCAAGGAGCTGGAACGTGGGGAGTAAAAGGTAAGGTATTTGATAAACATCAAGTAACAGAGTGGCTCTATATCATGCACTAAAGTGACGTGATCAAAAAGGGCTTAAAACCTAGCGACGCAATAAAAACGCAAATAATAAAAATTCAGTCAATGAAAACTTTGAAACTGAACAGGTTAAAAAAAACTAGGTATATAAAAATTCCAATAAAAGCATTCATGAAAATGTTTATATCGCTTTTTTTTGTTCATAAAACGAAACGAAAGAAAAGAAAATAGAAACTTTTGTTTTCTGACAATAATAACAATAACAATTAAAAACAACAATAATTAAAAAAGAGTAAAAACAATCACTATGAAAAACAAACAAATGAAGTATTATAACAAGTATTATTAAAACAACTGTTTCTTTTAAATTGGCAGAGAGAGAAAGAGAATGGCCGTTGATGAATTCTAATTTTGAGGTTAATGTTGCCAAATGAGCAACAATTAAAAACTAATTAAAAAGTAAAAAAATATATATATCGTTTACAATTTAACTCCAGCTACAGTTCCATCGACATCAACATCGACATCATCATTATTATCGTTATAATGATAATCGTTGTTCAACCAAAAACAATTCAAAAATTAAACAAAAGCCTTTTAGTCTTAGTTTTTGCTCTTGTTCTCATTGTTTCATGTTTATGAACTAAAGAGCGAAAGAGAAGGAAAAAATAGGAAAAAAAAATTAAATAAGCAAAAGAGGAAAGTTTTCACAAATAATGGTTGTAAATTATACCAATGTACCTTATGCTTGCACGAATACACTAAGGTCGAGATTAACAGGACAAATAAATTGTATAAACTATGTATTTATAAATGGTAAATTTAATACTTCTAAAATTATTAAAGAAAGTATTTTAATTTAACACATGGGCTGAAAATTCCTGGGCATAACACATATAAACATAGATAGTGCTAGTTTTAGTACATTCACCTCTTTTTAAGTTAATGCTAACCTTCAAAAGATAGCTGCTAAAATTTCATGATATTTTATTAATTAGTTTTTGAGTTATTGTGCTGAGAGTGACGCTAATTTTGTTATCTTCAGAACAAAGGATCAAAAACAATTTCCTTTTTAATTCTACTCTGCTTCTTGGTGGAGAAAAATACCGTTCAAGCGAAGCAACGGCTTGAAAAGTGTTATGGGGACTCCGCTCCATCAGAAACCACAAAAAAACGTTGGTTTGATGACTTCAAACGAGGTTGTAAAGACACCAATGATGCAGAACGTAGTGGGCGTTCAAATGAGACGGTTATACTAGAAAATAAAAAAAATCCACAAAATCATCTTGAATAATCGAAAAGTGAAGTTACGTAGGTTAGCTGACATCGTAAAGATATCAAAAGAACGTGTTATGTTTATATTGCATGAGCATTTGACTATGAGAAAGATCCTTCCAAAGTAAGTGCCGCGTTAGCTTACTGTTGACAAAAAACAAGAACGCCTTTCTGATGATGACACTACATGAATTGGGCTTCGAATTGCTCCCACATCTACCATATTCGCCAGATTTGTCAAGCAGGGACTACTAGCATTTGGCAAATGACACATTTTATTCGTGAAAACTTAAATTAGAGAATTTGAAAATAAGTAATAACATAAATAATAAAACTTTAACTTTAAAAGCAATGTAAAATGTAAAAAAAAACTCAAATTCAATTCAAAAAAATGTTGTTTACTTTTTTCATAATAAATATTTTATATGCCATTGTACAGTGTGCGAAATCCGCATTCATACAACCCACAAAATTTAAATTTCATTATATTTCCAAAAAAATATTTTAACTCAAGTACCGTTTTTGTTTTAAGTAATAAAACCTCTTTGGTTAAAATCGTATAAGAATGTTGTTTTTTATTTATTATTTTATTAAAAACTAAAGATTTTAAAAATGCATCTAAAAATTTGTATGAATAGGGATTTGGAGTACTGTATATAGTTGTTACTTCTCACTAAACAGACTTCATACAGAGTTGCCATTTCTCATATTACATACTATTTTATATTATTTATTTATTTACTTTACACATTCTGCATTTAAATACTAATTGAGCAATTTATAAATTGTGATTTTGTATGGTTAATTGATATCAATTAACGTCTTAATTGCACAAAATCCTTTAAATGGCAATTAAAGCTTATGTGTAAACACGGTAAAAGATAAAAACTTATCTAATCAAATATAAATTTGATGTAAGAATAATCAGTCAAGGTATTAGATATTAAAGAGAAGGTAGTTTGGATAAATTTCGATATTTTCTATATCAACAATAAGAGATCAGCTCCGATTAGTGAATTAGATATATATTTGAGTCAATCTTTCTCAAATAAAACTTTTTTGAACTACCATAGATAATTGCTGCTCTACACAAAATTACTTTATTTTTGTGTTTATCTCCAGAAGTCAAAACCCCTTGTACTAAGGTGTGCTTTAAAATAATAAGGTCACCTTAGAATATGAATGACAAATGTTGCTGTCGGCTGCCAAAGAGTAGATAAGATTGGAATTTAGAAAAAGAAAGTCTTTAAGAATAAAGTTAGAGAAAGAACAGAGCCTTGCGGTATCCCTGAATTTATCCTGAACTCGTCGGATGAAATCCCATCCCATAACCACTCCTATAGAGCGATTTCTGCGAAAGCTCGATATGAATCGAGAGAAGTGATTACCGACACCAAAAGCTATTAGTTTGGATATGAGAGCCTAGTGCCAGACTCTGTCAAACGGCTCGGAAATATCAAGAGCCACAACCTTACTTTCATCAGATCCATGAATGGATCTATTCCACCTATTAGAGAGTAACGCCAGCAGATCACCAGTAGAACGACTTTTACGTAAACCATACTGGCAATCGCTCAGAAAATTTCTGGACTCTTCATACTTCACAAGGTGTTGCCTAATCATACTCTCCATAACTTTGGAAAGTGCCGAACAAACTGCTATTGGGTGGTAGTGTAGTGTTCAATTCTCTTTCTGAATCCATATCGAGTATCCTTGCGAATTGCCCTAACAGTGAAATTGTTGTTGCTGGTTGTTTCAATGTTCAAAATTCGTCTTATCTACGCCATTTTGGCCGCACAACTCTTGAAGGCCAATATGTTGAGCTTTTTGCCGCGCATAATCACCCTGCACATCTAGTGAATGAACCTACACATATTTCGTGTGTAGATTGGTACTAAAATAACACCCTCGACCTTTTCCTCACATCACACTCTTAAAAGTATGAAGTTGAGGTTCTTGCACGTTGGGCTGAGCTAAGTGATTTCTTTGGGAATTTTAATTGGAAACTTTGTTTCCTCGACTGAAATGTAGATGTCATGGCAGAGGTGGTCGTCAGAATGATAAAGCTGTGGATGGATATGTATATTCCATCCAAACAGATTTCGATTAAATCAAGAAATAAATCTTGAAACTGTATCAATGACTATGTCTGGTGTATACTTTCGAGCCCGTGCCGTAAAAAAATTTCTTACAAATCTCAAAGTAAACAAGTCTTCTAGGCCGAAAGGCATACCAGCACTGGTAATGAAGCAGTGCTCTTCGACGCTTGCGCGTCCATTAGCCAACCTTTTCAGTACGTCATACCGCGGCAGTATTTAGCCATCCTGCTCGAAGGTTGCTAATATAACGCCATTCCTTAATAAGGGTAAGGTTACCAACTCTGAAAACTACCGCCCAATAGCAGTCTATTCGGCACTCTCCAAGATTATAGAGAGTACGGTTAATCACCACCTATCTGGGCTTCCGCAAGGGCCGTTCTACTGGCGACTGTGGTGGCTTCCGTGAGAGCAAAGTTGTGGCTCTGGATATTTCCAAGGCGTTTCGCGCAGTTTTGAATGAGACTCTAGTATCGAAACTTAAGGTAGAATTAGCCGAACGTTCGCGGAACGTAACGTAACGTACGTTCGTGTCTAGCATATGAAAACAAAGCAAATGATTATCCAATGTAAATCTAACGTTGCCGGAACGGAACAACCTGTATAAAATAGAATTTCTTAACGTTTTTACGTAACATTTGCATACAAATGATGGGACTGTGTGATGTTGAGTGGCAATATGGCACAAATGCCGCTTTTGGTACTTTCACGTTTATATGTACATAAATTATTTTAATTTTTATGTGTATGTAAAGACTTCTTTAATGTTTGAAGTCTTGATATACATACGAGTATTAAGATTGTAAAATGCATAAAAAAACATTGAAACAAAATAAACGAAAGTATGTAGTTTGAGTGGCAATATATGTATGTTGTTGGCCTTTCATGTTTATAGTTATTTTCCTTAAATTTTTAAAGTCCTTAAATACATATTATATTGTTATTATAATCATGGCAATAGTACTTTATTGAAATTATCCAAAAATAAAAATAAAAAAATCACCCCGAATAGAACAATATTCGACATTAAACTTATAATCTCAATAATAATGACTAAGTTTGATCAAAAAATGCAATATTCAATAATATTATGACAATAATTCTATATAACAACATAAAATGTAAGAAGCAAATATAATTTTCGCTTATTAAAGCCTTATTTCGCATTAACTTAACAACAATCATCACTGTTCTTGGCGGTACAGGGGCTATATCACCCTGTTCCAAACTATTGATCGCAGACGAATGAAATTTGGTGGGTAAGTTCGTAGAGTCGATGCGATAATCCCACCAAATGTGGCAGCTTTCCCCCTTCCAGAGATACCTATAACTCGGAAAATACCCAAGCTATAATATCAATATATGGTATAATAGTACAGAGTACTATAAACAATATTTATTCAAAAAATTGGTGTTTTACTCCCATTTATAGGAAGCGACTGTTATTATGCTTTGTAATATCAGTCAGCAAAAACTTTGTAGTGGTACGAGACTTACTGTAAATAGGTTAATGGACAATGTTATTGTAGCCACTATTTTTATTAGAAACTACAAATGTGAAGACGTTTTGATTCCACGAATTCCAATGATACCATCGGATATACCGTTTGAGTTCAAACGTGTACGATTTCCAGTGCGCGTTACCTTTCGATTAACCATTAATAAGGTGCAAAACCAGTCTTTGTGAATTTGTGGGTTAAACTAAAAAATGTTCAGTATTCTCTCACGGATAATTATACGTTGCCTGTTCACGAGTCGGCAAACCATCTGTATTATTAATTTATTGTAAAGAAAATGGAAAAACAAAAAATGTTATTGTCTTTCTAATGTGAATTACAACTGTTTTGAGCAATAAAAAAAATCAATTTTGGCCGGGACGAAGTTCGCCGGGACAGCTAGTTTATTTATATTTTTTGTATATAAATACACAAACGTACGTACGTTAACGTACATCCCGTTTTTACAACATTAACGTTTGGCTAACCAGGCCTTTACTGCTTTAATGTTGATAGTCACTTCTCTCGATTTATATCGAGTTTTCTCAGAGATCGCTCTATAAGATTAGTGTTAGATGGGCTCTCATCAGACGAGTTCAGGATAAATTCAATGGTACAGCTAGGCTCAATTATAATAATGCACACGAAATACTAATTCAGACAAATCATAGATTTAAGAAATATTGGCATTTAGATAGTTATGGGTCAAATGACCCCTGATGATCTTTCTAGTGTTAAGAAATTAAATTAAAAAAACCACCTGACCAAAGTTGCCACTTATAAATTTTTTTAAAGAAATTCTATATAAACATTAAGCAAATTGTAGTTGACACCCATTTAAAGCCAATTCATATTTTATTTTCGACTTTAAATATGAAAAAGATTGCATAAGGTTTTAAGTTAAAGATTTACTTTAGCAAACCAAACCAAAGTCTAGTCTTTGGTGTTTGACTATGAATAGGGGCCATAGTATTTTATTTAAGTTATTTTCTTACTTAAAATAGTAAAAATAGTCTGTTTAAAGAGTTATAGGTGTGTTTTGTGCGGTAAATGGAATGTATGTAGATATGTATGTATGTGTTAGGTTCATGTAAAATGCAAAAAAAGAGCAACAAAAATACAAAAATTGGTACTGAATGAGAACAAATCAAGTTCATGATGTTTTGTTCTCTGATGATGTTGTTTTTGTTCTTTGTTTTGTTTGTTGTTCCCACCTGTGGCTTCTTATTGTTATTTTCTTTTTCTGTTGCTGCCTTCCTTGTTCTTTCCCCACTAACAATCGTTGTATATTATTATTTCGCTTTTTTGTCGTTATTGTTCTTTGTATTTGTAGGTAGTCGTTACAATTTTTGTTGTTGTTTTAACGGGTAAAGCACTCTTCTTTATTTTTGCAACTGTTCCCTCAGTATAATAATTTGTGGAGAAAATGAATGCCGATTAAAATTGAAATTCAATTATCTTTTAAGGCTCACTGATTAAATAAAAGACTGTGCTTGAATTGAATTTTTCTTTAATTTTAAACTTAATTTAATTTTTCGATTTCGTTCTTAAACGTTTAATTGTGTATTTCTTTCTAATTCTTGCGTGTTAATTTGTTATTTTTGTTTATTTTTTTCTCAGTTCCATTTTAAACGCGTTCGCACTTAACGTGTCTTTTGATTTGGCGTTCCGTTCCGGCTTCCACCAAATGTAAAATTAAACTAAAAACGGGGTATCGAACAAAAGAAACAACTCTCAACAAATACTTATATTTTGTTGGTTTATGACTGGAAATTATTATGGAAATGGTTTTAAGCCTCTGTTCTCTGGATGGATGAATGAATGACTGGTTGGTTGGATAAGCGTAATGCTTCGTAACGTGACGTACTAAAATAATTGTTGCGAGAGTGTACATATTGCTGTTGTTGCTTTCTTATGCTCATGTGTGCATACTTTGTCTTCAGATTTTTCTGTTTATTTACAGTGGGTACATCTACCTAAGCATGTTGTGTTCTTTGTTGCTGTTGGTCTTTTTTTTCTAAAAAATGGTTGGGCGATTGGGGTAAATGGTGATGAAAAAAATAGTTAGTGTTGACTGCCTTTTTACAAGTACCGGTTATTTATAAAATGCTAATAATCGGGCAAGAAATTCAAACCTAATTGATATTTTTTATTAATTCGTTTAATCACTTTTAAATACCTTTTATATTAAAATAATTATCGTAATTAAGTTTTATTCGTCTTTAAAAATTTAATCGATTTCAATTTCACTTATTTCCAGAACATATCCGAATAATAATAAAGCAGGTGCTTATAAATACATATACAGAAAGTTATTGAGCAAGTTAAGAGTTTTTTTGTAAAGTGGAGTAATTTTGTTAATGTTTGAACAATTGTGATTGTTTTTGCTTCATTATTTTCCATGTATTATATTGAAGAACTTGGAGAAGTTTCTTTAATCGAAGAATCACATATCGCTTGCGACTGTTTAAGATCATAAAATTCGACAAAAGCATCCCTTTACTTGGAAACGAATCATATAAAAGCTATTAAACAAATAACTCACAAACATATGTATGTACGCCAAAATCTAGTTATTGGCCCAGTCAAATGTTTAAACGAATAGACTTATTTAATGGTTTGCCTCTGGTGCAATCTGCTTTTGCAATCGAAGAGAGGTTTGACGCAATTTAAAATAAATATCGTAGAACGAATATTAGAGATAAAGAAGAGCTAAAATTACAGTTTCTGCTAATTTATATGAACATTTATTAATTAATCTGTTTTCAAAAGAGGTATTTGCTGCATTATTTTGTTTATTTCTTTAAATCTACGGACATTCACTTGGAAGAATATCTACATACAATGTGATCGATCTCACTCGATAGTTTCGATAGTTTGTAAAAAAACTATCGATAATATCGGATTCTTTTAAGTAATACTAGTGACAACAATGTTAGAATTTAAGTGAAAGGGAAAGAAAAATAATAAATATACGGTGTAGAAACAAAAAGTAGGAACACTTTATTTTTTTCCAAGATGTAATAAAATTTTATGTATTGAAGTTTTTTGATGGAAGATTAATCCTTATATATAGCGAAAATTGCTCAGGCCATGAAGTGCTCCACGACTAAAGTAATTAATAAGATCCAGTGAAAGAAAACTGCAGAGAGTATGGGAAGACAGCGTAGAACAACTATCATTTCTCAGCAAATGCAAGGAACACTTGCACCGTAATAATTAAAACAACATTATATGGTCTGACATATACAAAATCGTATGTACGAACATATTTTAGTTACAATTCATACTGTATTTGAGTTAAATAAATAGAAATTTAAGAAACTGTTAAGCTGTGTCCCTATGTAACTATATGCGTCGAACAAATTTTTGCAAATGTGACTTTGACTACATTTATATTTTCTCTTAGAATTTGGCGATAGTATCGAATAGTGAAAAAATCTGTCTATGGTCAGGCAAAAACAAAATTATCAATACTATCAATAGTACTATCGATTGTTTTGCAGCTCTATCATACACTTCAATATTTAATTTTAAAATGAATTTAAAAAAATATGTAATAGTTTTATTTACCATGGATTTTTCGGAAGGTTTACTTTATTGTTGGAATGTTTTCCAAGCCCTGTGCTTTCACAATATCTCTTTAGCAGAAAAATGGATCGTGAAACAGCTTGCCAACAAAAAAGCATTCATACATAAGCAATTCAGGAAACTTGTTGCTTATTTTAAGCAAAGGAGGTGGTGTTATGTTTGGCATGTCAACTAAGGGTGTTACAAAAATGACATAAAATCGACACTGGTTCATTGTTGGTTATTTAAATACATATTCTAAAACGATATTTACAAGAAAGTGCAGAACAGTTGAACTTGGACAATACTTTTGGATCAAACAAAATAATGAAATCATACACAATGCGCAATATACGAAGTTATGGTTGCTTTATAACAAAAAACCTCACAAAATTTGTGGATTTTAACAGAGCTAACAACCCGCAAACATGATATTACCTTAATAGAAATGCTTAAAAGCGTTATTATGGAGAAATGGACCAAAATTAGCGTAGAAAAAACATTCAAATTAGTCAGATCAATGCCAAACCGACTTCTGCAACACATAGGATATCCCAGTAATTTCAAGAACGCATCAACAAACAATAAGTATTTTGTATTAATATATTATTTACCCACGAAATAATAATCGAACTTGTATTTTACATCTCTAATAAACAGCTTCAAAAAACAATACAATTTGAGAGTAAACAAAGTATAACAGTACAAGCAGTATTCCATATACATATGTATGTTTGTATGTATGTTATATTTGTTTATTTTATGTGCGTATGCATGTATGGCAACTGTGTATGTATGTGTAAATCATTTTTATGTCATTCTCTGGAGTGACCCATCCGTTCTCTGGCAGTTTTTTAAAAAAAAAAACATTTTTTTTGTTGAATGTGAGTTTTTACCATTTCTCTCATGCATAACATGTAGCCATTGTTGTTTTTCTTGCTCCAGAGGTGGTTCTGTAGGTGCATTGCTTCTTATGTTTTGAATAGAAGTAAAGCTGTCGTCAGATTTTGTATTTCCAGTCCATATTGGAAGTGTTGAAACTGAATCATGCTCTTGTTGTCTCTGCTCGCCAATGTAGATAGCGTTTGTTGTTGTTGTCTTTGAGGTTACGTTATCGTTTTTAATTTTTTGTTTTGTTTTGGATTTATCATTTGGTTTGTTTTGTGCTGTCAATATTTTTGTTATTGTACCCAACGCCGGCTTATCTTTTCGTTTGCCATTCTGACTATCGTCTTTGATTGTCACACATTCGAGTGTCTCTAATTTAATTGTCGAATCGATTTCGTTTTCGATAAATTGTCCATGATCGTAAATGCTTTCTGTTTCGTTTTCATTTCGTGACTTTACATTTGTTAAGTCTGATAAATTAGTTTTATCGGTTGTTGTCTTTGCTATAACAGTTGTTCTATTTATTGTTAACGGTGCTTTTGGTGCCTTACGTTTTTTATGTATCGGTACTTTTTCCATTTGATATTTTCCGTTATTATTTGATATGTTAGTTTTATTTTTGCAAAAGAACTTTGTTTTTTTGCTTTTTTGTGCTGTTTGTTGTGTTCCTGTTAAAATGAAATTTTTATTTTTGTTTATTCAAAAAATTATTTTTTAATCGTATCTATAAAATATCGTTTAAAAAGGGGAGAACAGCATTGATAACAAACTATTTATTGAAAAAAGAAAAAATGTGAAATATAATCATGCAAATAACGGATGAAAGAAACTACTACACATACAAGTATTTTATTTAATAAAGATTAACAATCGAACTACATTGGAAAAGAAATTTGTACGAAAACTGATACGATTGTACACAGTGAAGATGAATATAAATTCCTTAATCCTTATGCTATGTTCACACGGTGATATTGACCACTTGGTTTACTCTCTGAACCACAATTGCCAAATACATATACTGTTCAGACGATGCCTCTTGTTTCATTTTGACATTTCTTTTTTATATGCGTATAGGTATTTCTGCAAATAGTTTTTGTTTTGTTTGTTATCTCACTAGTTCGTGTCATTCTTTTTTTAGTGTAATTTATGTATTCATGTTGTGATAGTACATATCAAAATACGTTGTTTACGGTAGGCTGTTTATCGGGTTATGTGTTTATATCAACAGCTATAATATCTCCATAAAAATGTCTATAATTTTCCAACGTTACAAGTAAGTAAATAACCACAAATTTGTTAACATAGGTAACGATCCTGTGAAAATGGTTATATGTTCACCAGAAATACTTTTGCTGTTGATATAAGCTACTGTGAAGAACTTCTGTATGTTTTTTTCCATTTTTATACAAGTACATAAATAATAAAATACAGTGAGCGTCAAAGGAAAGTGTACACTATCATTATCCAGAATTTAGTCTTAATTTCAGTGTTTTAAAATACGTTGAATTAGAACATTTTATATTATTTTAAATTATATTTGGAGCTTCACAAAGTTCTTAAAAAACAACAAAAAATTATTACAAAAAAGTTTAACAACAAAAACGAAAGATATGTGCTATATATTTTACGTGTCAAAAAAAAAAAAAAATATAAAAAAAATAAGATGACATGATACGACAAAACCGAATGAAGTACAAATTCCAAGAAAGTGTGAACATAGTATAAGAGTTCCTGCGTGTGAACATAGAATAAGGGAAAATAAGGAAGCGCTATTTTTTAAGATAGCAAAGTTAACTAGACCTCATTTTTCCTGTGGGGTCACATGAAGTCACTGGTTTAGGTTGATAAACTAGCAACAATTGACGGTGAACAATTTGAGGTCATTGTCATGTTAAAAAACTAAATCCGATGACTGCAAATGGGAATTTTTTATCGGCGAAGCCACAAAGGCATGTACAAATAGATATGACAATCTCTAGAAGCAATCTTAACCAGCTATTAGCTATTATTTCTTAATGGACCATAAGAGCGAAGCGATAGACGATAAGTTTTTTTTGTTAGGATGTTCACATAATGTCCGGCAGCATTCTCCTAATCGATGAACTCTATAGGAAAGCTTGCCTTTTTCGAATATTTCTGGAGTAAAGCAAAGTTGCTCCTTTTAGACGCAGTTGTACTCAGGAATATTAAAGTGCTATAAGGAGTACAGTTAAACTTGTATTAGCTGTTGACTGACATCGGTACGAACTACCGCAAAACTAAAATATGTCTTTTGACAGCAGATAAAAATCAGCGTTGCTGTTCAGATCCACAATATGAGGCATAACGAATGCACCCGAAAGTGTGGGTGTCAGAAAAGTATACTACTCACCTCTTGGCCAACACAATAACAGCTGGTAATAGGCCAATGGAAACAGAGATTATGAAACTTAAAGTGCCGCGCATGATGTGGACTAGAACTGTCGAACAAAAACATTAAGCCTAAATAAAAATCATCAGTCAAAAAATTGGCGGAATTAGAGTGGAGTGGGAGTGGATTTTTGAATATATTGAGAACGTTTAAAGTGGAAACTTACAAGTTCGGTCTAAATGACTTTGTAGTTAATACAAATCGTCAGTAAAAAAGTGGGTAAATTCGAATAAATGGACATGGTACTTTCCATACAAAATAAATTATTATTGTATGTCTTGAGAACAGTAGAAGATGTTTCTGAATTTTGTCTAAAATAATTGGCAGCCAATATCAATTATCAGTTTAAAAGTGGAAGAAATTATATGAGTGGGCGTGGCACTTTTTTGTATATTTTGAGATCAGTAATATTAGAAGTTTCTAAATTTGACTTAAACAACTTCTTGGAAAATACACATCATCAGTCAATAACGTGGCGATCTTGGATAAGTAGGCATGCAATTTTACATGTGTGGAGAACGGTTACAATTTAACCTTTTTCATCTCTTCACATCAGCCAAAATGCGGGAGAGATTGGATAAGTGGGTATTAATTTTTTGTAAAGGGATAACGAAGGTAGTAATTAAGATATGAGTAGCGAAAAACTCCAGCGTTTAGTTAGTAAGCTATATCCAAATTCAATACTATAGCTAGGCCTAAAAAGCTGTAATGAAAATGAACGTTTTTCTAGTTGTGATATTTAATTGCTTTATCGAATGTCAGCTTGTAAGGGAGGTACCTGAGATATGATTCTAACCAACTAAAAAAACAATAATAATAAAATGTTGCTGTTTAACGTGCCAACTCCAAGTATGGTGAGGTAGGCTATGCATACAATAAATAATCTTAAATAACACCTTTCAAATCAAAACAATTTTTTTTATTTTAGTTTCTTTTTTTATATTTATTTCTTTATTACGTGCGTATTCATTCATTACCCATAGTTCATAGTTGTAAGTTCATTGGACACGTTCTTTTTCTTTAGTTTTAAACATTAATTAATAACTTTTGTTATTGTTGAAATCAATTTAAAATTATCAGTATTTGACTTGAGAGTATTATTTTAACATTTAATTAGAAATTATCAAATTTTAACGCTTCGATGATTTATCTTCTTTCTCAAGTATTTGATTATTCCATGGTAAGATGGACTCTTACCAAAAATAATGACTATTTAATTGCAATTAGTTTCAATCTAATTATACTAAAAATACGAAAATATTGTATAACTAAGAATTTCAAGTGAAAATAATTATTCAGTATTCGTTTCGATAACTTTGAAAAACAATCTATCAGAACAATTTATCAGAATAAGTGCAACAAAAAAGAGGGGAAAATTAATAAAAGTTTTCTTTTTCATCATTGCTGAGGAGAAAAAATAAAAATGTTGTTTTATAAAAATTAATTTCTCAAAAACAAACACACCTGATAACACTGTTGAGCAAAACAGTTCTGATATACTAGCAATCATAAATTGATTTTTATTTTTAAAACGTTGGACTCTCTGTGTATTCAACGTAGTCTTGTGACCGAACAAGAATTATTTCAGTACATATTTTAATATTTTCAAATATTCGGATATTTTGAAAAAATCAATTTCTTATGAAAGTTGTTAACAAAAGGGTGTCCTAAATGAGCTGTTTTAAATTACGTATAACAAATCAAAACAAAATATAATCTGTTACAAAAATATTCTAAATAATTGAAAAATCTAAACTCTAAAACCGCATTACTCGTTATATTGTTATGTTATCCGAATGGTAACTGGAAAAGAAATGATGTCAAAAATAACAATTCTATGAGGTTATCACCTCTATCGAATATTGTCGGATTCTCTGGCTTGGGATTGAACCGAAGACCTCTTGTTTGGTAGGCGAGTGTCTTATTGGGATGCCAGATTCTGGAGAAGTAAAAAGAGCACATTTACAAGAAAAAATAAAAAAAAATAAAAAATACAAATGCTAAAAGAGTACATTTTTTAGTATTTTCAATTTCTGAAATAGCAGAATACAGCAAAACTTCACAGTCGATTAATATTCCATTGTGCGCATCTGAACAATTAGCTTTAAATTAATTTTACTTTCAGTTAAAGAAATTTACATTTGGCAGTATACAATTGCAAACATGACGGTACAGAAGCCAAATCAGTCGATCCGATGTCTTTATACATATGCACATTTATGCAATACGACCAGGTCGAATTGAACACACTCTCCGTTATGATCAGACTGGGCATTTTGCCGTCCATTTAATCGTAAGCGTTGTAGCAGTGAACGATGAAAAGTTAATGGACGAACAGCAGGTATAGAATGCGATGTAGTGCTATAAACACATAGACGACAACGAGCATCACGGCACCAAACCGCAAATACCGCTCAACTGAGTTTGCTGTCATGTTATCGGCTTCATAAATATTTTGAAGGAAACAGCAGCAAAAACAGCTGACATTGAAATTCGCAGTGTAGATATTTACAAACATTAAAATTGTAACAAAAATAATGATTGAAGTAAATTTGGCAAGTTTTATAACAGCAATTGCTCCTTATATATGTATATCAACGTTATGAAATATAATAGAAATAACTAACAACTATTTAGCAACTTCAATAAACCAAAACAATAATAAAAAATTAAAATAATGAGTAGCTGCGTGTAATAAAGACAAAGATTTCAATGGTGCCACTTTCAGTTTTTCGCATTCACAAAATGTAAATTACTTATTAGGATGATCCTTATACGAGTATGTATGGGTAAATTTTTGTTGTAAATTTTGGATCGTAGCTTTCCGCAGAAATGTTCTCCGTAGCCAAAAAATGCGTTTTGAATAATTTTAGGCAGATTGCTTCAGTGGAAGGCGTGTCGCATCCGCCCACAATAGGGTGTGCCTTATATGTATGGCTAATTTTTTATTTTGGGTCTTAATTTGCCCCAGAAATGTTGTAAGTAGCAAATACTCATTGTCTTTTGCTCTTTTAAAAAATCATAAAATAAAGTCAGTGTATAAACTTATTTGCGTACGTACATATGATATACGAGTACATATTCATTTTGTAAATATTCATTTGAATTGTTTTTCAGTTAAATATAGAACGAATACTTCAATAATCGTTATCATTTAACATTTTATATTGCATTGGTATTACTAATTTGTTTTTTGCTACCCAATAAAATAAAAATTAGCCTAAGTTGGGCAACAGTGGCAAAAGTTGATGTTTACGCTTTTGTGGTGCTACCGTTAAAATATTCATTTTGATATATGGTTTGAGGTAAATTAAACGCGTTATTTTACTCTTAAACTATTTAAAATTATTATTATTTTATTTTCATGTTTGGAAGTGTAAACGAATTCATATTAAGTTGCGAGAAGAATTGTCTACAGTTGTGGCAGCAAAGACGACGCGAGGAATTAATATTTGTTTTCTTTTTCTTTTGTGTTCTAAAGTGTTGCCAGATTCACTCCGTTTACTAGCTGACAAACTTGGTGCTGCCACATCGACTCCCTCTCCAGTGACTAAGTCAGGAACTGCTGGGAACGATGCACTTTCGTCAGGGGTTCTTTCACGATCATTGTTGATTGAAGTTTCCAGTTGTCGTGATGTGGTATGCTGCTTTGACTTAGAGTCTTGAGGTCTTTGGTGTTGAAAATTGTCTTGAATATCATTGATGATAAAGGCTGGTTTTAATCGGTCGAAGCTGACGTTTACATTTTTATCTTTAATTTTTATGGTATATAAACGATCAGATAAACTTTGGACTACCTCATAAGGTCTTGTGTAAAGCGGCTGAAGTGGTTCTCGGACTGAATCGGTGCGCAGAAATACATGAGTGCAATTATTAATATTTTTCAAAACAAAAATTTTGCTTTTGTTATGATAAGCTATTGGTATAGGTCGTAGAAGACTTAAATGGCTGCGAAGTTTTTTTTCATCCGGATTAGTGTTATCGTTAGTATTTTCAAAAAATTCATTTGGTAAACGTAATGGGCCTCCATATAATAAGTCCGGTGGAGAAGCCTGAATATCCTCTTTGAAAGAGGTTCTTAAACCAAGTAATACTGTCGGTAGTATATCAATCTATGAAGTATTAGGATGGCACATAAGAGCTGTTTTAAATGTTCTATGCCAACGTTCGACCATACCGTTTGATTGGGGATGGTATGCAGGCTCATTTAGATCCAATGAAATTAGTCAATGAATAGAGCTGATTCAAACTGTGTTATAGTTTTTGGGCATCCAAATCTAGATATCCAATGAGTCCAAAAAGCAGTTGAAACGGTTTGAGCAGACATGTCTTTCAAGGGAACTGATTCCGGCCACCTCGAAAACCTATCAATCATAGTAAGGCAGTATCTAAAACCTTATATTACTGGCATAATTACAATATCCAGGTGGACGTGGTCAAAACGATTATCAGGTACATCTATCTTGTTCGGTGTTAAACGATTATGTTCAGTTATCTTCGCCCTCTGACATAATAAACAAGTACGAACCCAATTGATACCTTGTTTTTTCATACTAGGCCAAACATATTTCCTTCGGATCTCTTGAAGTGTAGCTTTACCACCAGGATGTGATAGATTATGTATGGAATTGAAAACTTGTTGGCGTAGTTCATTGGGTAAGGTCGTACATAACCGGTCGAAATGTCACAATGATTGAAGAAGAATCGAAGTGGACTATTTGAAGTTTTAACGAATTGTTACCTTCCAGTAAGGTTTTCAATTCGTCATCTGTTTCCTGTGGTGATTGTAGTTCCTCGTATGATATTGTTAACGGCATCGAAATTGCATTTAAACGAGACAAAGTATCAGCAACAGTATTCTTGGAACCAAACAAATGTATTATCTCTGTTATAAATTGCGATATGAAATCCAAATGTCTCAATTGACGTGGGGAAGCTTTCTCTGGCTTCTGTGGAAATGCATAAATCAGCGGTCGATGATCGGTTTTAATAACGAAATGACGAGCCTCCAACATATGACAGAAATGTTTAATGGAATCGTAAATTGCAAGTAACTCCCTGTCATATGTGCTGTAGTTGCTCTACGCTTTTGACAATTTCCTGCTAAAAAAAACCTAGCGGTCTCCATAAACCATCAAAATTTTGCTCGAGAATCGCTCCGATAGCTGTATCAGAAGCGTCCGTTATGAGTGCCAGTTCGGAGTTTGGGGGCAGTATGCGCTAGCGTAGCAGCCACGCTTCGAAGGCATTTTCGGCTTCTGGTGTCCAAGGTATTTTTCTCTTATCATTTTTCTTAGAGTCTGTGAGAAAACTGTTAAGCGGTGCTTGCAGTTGAGGTGCATGTGGGATGCACCGACGATAGTAGTAACCCAAAAATCTTCGTTGTTCACAAATCGTTTCGGGTCTAGCGTAATTTTCGATGGCAGTAACACGATCTTTAGGAGGTCGACAACAACTGCTATTGATAGTGTAACCCAAAAATTCGACCTCATTTTGGCCAAAATGACATTTCCTAACATTGATTGTTAATCCATGCTGACGAAGACGATCAAAAACTAATCGCAGATGGTGGTTATGCTCTTCGATTGGATTTGACATTATAATAATATCGTGGATGTAACAATAAACGAAGTTCAAACCTCTTAGAACTGAGTCCATAAACATTTGGAACGTTTGCGTGGCGTTTCGTAGTCCAAACGGCATATATAAAAATTCTATTAAATCAAACGGGGTGCAAAGAGCCGTTTTTTCAATATCCTCTTCGACCATCGGAATTTGGTAATAGGCTCTTATTAGATCTAATGTAGTGAAAATAGACTTACCATATAGTCTTTCAGCAAAGTCGTTGATATTAGCTATTGGATAGCGATCAGGAACTGTTTGAGCGTTTAATTTTCGATAGTCGCCACATACACGCCAACCACCCGTTTTTTTAGCCACAATGTGAATAGGACTAGCCCATTGACTCTTAGATATACGGCATATACTTTGTTCCAAAAGAAAATCTACTTCTGCTTTTGCGGCTGCTAATTTATCTCCAGATAATCTACGTGGGCGATCTGCTACCGGCTTACCAGTTGTTTCGATATGATGTGTGACGGTTGAACCTCCTGTGACCTTTCGGGTTAAGGTTGTTGTCGTAATACTCACGTACTCTTGGAGTAAAGCTGCAAATGGTGTGCTTAAAGAAATTGTTGAGATATTAAAATCTTCCGTTATACAAATTTTACCACTACTAGCAAGTTTGGTTGTACCATCTACTAGTCGTTTGGTCTTGAGATCAATTAACAAATTATAATGAATTAAAAAGTCAACACAAATTATGGGTGATTGAACGTCAGGAATGATGAATAGCCACTTAAACTCACGAAGTAACCCTAGGTCTAGTTTAAAAACCGAGTGACCATAGGTTGTGATTTCACTCTGATTGGCTGCCAAAAGTTTAATTTTCGAGGGGAAAAGTTTCGCCTTGACTAAAGATGGGGATAAAACTGAGACCACCGATCCTGAGTCATTATTATCCTGAGTATTATTATTCCATTCTTGCCGTCTCTGTCGCCAATTGAGTTGATTGACGACAGCTTAATTAGTTTTCCGAATTATTGTTATAATGTGGGCAATTTGGTTTACAGCGTTTAGCATTCTTTCCAAATTTTAAATGGTACCAGCAAAGTTGTGATTCAGAAGGATTCTGACCCGATTGTGAGCGACTCCGAGATCTTGAACGATTACGACAATTATTGTGATTTGATTGTATTTTCATCTTATAAATCTTATCCGATAAAATATTCATTGATTTAATGAGATCAGCTATTGAAGGGTTAATAGCACTTACTGAAAGTTGAGTTTCACTACTTGAGGTACTGTGTGATATGGCACTTACCATGTTGTTGTTCGCCTCTAACATTTTATCTGCCGTTTTTGCCAATTTGTCTAAATCGTCTTGGTCCCATATACTTAAAAGTGGACGAATCGATTCTGGCACCTGTCCAATAAAAAGTGTACGGATTATCGCTTCGTTGCACTTACCAAGCGCTAGTCGTTTCATGTGTGCCAAGACTTCAGACGGATTCATACCCACGGTTTCTCCACCTTATAATAAACGGCGCAAATTGGATTCAGGTGACTCAGCAAATTTTGAAATTGATCTTTCCCCGAGTACATTGGATTTGTCGTTTGCGGACGGATTGGTAATTAAATCCTCAACAGATAAAAGGATATCGTGTTCAAGACGAACCGAAACAAAATCAAATTTGTCTGTATCTGATGTAATGTCACACAAGGCAAACGACCTTTCAACCTGAGCAATTCAAGGGTGTTGATTATGCTTATTGAATTTGGGTATATGCACCCTTTGAAAATTCGATTTTGCTGTTTCATTTAGATGTTCACATTGCTCCCGTAGTAAATTCACTTCTCGTTGAAGGTCTCGCATTTGAGCAATAATATTATCCATTTCAGACATTTTAATTTCGTCACTGCTGGATGAAGTCTTTTCTATTGAAACAGTTTGCTTACTTCTGGAAATGTTGGAAAAGTGTTTCGGCAACAATTCTCTAAAGAAAACGGTCGTTTACCAGTGGCACGAGCGGTTCAAAAGTGTTCGTAAGTCAATTGAAGATGATGAAAACCGACAAAAACGTTGATAAAGTAAAAGAAATGTTGGCCAATAATCGCAAATTAATCGTCAGAGAGATAGCGGAGGACTTGAACATTGCAAATTAGTGCGTGTTGAGGTCGCAAAAGACATGATTTGCGAGGCTGAATCCGATCCCACATTCATCAAAAGGATCATTACTGGAGACGAGACGTGGGTTTATATGTACGACACGCAATCCAGACATCAGGCAAGTGAATGGCGTTCACCACATGAGCCGAGACCAAAAAAACGACGTCGTTTTCAGTCAAAAAAGAAGGCAATGCTCACGGTTTTCATGGATTAAATCGGTGTAGTGCACTATTAATTTTTGCCAAAAGACCAGACAGTAAACAAAAAGTATTATTGAGACGTATGCGTGAATCAATTCGCCGAAAGAGACCAGAATTGTAGGCAGAAGACTCGTGGATTTTTCACCATTATAACGCACTGTCGCACGAAATCGATATTTTTTGACGAAAAATGCAACAAACACCATCCTACAGCCACCGAATTCACCTGATTTGGCTCCCTGTGACTTCTTTCTGTTAAATCGAGTTAAAAAACAATTACGAGGAACACGTTTTAGCAGCCATGAGGAAATAATGGAAAAATCACAGACAGCACTGCTGGACATACCGAAAACCCAATTTAAAATATGCTTCGAGGATTGGTTCAAGCGCTGGCATAAAGGGATTACTTTGAAGAGGACAATATAGATTTAGATGAATAAACTTGTATTTTTAATTTTCTGAATAAATTCCGGGAACTTTGTGATCAAGGTGCTATATTAAAAATCTAACTTAATTTTCGTGTTCAATAAAATATAAAACATAGTTCTGCGCAATACCGGGTTATAGAAGGATAATTTCTAAGCATCCTCCAAGTAATCTACGCCGGTATTTCCCAGGATAGCATCCAAGATATTCTAATTGGTTGAAGCATTAGACAACTTTCACATATAACTTCAAACTTGCATTAAGAGTCACGACCCGCTATTCGCAAAGGTCATCTGATATATAATGTAAAATATCAATTATTAAAAATTAGGTGTTCTTTTAAACAGAATTAAGTGTTGAACTGTCCTAGCTTTTAATCGCATACAGAACAGAGCCAATTACTTACCCAACTTTTTATATTTTTTATGTTCTGTTATTTTACCGATTCCAAAACTGCAATTGTAATACGGTGGTGTGTTATGAAGTGGTCTCACCGCTTGCATGTATAACAGTTTTGCGTCACACTGTACTTGTTTGGTGGTACACACGCACACAAATATTCCTTTCATAGCCAACAGCAATGCCAATAATGTCGAAATAATTGCAAAATTAAAACTATGCCATAATAATTAATTTTCAAATGCACTTACGGAGGAGGAAAATTAGAAGAAAAAAGAAGAAATTTGTTGAAAGCGGAAAAATTAAAGAAAAAACTACTCAAAATCCAATTAAATAAGAGGACCAACAGCAAAAAATTGAGATGAAACAACTTCGCAGTGTTGCCATTTAAAGAATATGATTGGGATTGTAAAAGGAATAAATAAAGTAACAGGAAGGAACTATTTAAATTTATAGCAGATTTCAAACTATTTTAACATTAAAAAAAAATTAAATTTTAAAAATTAAGAAGGAAATCAGAAATCGAAGCTAAAAACAACAAATATAAAGAAGGAGTTTAAAAATAATTCCATTGAATTTTGTTTTCTTTTTTAAATTATTGGATAGATAATACAACAATAACAATAATAACTATAATAACAACTATAGTTGTAAGGTTACAAAAATAATAACAAGAAAAGAATGAAATAAGAGGAATAAAAAAAAACTTACGAATTTCCATTTGTTGAAACTTCAAATTATGTACAACTTCATCATGTTTCTGATGTAATTCCGCCTCCGCTTCTTCACTGATACTCGGAACACAGCCAATTGGTTTTGTAGCTGATGATGTTGTACTTGCCACATTTTGTAGCAAATCCGCTGTTACTGTTGCTGTGGGTGTTGTTGGTGTGGTCGGTTCTTTTTGTGATTTTTTTTGACCTAAAAGGCCAAAAACTTTTACTTTACTACCCCGACGACTTCTTACAGAACCACCAAATGTGTTCGAGGTTGGAGATGTTACTCCACTACCTCTCTCCGCACTTTGTCCTGCTTTACCCGCTACAGTTGTCTGTGTATTACCCATTGGATCAGGTTTAGTTTTACAAGACTACATTTCGTTGGAAGATAAACAAAGTGCATAAAAGAAAAATAAAACTTGTGTTAAAAAATAGAAAACAAAATGAAATAAAATAGGAAATTGTAGATAAAAAATTGTAAATCAAAAATCAATTATAACTTTTCAATCAGATTATCTTATATTATGAGTTATACATTTATTTTCAACTATTATTTTATTCATAACGAATTTTTAGTAAAAAATTTATAAATAAATAACAAACATTTTGTAAAAATACAAATCAAAAATGAATTTTATAGCGAAAATATACAAGAATCTTTATGTAATATTTCCTGAAAAATTAATTAAAACAAAATTGAATCAGAGCATTCAAAAAAGTCTTTAACCACACTTGAGAAAGAAAATTAAAACAACATAATAGTCAATTGGGCTTAACTGTATATGTCATACTATACTATACTATACTATACTATACTATACTATACTATACTATACTATACTATACTACACTATACTACACTACACTACACTACACTACACTACACTACACTACACTACACTACACTACACTATACTATACTATACTATACTATACTATACTATACTATACTATACTATACTATACTATACTATACTATACTATACTATACTATACTATACTATACTATACTATACTATACTATACTATACTATACTATACTATACTATACTATACTATACTATACTATACTATACTATACTATACTATACTATACTATACTATACTATACTATACTATACTATACTATACTATACTATACTATACTATACTATACTATACTATACTATACTATACTATACTATACTATACTATACTATACTATACTATACTATACTATACTATACTATACTATACTATACTATACTATACTATACTATACTATACTATACTATACTATACTATACTATACTATACTATACTATACTATACTATACTATACTATACTATACTATACTATACTATACTATACTATACTATACTATACTATACTATACTATACTATACTATACTATACTATACTATACTATACTATACTATACTATACTATACTATACTATACTATACTATACTATACTATACTATACTATACTATACTATACTATACTATACTATACTATACTATACTATACTATACTATACTATACTATACTATACTATACTATACTATACTATACTATACTATACTATACTATACTATACTATACTATACTATACTATACTATACTATACTATACTATACTATACTATACTATACTATACTATACTATACTATACTATACTATACTATACTATACTATACTATACTATACTATACTATACTATACTATACTATACTATACTATACTATACTATACTATACTATACTATACTATACTATACTATACTATACTATACTATACTATACTATACTATACTATACTATACTATACTATACTATACTATACTATACTATACTATACTATACTATACTATACTATACTATACTATACTATACTATACTATACTATACTATACTATACTATACTATACTATACTATACTATACTATACTATACTATACTATACTATACTATACTATACTATACTATACTATACTATACTATACTATACTATACTATACTATACTATACTATACTATACTATACTATACTATACTATACTATACTATACTATACTATACTATACTATACTATACTATACTATACTATACTATACTATACTATACTATACTATACTATACTATACTATACTATACTATACTATACTATACTATACTATACTATACTATACTATACTATACTATACTATACTATACTATACTATACTATACTATACTATACTATACTATACTATACTATACTATACTATACTATACTATACTATACTATACTATACTATACTATACTATACTATACTATACTATACTATACTATACTATACTATACTATACTATACTATACTATACTATACTATACTATACTATACTATACTATACTATACTATACTATACTATACTATACTATACTATACTATACTATACTATACTATACTATACTATACTATACTATACTATACTATACTATACTATACTATACTATACTATACTATACTATACTATACTATACTATACTATACTATACTATACTATACTATACTATACTATACTATACTATACTATACTATACTATACTATACTATACTATACTATACTATACTATACTATACTATACTATACTATACTATACTATACTATACTATACTATACTATACTATACTATACTATACTATACTATACTATACTATACTATACTATACTATACTATACTATACTATACTATACTATACTATACTATACTATACTATACTATACTATACTATACTATACTATACTATACTATACTATACTATACTATACTATACTATACTATACTATACTATACTGTACTACAGAGATTATTAATTGACCAAATTCTCTCAATTAATTAAAGTTCGGGCATAAAATACCATATTGTCTCTAAATTGTAGTCTTTAGCACTATCATCGAGATTTCTTACTCAAGAATTCAATAAATCAAATGATATTTAACCGTTTGTGCTCAAATTTGGCATGTTGGTAAGAAATTTTAATTAGCGATCCAAACTTTAGTATTTGGAATTGTATACTTTTCAGTAAATAACAAAAATTTTTAATAAGAAAGAAGTATTTTATTGAAAGAGTTTCGTGAACACAGAGATATTTTAATAAATGAATGAATAAAATTTGTAAAGTCCTAAGCATAGTGACACAGAAAAGTATTCATACAATATTCATTCATTTTAAAGTTATCCTTATGTTTTTTGTCGATAGATTTTAAGTGAAATGTACCCCGAAAAGTTCTCCAATGGATTCAAATAGGAACTATATGCCAGCTATTCCATTAGTGGAATGTTGTGCTCTTCAAATCTTTTCAATAACATATTAGAAGCGTGAATGGCAGCGTTATCAAGTTTAAAAATGCAGTTTTTATCCATTTTATCGTTCAAAATTGAAACGAAAGCATCATCCAATCTCCTATTAAGCTGCTAAATAAATACCCACACTGGTGTCCGTCAGCGATGTGTTCTCTCGATTACGTGCTGCTCAACTTAACGCATGACAAAATTATGAATCATGTGACAATCAATAACACCTGTATTACATAAGGCTCCTAAGGCACAACTGAAGACCTAGAATATGCAGATGACATATCGCTAATTTACTTCAATAGCGTAATAACTAAAAAAAAAATTGTTTTAAAAAGAGCTGCTTTAAATTTCCAATTTCCTAATTTTTGGCATTGAAAGTGTGCAGCCAAATCAGCTATGCCAAGCTAATGAACATTAATACCGGCAATATTAGACATAAATATTTCTACATGGAAAACCGTTAGAAGTTGTGGATTTTTTGCTGCTACTTAGGTGGTATTATATTCTGCAAAGGTGGAGCAAGTGATGGTATAGATATAGATTCGGCAACACAAATGGTAGATCATCATTTTTAATGCTGAATAAAGTTTGGCGGTCTTCGTTCATTTCTAAGCTCACTAAACTCAAAATATTTGACGCTTGTGTGAAATCTGTTCTTCTGTAGGGATGCAAAACATAGCATGTTACCACTAAGAAAAGCAATGCACTATTTGGCATTATGGCATCAATAGATCAAATGCAAATAAAATTCAACTACATAAATAAAATTGGATTGGACAAACGTTGAGAAAGCCCTCAGATAACATAACTCGAATGGTGTTTGACTGGAAGCCACAGGGTAGCCGAAGAAATGGAAGAGCTGCTAATACATGGAGGAGACTGGCTAATACATGGAGGAGATTGGCTTAATCTGAGGTATTTGCAGCATGGCGTACATTGCGCGAAATTAACCTTCACATAAGACACCCCAATTTTTTTGATGACCTTTGTTCCTTTAAGAAAAGCTATGGGAATTAAATAAATAATAAGCGATTAAGGTGAAGTTACATAAAACGCGTTAGCTGTTTAGCGCGTTTGGCACTTAAAGATAGAAGTACAGAATACTCGTTAATTCGTCGACAACTGTCGTACGTAAAAAATGTACAGGCATGACAAATTGCAAGTTACACAACAATACATTTTTTTCAGATCTATTTTATTTATTTTCCTATTAAAACATTGAAAAATGATTCATATTCGTTTAATTTATTCTTTTATTACCAGCTGATAACTGTCAAAAATACACAACGCGTTTAAAAGTTCAAAGATAACCAATAATCTGCTGCAAATGCGTTAAAATTTTTTCATGTAGCTCGTTCTATCAAATACACTAGTTTAACTGTTTTGACAGAAGCCTAAAGGTCACACGCGTTCTAACGCGTAGAATGTAATTCTACTTTAAGACTATTAAAGCTTTAAGAACGGCCAATTACACAACACGCTTTAGAGACGACACTTGAATCAATCAGCTAATTATTTAATTTTTATTTGTTAATATTATTTTTTATGTAAAAAGATTTTCTTGATTTAATCACATGTATTCAAAACTTGAAAATTTACCAATTTTTTCGCGTTAGAAGCGTTGCACATTTTGCTTGTAACTTACGTTTTCGATAGAAATCTGCAACGCTTGACGTTCATAACGCGAGTTATGTACTTTTGCCTTAAGGCCAACAAAATACAAATTTAGCGATGTGCCAAAATAAATGTCGCTTATTTTTTAAACATTTTAGCTTCACAAATTAGGCTTTAGGTAGGAAAATTATAGATATTCTATAATTTGCAACTGTTTGTGTTTAATAGTGCTTTTTCGTACTCGGCGGTCCAATTTATAGACCAATTTTCTATGGGTTTATGTCAGCTGTTAATATATTGTTGGAAATACTAACTTCCAATAACAAACATACGTTTTGCTCACTGATTGCCTCGAATTATCTTTAAGGAGGCTCGCATATGCCAAACAATTACTTGTAACGCCAAATCATATCGGGACTGTTTACATATTTAATTTATGTCATTAAGTTTTTATGTTGCAAAATCTTTAAGTTTAATTGAGAAATGAAATCAGGTTTATTATTATATTTATTATTAATAGTATGAAAAAGAAACGATTTAACAAATAAATTAAGAAATGTTGTTTACTTCTATAAATTTTTAATATTTTTCTGAAATTATTAAGAGGACTTTTACATCAATAACTTGAGAGCCAGTTAGTAATTTTTAACACGGAGTTTCTGAGATTTTTAATTTTTAATACAAATTAAACCGAAAAATAATCCTAAGTATTAACATTGCTAAGCTAGTTCGTTTTTCATATTGCAGATGCAAGTGCGATGAATAATATATATGTGTCGATATGGAAGAATAGCTTAACCCTTTATTGCCCAAGACCCTTTATCATTGAAAAACTATTACTTTTTTATATGTATAACCTTTGCTTTTGACATAATTTAAGCTCAAAAAATTGTTTCACATTTTGCCAAGCTGGGAAGAATATAAAAAAGTCCTGGTACTGAGATCTCTCGAGAACCTACAGATCTTGATTTTATTTTATTTTTTTTAGAACAAAATGTGTTTTATTACCGTTTTTATATGTAGCGTACGTATATGTATTAAACTAAAAAACAAGAGTCCGCACTTTTTCAATTTTAAACAATATTTAAATTTAAGCGAAAACCCAAAATTCAAAATCACCTCTAAACACTAGAACTGTTGAAGGATAACTGATCTTATGAGCACCAGGAACAAAAAAGCAAAAAATTTTTATTGTTATTGGTAGAAAGTAGGGTATATTTCCAATTTTGTGTAACTTTTATCTTAATTGTTTTTTACAACCAAAATATAACTTAACATATTGTTACGTTTCAACCTTTTTAAAATGTTTGAGTTCGTTTAAATTGCGTTAAAGTAAAATAAATACCGCTTTCTTTTGTTTTACAGTTATTATTTATTCTACTATAACTTTCATACTGTTCGCCTTAATACAACACTTAATAATCCTTTATACAACACTTTTATTTCCGCTTTTACACATCTTTATTACTGACAGCCAAACGATAACTGAACTGTCTAGGCAAAGCAGCCTCCTTATATACCTAATTGCCTACAGTTTGGAAAGTTCTCAAACGATAACCTCTATCGGTTAATTTTAAACATGTAAGACTGTGTTACCCAGAGATGATTTAATTGGCAGTGCTGCCAGATATACAAATAAGTAAGGTATTGACAGGGTGACACAAAATATACCAAACTCCTACAATTTAGGCGTTTTTATTCTAGTAACAATATTAATAACAACTTTATTAAGCAGAACACATAAAAGTTAAAAATAAAAATGTTGGTAAACAGAGAGCATAAAACACCTTTTATAGCTTAAGCGATTTTTTGATGCAAAGTTTTACGTTTTACTGAGCCTTAAGTATACTTAAGCTCTTTTATTGAAATAATATCTACGTATTTCATAGTTTTAAGTAAACATAAGATATTTTATTGAAACTTAAAAAATAAGATTAAAAAATTATTAAGTTTAAGTCAATTTAAGTTATATGGTTGTACAGAATCGCGAATATAACCGGCGATTTTACACTCTTTTCATCTATTTAGAATTTATTGCTGTTAAATTATTATTAAAACATTTAATATTGAATTTATTATAGTAACTGAATTTATTATTCAATTTATTTGTCCACTGAATTGTATTAATCGATATTTTTCGAATTATTAAACTGCATTATTGACGCAGTTGTAACGATCAATCTTCCATCTGTTTTGTATTTGTCTATTGGAATTTGAAATTTGCATGATTGCCATAAAATTAAAATTACAGTTTAAATAGCTATCGACCTCAAATGAACAAAATTACACTAAATTCTTAAAACTAAGTTATACTTACGGGTATGCCTATATTTAAATTAAAACGTATATAAAATTGATTAAAACCTTAAATTGGAAAATTGAATTAAACGTAATTAAAATTAATTAAAACTTAAAACTAAATTATTTTAAATCTTACATCTTTAAACTTAAAATATTTTAGAAGAATTTACTCAAGTATAAATATAATTTATATTGAATAATAAATTTATTTATATTTGTTAATCATTTGGAGACATAAAAAACTGTTGTCACAGAATTGTATATCTAACATCTAATTATTGTATACATACAACACACACAACACAAGGTGAGCTCACACATTCTTACACACACACATTCACTCACTCACACACACACACACGCACACACACACATACACAGGGCTGAGCGTAGGTTGGAAAGTTCTTTAAGGAATAAAGTTACGGTGCAGGGTGTAATGAGCCCAGTGCCGGCGGTTTTTCGGGGTGAGCAAGCAGGCTCCCGGCCGTCGATATCCAATGACTGCAATGATACGGTGGTGGCGAACTTGGCTGCTGTATCAGATAATGCTACAAGCTTAGATGGTTTCATGACGAGAAACCCCCTCCAGCGCGCTTCAAGACTCGCGCGAACACCGGAAAAGGCAACGCCAACTGGAGCAGGTGTGAGATCTAGATCATCTCCACCGTCCCTAACCGATAGCACGTCTACGGATAACTTGGCGGACCCTAAAAGGGGCACCGAGGTGTTCTCCAAGCTCGGGGAGAAAATCGTGGAACTGCAGGAGATGATGGGAGGAGGAAGGCGATCCATACATCAACCAATGCGCGATCTAGTGGCCTTAATATCGTCACTATACCAGCAGGCAGCTAGGAGTAAATCCCAATTAACGGCGAATAAGGTCAGAACTAATGACAGATGTACGCAGACGATTCAAATGGAATCATTAACAACCACGTCGAAAAGAACAAGGGAGGAGACTGAGAGTGGCAGGAGAACTCTGCCTAAAAAGGCTAAGCCTGGTCGCTCGGAGAAGAAAACTAATGGGACATCGAAAGACCTGAATAAGGTACCTGCTAAGACTACTGATGCCACCAGGGTGGATGAACCGAACCGCATTGTGGATGGGCAGTCCAGTCAAGATGGGGGCAATCAGAGGCCTAACGAGTGGATTATCCAAACAAAAAAGCGCAGGAAACACAGACCGGATGTGGTAATAATTAAGCCCACGGAAAAGCAATCCTACGCGGATTTGCTTAGAAAAGTGAGAGGCGCCCCTGAGCTTAAAACAGTTGGCGATGATGTTCACCTGGTTAAGAAGACACAGAGGGGAGAAATTCTCCTCGAATTTAAAAGGTCTTCCGAGATGACGGCCGAGTTGCATCGGTCTAAATTGAAGAATGTGCTATCGGAGGATGTTGAGATTAGGACACTTACTCGGGAGGTAACCTTCGAGCTAAGGTACCTAGATGAAATAACTACGGAAGACGAGATAATAAATGCATGGAAGGAACAAATAGGCGAATTGGAGGCTTCTGCGCTCAAGACTATAAGAAGTGTTCCTGGAGGTACGCGAACGGCTATTATTTCAATTCCAGTGAGATAGGCTTATAGGGCAGAGGAGGTAGGCAAACTGCGTGTTGGGTGGACAGTTTGCCGTCTACGTAGAAAGGTAGTTTCAAAAAGATGCTTCAGGTGTCTTGACTTTGGGCATGTGGCCAGAGAGTGCCGAGGTGAGAAGGACTGGTCCGGAAGTTGCTACAAGTGCGGCGGACAGGATCACTTCGCTAGAACCTGCCAGGGTGACCCACTATGTCTACTCTGTAGGGGCCGTCCGAATACTGATGCCAAACACATCACGGGGGGGCCTAAATGCCCCAACTATCTGTCGGCCCGCCGGAAGCTACTACGGTGGGTCACGGAAGCTTGCGATGCATCCATGGTAAGAAATTTCCATAGACCTGGTAGAAGGAATGTATACTGGTGGAATGCGGAAATAGCTGAGATAAGGCGTAGGTGTAACCATGCACGGCGGGTATGCCAGAGGGCGAGAGGTCGTGACAACTTTACAGAACTTCAAGAGGAGTACAGAACGTTAAGACCCTGCTTGAAAAGGGCCATTGCGCAAAGCAAGAGAAGATGCTACAGAGAGATGTGTTAAAGTAGAGAACAACCCTTGGGGTACGGGATATAAAGTTGTGATGAGGAAACTGAATAGTTTTCGACCACCATCCACAACATCTGCGTCCAGACTGAAATCAATTGTCGAAGGACTTTTCCCGCGTAGGGCCGAAATAATCTACTATGTACAAGAAGAACTATCCCACCTTGAAACTCCGGAGGTTAGCAGCCAGGAATTTGAGGCAGTGTGTAAGGATATTAGGCTGAAAAAGGCACCAGGAGTTGATGGAATCCCGAATATTGCATTAAGGACGGCTATTGAGAGCAAGGCGGAAATGTTTAGAAAAGTGTTTGATGCTTGTATCAAAGAGAGGACATTCCCTAGGATCTGGAAAAGGCAAAGGCTGGTGCTCATCCCAAATGGCAATAACAGACAGGATGCATCCGGATATCGCCCACTCTGTATGATTGACACAGCCGGCAAATTGCTGGAGAAGATAATTTACAGGAGATTGGAGACGGCCTTGAATGGATCGGGTTTATCGGACCGCCAATTTGGCTTCCGGAAGGCACGCTCTACAGTTGATGCCATAGAGAGAGTTGTGAACATGGCGAAAGATGCCATCAGTGGAGACCGCTGGCTTGAAGGTGATAAGGGATACTGTGTTATCATCACCTTGGATGTTAAGAACGCGATTAACTCTGCAGACTGGCATGCCACGTTGGCTGCACTCGATGAGAAGAACGTGCCGAAATACCTGATCGAGCTGATTGTAGATTATCTCAGGGACAGAGTCCTCTTGTACGACACGTCTGATGGCAGGAAATCATATGTAGTATCGGCTGGGGTACCGCAGGGCTCAGTCTTAGGCCATATACTCTAGAATATTATGTATGATGGTGTGCTAAGGCTCGAACTCCCAAGGGGAGCGCAAATCGTTGGCTTCGCAGATGATATTGCATTGGTGATAAGGGGAAAACATCTCCAAAAACTGGAAAGAGCTTGAAATGTTGCAGTTGCTGTGGTCAGAAGCTGGATTGTGAGCGCAGGTCTCAAACTTGCGGATCACAAAACTGAAGTTCTACTGGTAAGCAGTGGAAAGAAAATGGAGTTTATCACTATAACAGTTGGTGACCAGCGGATAGCCTCTAGACAAGCGATCAGATACTTGGGGATCATGATCGACAACAGGCTCACATTTAGGGAGCACCTGAAGTATGTCGGTGGGAAATGTGCACTCACAGCTTGTGCACTTGCGCGGATAATGCCAAACATAGGCGGCCCTAGACAGGAGAGGAGGCTGTTGCTTACTAGTGTGGTAAGATCGATTGCCTTATATACGGCATCCATATGTGCTGAGGCCATGCTTAGGAGAACATATAGGATGGGTATTGATGCAGCCTATAGAAGATGTGCGGTCAGGGTCGCCTCTGCCTTCCGCACGGTATCCACTTACGCGGCCGAAACCGCGGGTCATGTTTTTTTTGACTGCCCGCGGTATGAAGATCAAAGGCGTTCCCTGGAAACGGCGATTCGAAGTAATACTTGATAGTGGTCCCGGGGGAGGAAATGGATGGAAGGATTACGAACGTGGATGGGGTTTAGTACGTAGGCGCATGACAAGCCACATAGTAAGTCTTGTCGCGAATCGTGCATATTGCCGGAAAAGGCGACCCCAACTGGAACAGGTGTGAGATCCAGATCATCTCTAGCATCCCTGACCGATGGTATGTCTATGAATAACTTGGCAGACCCTGAAAGGGACACCGAGGTGTTCTCCAAGCTCAGGGAGAAAATTGTGGAACTGCAGGAGATGATGGGAGGAGGAAGGAGATCCATACATCAGCCAATGTGCGATCTAGTGGCCTAAATATCGTCGCTATACCAACAAGTAGCTAGAAGTAAATCCACATCAACGGCAAACAAAGTCAGTACCAATGACAGATGTACGCAGATGGTTCAAATGGGACCATCAACAACCACTTCGAAGAGAATAAGAGAGGAGACTGAGAGTCGCAGGAGAAAACTAATGGGACATCGAAAGCTCTGTACGTGTACGTGTTAAGACTGCTGATGCTACCAAGGTGGATGAACCGAACCGCATTATAGATGGACAGCCCAGCCAAGATAAGGGCAATCAGAAGCCTAACGAATGGGAAACCCAGACCAGATGTGATAATAATTAAGCCCACAGTGAAGTTGTCCTACGCAAATTTGCTTAGAAAAGTGAGAAGCGCCCCTGAGCTTAAAACAGTTGGCGATGTTGGCCACTGGTTAAGAAGACCCAAATGTGAGAAATTCTCCTCGAATTTAAAAGGTCTACTACTGAAATGACGGCCGAGTTGCATCGGTCTAAATTGAAGAATTTGCTATCGGAGGATGTTGAAATTAGGACACTTACTTACTTGAG
Source organism: Wohlfahrtia magnifica (assembly GCA_023159175.1). Lineage (NCBI taxonomy): Eukaryota > Metazoa > Arthropoda > Insecta > Diptera > Sarcophagidae > Wohlfahrtia > Wohlfahrtia magnifica. Next base: position 509,473 of record JAKWBJ010000504.1, on the reverse strand, counting down.
TTATTGCGTTAGGAGCTTTATAGAAGTCAAGGCGCATAATTGTATTTAATCCACATTTTAAAACCTTTATTTTTGCCAATTTTAGCTTAAGATTTTTGAAACGATATTTATAAAAAAGTTAAAAAATTTATTTAATGAAATCAACTCAAAAAATCGTCTTAATGACGGATGATATACGTTTTGCTTATTTTTCGATAACGGTAGATATTACAAAAAAGATATTTAATTGTAGTTGTAAGTAAAAGTCCAATAAGTAATTCGATCGAAAATCATAACGAAAAAACCCGTATACATACACTACGCATCATCAGTATAGCACCCCCCTTTCACTGATGGTTAATGTTAAATATTATCTGAACCAATTGAAATATGTCGTTAAAATGTGGTAGACTCCTATTAATTCCCTTTAAAACAAAACAACACCGACTGCCGTATCATTTAAGATAGTATTTTAATTACTTATTTTAGAATTCCCTTTAAAATAAAACAACAACCACTGCTGTATCCTTTAAGATAGTATTTTAATTAATTTTTTCAGAAAAATTATACTAAAAACGTATTGAAAATAGAAGATGTGCAGGCCGTGATAGTGTGGAAAGCATGTGCGAACAGCGTGGAATTCTATTGACCCAAACAATTGCAAAAATTTATTGGACGTTATGTCGCGCCGTATAGAGGCAGCTGTTACTTCCAAAGGAGGCTATAGAAAATACTAAGCCTTAAAAAGTTACAAAATTTATTAAATAAAGTAAATTTATAAAACCGTCTTAATGACCTATTACATACGTTTTGTTTATTTTTCGACAACGATACATATTACAACAAAGATATTTAATTGCAGTTGTAAATAAAAGTCGAATAAGCAATTAAACTCTAAACTTCTGAAATATGTTAGCTGTTTTCCTTTTGCATTTGATAGTTTGGCAACCTTAAAACAATGGTATGATATGCTTATGCATACGCAAAACTAAGCGGTACTTCGTAAAGGTCTTTTGTCGTTGAATGATATCATAAAACTGAAGTGTTAGTTCCAAGATCATTAAAAACAACGATATAGCGGTTTTTAGAAGTTTTTTGGTTCAAATTGCAATATTATTCCAGAAAAGGTGACCAGAAACGAAACTAATATTGGTAAACGTTAAATCATAGCCCATTTATGGAAATAAGAAAAAAGTTGAAGCGAAATCGGTTAAGTAGTTCTAGAGACTCACTCTTAAATCCAGAGAGTGATTAAAAAATGTTAAAAACTAGTGAAGTAAATACCTAGGTTAGCAACGTCAAAAATTGTTTAAAACAAAATAACGCAAATTGATAAACAAATGTTTAAGGATACTATGAGCAGAGCTTTGAAATAGGTATACTAAAGAAGCAATAAAGCAAACTTTTTTCGCTGACATACACATAAATAAACCTACTGAGTTTTGGAAAAAGCATCTTTTTAAGGATGATGTCAAGTATAAAATTTTTGGCATAAAATAACGTCACCTCTTAAAAGTGTGGATTGCTAAAAACTTAAAACCAACATTTCATTATACTAAGTAAATACGTGGGTAATCTGGGTCTACTAAGATTTTCTGTAAACAAATCTCACTGAAAGTATTAGAAATTCGGGCACTGTAGATGATTACATATTGTAGCAAGACAACAACATATTACACACAACGCATACTCGTATTATAAAAAATTATTGAAAACTCCACCGCACTATCATAGCACATTTTGGGAATTTACCAGAAAGGAGAATATAATATACTCGGGTAAGAACGTCAGAAAAGATTCTTCAAACAGTACAAAGTAGAGAATGAGAAATAATTATTTGTATTTACTAATTACTAATTAGAGCTAATTATTTTCCCTATTTAGTACCGATAGATAGATAGATTACTAATTAATAATTATTTTTATTTTATTTTATGTACGCATACTTTTACGTATAAACGTACCACACTATTGTTTTAAGGCTGCTTATCATTGCCAAACTATGCTAATACAAAAGGAAAACACCTAACATAGTATACAGAAGTTTACTTGTTAAATAAAACCAATTTCAAAAAATACCGTTACTCCTTAGCACCACAATCAGACTTTAAAGTAAACTAAATAGTCTCCCTGTACGTCTATATAGAAAATGCTAAGGCGACTGATATACATACACATTTATTACGATGAACGATATTTATTATTTTTTATGGTGTCACGCCCACTGTGAAGTTAATTTTTGATCTTAATAATAGAATAGCATATGGAAAGTTTGAAGACTCTATCTTTTATAGTTCTAAAGATATGCCGTAATAACCAAGTGCAACTTTTGAAACGGTATTTTTGTGAAACACATGAACGTTAGCAACCAAAAAACTTTGACTTAATAAGAGAAAATATATGTAATTTCAGAAGAAAAGTCATTATATTTGACCGTTTTCCTCTGATTTAACGCCTCCGATTTCGAATTTTGAAAAAAAAACGCTAATGCACTTTCGTTAGCTGGACCTAAACTTGGTTGTTAATACATTATTTTGAAAAAAATAAAATATGTAATTTAAGATTATTATTTTGCCCGTTTCGTCCCGATCTTATTCTCTACTGGGTTTAATCTTTAAAAATTTGGACTTTCATTACCTGGATCTATTTGAGTTCAAATTCCAACAAAATTGGTTCAGTCGTTTACATGTGATTGAAAGACAAACAAAAAACTTACAAAGAAATTTATAATATACATGTCGCACTTCATCAACAAGAGGGTATTAACTCAAAATTTTAAAAATTTCACTTTTTGCAACAAATCAACTGACAACGTCAACATCTATCTACTTTAAAAATTTCAACGTATTCCGATTATTATTTCATCTAGAAAACCACATTTGAGACCATTTTCGTGATAGTGTGATGACTATCTTTATATCACCAAATAGTTATTATTTTGAGTTAATTCAAAAGTAGAAATAGAAATGTATCGTATATTTTCATAAAAAAGGTATTATTTCCTGCTTACTATGATGTATTCGGACTTTCAATTTTTCTTAAAATGCAACCACAAACAGTTTTTCACCTCTACTGATAATTTTAAAATTTTGAGTTAATACCCTCTTGTTGATCAAGTGCGATATGTTTTTAACCTTTTTAAAATGATTGAATTCTTTAAGTCGAGTAAAATTAAGTAAACGAAGCTAATTTCTATTTATACAGTCTTTATTTCGAAATTGACCTTATACACAGAGTCCAACTTATTTAACTTCCGCTTACTACACAAATTTATTCAATTATCAGCTCTTAGTAAAATTTTACTCTATGACTATAAAATTATAATTGACTAACTAAGAAGAATGCAGTGCATTCTATATTAAATAAGCATTATTTTCTAATGTTCTAGTACATTCCACAACTTACTATTCAGTTTTCTTTAAGATTTGAATTACATATCCGACTTATAGTCGAATTAGCAGCACTGTTTAAATAAATACATCCTTGACAGGGTGATCGTAACCTTGATACCAACCAATAGAATAATTGACAAAATAAAGTTTATAGCCTTAAATGTTGGTGTGTGTTTTTAGGTGTTTTCACTTTTGTAACAATGTTCATTTATATATGTATGCTAAAACTAGACTTGTGTTACAGAAGACTGAAGTGGAGGAACTAACACTTTCTTTATTCATTTAATTAATCAATTCTATTGAAATATATAAATAATTCAGATGAATATAAAGTTGTTATTTCATTAAAACACAACAAAAACTTTAGTCTGATCATAAAGAACCCAATCGCAAAAAGCTTTGAAGTGAAATTATGAGCAGCGTATAACAGGCTAAAAATGAAATTATCGCAAATTGATCAACAAAAAATGTTAACTACTACTAGTAGTAGTAGTAGTAGTAGTTGACCAAAATCATTGCTAATACTTATTTGAGAAAATGAGTTGTTGACATTTAAGCTAAACTTTTAAAAATGCTCAAATTATTGTAGAGTCATAATTCCCTTACCAAGTTCGAAGTACATGAACTATTATTTTAAATTAATAAAGAATTTCGACCCAGATCTAAGATTTTAAAACCTTTCTCATACATAGCCTTATCCATAGTGCCGTCAAAGAACCGTAGCTTTCTAACTCCATTTGCGGCTATACATATTTCACAGTTGGGTTAATACATTTTGGTTGCAACGCCGTATTAGATTTTCGTTAAGCTTTTGGTCGGCCATCACCACCAGAAGCCGTAAATTTATATAAATTCGCTAATGTGTTCAACATGATCCTTTTGAGCGTAAATCAAATACGTTTTTGTATTAGTCACCTAAAGCATTGGCTTTTTTCGCAATTATTTTATTGTAGCGACTTCTAATGGACCTGCAAATTGTTTGATTAGAAACTGTCACCCGCAAGTCATTTTAAAATTTCCGATTCATTTTCATTGCGCTTTATCTGGAATATTCTCTGGCCATAACAGAAATATATTTGTAGCATTATAATGTGACTTATTTCTTATATATAGAAATACTTGTTTTTTTATTATTTACTTTCGAAATTAATAAATGTAAACATTGTTTGGAACTAGAAATTGTTTTAAACAATTATTTAAGAAACGTTGACAATAGAGGAAATGTTTCCATAAAATGTTTCTATAAAATAGATTTTCCGTTTTTTTTTTCAACTATTTGCCAAATGTGACTGTAACTTAAGTAATATGTGAGCCGTTTAGTTTGAAAGTGGGATATTTCGAGATATTTAAAGATTTGTATTTTATTCAATTTCAAAATATTGGTAATTATTCTGAGATATATTGTTAACAGTGCTGACTTAAAAATAAAAGTTTTATTATAAGCAAATTGACTTGCCTCTCTTTGAAAATTAAGCGCTAAAGCTGCCAACTCCCAAATATCACAACTCATTCTTTTTACAAAAAATTCAAAACAAACGGCTCACATAAAGAAAGTGTGGACATTTTGAAGAAAACTAATCGTGTGTATATTTCTGTAAGACTGTGTAATTTGACAAAAAAAAAAACGGTTTTTATTCGATTAAAGAAAGTTGAATAGGCCAAATTGTGTTACACATTCCAGCACAAACCTAATACAGTCATACCTCTTCATAGGGCCTTTTTTTACTATATAGAGCGTTTCGTTACAACAGCCTGTTCAAGTTAGAGAACATGTTCGCTTTACAGCACAAATTACCTCGTATACGGCTAAAAAACAGTGGATTATTCAACATTTTTTAACAAAAAAGTTCAAGGCGATCAAAAGTAACACATATTCACTTCGGTTTGCGGCATTTTGATTTACGGCTTACCCTCCCAGAACCTATCTAGGCCATATAAACAGGTATGAGTATATATTCAAACCAAATAAAATAAATTATAATTACATTTTTCTTTGCCTTCTGTGTTGGCGCTATTTTGTAATTTTGTTTAAGCACCTTATTAGTCACCACTTATATGTTGTTAAGATTGGTCTATACTTAAGATTATGAAAATATATTAATCATCTTCCATATTGTGTGCAAACTACCTTAACTATAATACTGCCTTGATCAAAAAGTTTAAAAAGTTTCTAGAATAACCCTCGTGTGGCGGCCTCATCGTTCCGATTTGAGTTTTTTTTGTGTGTTTAATTGGTATATCTGTTGTTGATATTCCCGCTAAATCTTTTCGTCATAGCGCAACATTTGCCAAAGCTACGTAGCCAAGAGTACATCTATCTTTATGTGTGTTTTGCCAATTTTTTATAATTTTAGAAACGGCTGCTGAAACGCGTTCCTCGTACTGGGTATCAAATTAGGTGAATTCGGTGGCTGTTATTTGTTGCATCTTTCGTCAAAAAATTTTCAATAATGATTTCACTGGCCAAAAGTCCAAATTTTTTGTTACCGATTTATAAAATTTTAACATATCCAAATGAAGGTAGTCAAAAAATTGGGTCAAACTATTGATAATTGTAGGAGTGACAGGCTGTTAAACACAACAGTTTTTTTTTATTAAAAAAAGTGTTTTTTTATGAAAAAGAAATGGTTACAACTCGCCATCTATCATCGATAATGGTCTGCTATTTTTTGCTAGGTTGGTAAGATTGTTATCTTTAAATAATTGTAGGTTGTTACAGCCATACCATCAATACGAGGTGTGTTCTAAGATGTTTATTAAACCCCTATATTTTTGTCAAATTTCAACTTTAGTGGAATAGAACTTATAGGGAACAAAAGGGAACTAGCAAAGTAAAGCATCCAGGGATTGGTGAAAGTGTCCCCTTATATCATATATATACTCTTGCTGCCGTATTTTGCCGTCTGTAGAATATTTTTTTCATTTTAATGAATTTACTCCAGAAAAATGTAATGTTGCGTTAAATTTGTGCTTTAGATATTTCATGGTTGACAAGAGGTAGCCAATTTTTTTTCTACTGCCAGTAATATTATTTGCTTACAAAATACATTATATATAATAGGAAAGGCTTATAAGGAAGTGACATTTGAATACAAACTCAATTGTTAAAATATACTTCAGCAATAGCCGTCTCAAAGTGCAATATTTATTTAAAAAAACATGGAGAGCTTCAGTTATATAGAATTGGCCAAAAATATTTTAGAAACAAAAATGAGAAAGTCTTTCTTAATTGCACAAAAATAAAATTAAACTTAAATTCGTGCAGCACGGAGATACAAGTACAATTATCTAATTTCGCTAAATCATTAAAAAAACGCTACAAAGAAGTTAAATATTTTTATTTACGCAATGCAAACTGGTTAGAGGGCCAAATTACTGTCGCTAGGTCTGAAAGACCACAAATATTAATGGACAACTGCAGAGATATTAACGATGAAATTGGATGTACAAATATTAAAAAATCTTTCCTTCATCAATTTCGAACAGAGAAACAATTGACAAACGCGGATATCAGTGAAAAAGTTCTGAAAAGTAGTCCAAGCGAAGCAAAAGAGTATACAAATGATGAAGCATTAGCATTATTTCTGGATTTGAAATTGATGAAGCAGCAATATATTCATTTGATAGGTTACACCGACAAATGATATACGAAATGAAAGATCATTCGATTGTGTAAGAAAGGTCATATATGACGGAAACTTGATTTACCTACTATTTCCAAATTAATGGCAATTTAAAAAAAATCCATTCAAAAAATCACTTATTTCGTTCCCGGTGCACAATGGGTCAATGGATCCAAGCTCATTATACAGTAGCAAAGACCTTTTATTTCATACCCATATCGACATGTTTATTGATCAAAATTCCGAGATTTATCCCGGTAAAATATTGAAACTAATAGGCCTATATCTCGGGAACCAAGCTTTGCTGCTCCAAAATTCTTATATAGCTGATCTTAGAATAACTTGTTTATTTAACTAGTGTTAACGCGACCACAGTTTCTTTTCATCCAGGGATCTATACTTAAACCAAATCAAAGGTTCAACTTTGACCTTGAATTACTTAATAAGTACTCAATTAATATTAAATAAGTTAAAACGGGGTAAAGTTTCGCTTGTTGTCCATTAAAAAAATTATTAAAATATTCTCATCGGTTGAAGTTATAGAATTTTGGCCAATGAAAAATGATTTAAATCACTGTGCGACGGTGCGAAATCCACGAGTTTCCTGCCCACAATTCTGGTTTGTTTCTAGGAATTGCTTCACGCAAATGTCTCATAACGCCCAAATTATACACTGACCTTCTGGCAAAAATTCATGGTACTCTTGGCTACGTAGCAAATGTCAAGCTATGACGCTAAGATTTAGCGGGAATATCAACAATAGATGTACCAAGTTAACAAAAACAAAAAATACAAAAAAAAGTCGAAACGATGGGACCACCACACGAGGGTTATTACGGAAACTTTTTGATCAGGGTAGTATTGTAAAGTTTTCTGATAATCGACTGTTTTTTTGTGTTCGAACGATCCCACCACTCACTAACCCACCCTACCACGAAGATCTCGTCTCTATTTCAAAATAAAACTCGTTGAGTCCTCAAGAAGAAGTAAGCTTCTGTCCAACGATGAAGTCTATCAGAAATACCAATGAGTGCAAGTTTATGAAGCCAAATCGAGAGCCCTCAACAAGGCCTTTAAAAGCCCTCGAAGTAAATTTAGGGAGCTAAGTTACTGTCGACCTACCCTTAACAAAACTATTCTGTGAGGGTAACATTATACATTTCGTCTAAAAAGAGATAATTAGAGATAGTCGTCAGCCTTTCTATTAACTTAGGAATAGCGCTGAGCTAATAATTCGATATATTCGATCTACTACTCAACTGATGCAAAAAATAATAAATGACCTCTTCTAAATACGAGGAAAAAGACCTATGTCTAAAAGTTTGTTACAAATAAACGTCAAAGGACTACTCAAAACAACAGCACAGCACTTCAAGACACAGGCAGGATTCCCATTAGGCCCTAGAAAGCGTGTAGATTTTAGGCCAGACAAAGACTAAAGAACAGACTCAGCACCAAATTTATAAATATTATAAATTGACACAATTCCCACGCAATATGGACCGAGACCAATTGCCTATACGTGGACAGAGAGAAATTCGAAATATTCAGATGGTCGGAATATGGCTCATTTCAGTGGGAAACGTAGATGATTTGCGTTTAATGAAGTCATATAAGTCTGGTTACTAGCAAAATTAGACTTGACTCTATACAAATACTCCGTATAATAATATTGATTTATTCTACCAAAATCAGCACGAGTTCTCGAATAGAGCATATAATCAATACCAGACCCCGATTTCGTAAACCCCCGAAACAACCGATATTTCCTATTCCCCAATCTTGCCAGTCCAGCCGAATTACTTGGAGAACCGGAACAATACGAATGATGGTAAACAAATGAAGCACACTCATCAGAGCATTGGAATAAAACCCCATCAAAGCTTATCAGGTGAAAAAGAGTCATATTGCGGTGAACTAAGTAAAGATGACCAATCAATAGAAAAGAGCAATGAATTAAAACGCTAAAAATCAGAACGACCAAAATCTAAATGACTCTTCATATCAACTGAACGCTTCTCTGCCTTAGACAAACAAAAATCAAATTCAGTGTGCAGTAAAAACGTTGGATGATAAAAATTTTCCGATACAGATATATAATCTATATGAAATAAAGAATAAATACTTGGGTTCTCAATAAATATAAGATCTAAAATCCTTTCCAAAGCTTAAAAACCTTCAGTTTCCTGAGTACATTTAAAATTGATAGATTATCATAACGCCCACACGACAAATAGATAAAAAGTAGTTCCTTTCAATTCGATTAACAAATTTTCAAGTCAAGTGTTAATTTAGATTGGTAATATTGCAATTTAATGCTTTAAACACACAGACGACGGCAGGCTACCGACTACAAACTACAACTAATAAAATACATACTTTTACTGCTGCAGCCAACTTAGGCTTATTTCTATTCTAGCATTTAACATATATTTTAATTATGTATGTATGTATAAAATTTAAAATTAATTTTAAATGCATTTCAATTCAAATTTGTCATACAAAATTTATTTAAATAGATAAGCCTAAAAATATAAAATGATATTTTCCAAAAAATTTCTTTTTTCGAAATCAAAAAAAGATTATTTTTATATGACAAATAAAAAAATATTCAAACACACATACACTCGTATGTACGTATTTTCTTTTGTTTTGTATTTGTAGCTACACAAAAAAATTCTTTTTTTTTTCTATGTGTTTGTAAGAATTTTATAGTCTTTTTACTCCCAAAGTACTGGAACGTATTAAATAAAATTGATATTCTGCACATCGGCAGAGAAAAAGCTTTAAGTCCATATTTATCATTTCAAAATCGGTGCAATAGAACAGGCGTAAAAGGGATACAAAGAAATGTCTATTAATTATATAGTTATAGGACTAGCTTTTACCATCCGGCTTAGCCCGGGAAACTTTTATTTTTACCATTCTCAAGATATACAAAAATGAATATTTATTTTGTATTAAAGGCACCATGTTGACTTATCCAAACCCTTTTATATTTGCTGCACAACTTGGAATATGTGCACTGAATTGACGTGCCAAATCGTATTCAAATACCTTTAACAAGAGCAGTCATAAAAGAATGACCATCTGCTGAATATTTTCGATTTTCGCATAGTAATTACGAATACAATCGCAAAAGGAAGTATCCAAATTGGCCCAGTTGTCTTCAAGTTTTAAGCATCCGAAAAAACCATAATCCATTTACATACGAGTATATATAATATATGTATGTAGGTTAAAATGCTATAAAAGTATTGATAAGTAGGTGTGACATCGCCTGTATGTAGTAAATATTAAGTTTTGTATATTTTGAAAACGGTAAAAATAAATTTCTAAATTTGGTTCAAACAACTTCATGGACAAAACGCATTGTCACTGATGTTTTTGATTGGATTAGCTGGTATTGCCCAAAGCACACTGTGTAAAAGCTGTCTACAAACATGTACATCTTATACATAAATGAATGTGTGTTTGTTTGTTTGAAGACTGTAAACATCTTAAAAGCAGAACCGATTGTCTTAAAATTTTTACAGTATCGGGGCTTAAATGAGGAAAAAGAATAAGAAAATATAAGTTAAAGAAAATGGCAGTGGTAAGGATAGCAAAGTACGCCGGGTTTTAGCTTATAAAATTGAATGAAGTCGTTGCAATTGGAAATTTGAACTGTAATGTAGCTGTGATAACAATTTTAATATTTATCAAAAAATAATTTATTTTGGGATCAGCTGCATATTTTGTTGATGTCGTTTCTAATATATTTAAATAGCTGACTACACGGCTACAAATACTGCTAACGGCAATTGTAGTCGTGTCGTCATGTATTCTGCCGCCGTCTATATGTTTAAAGCTTAATACGCAATAGAGTGGTAACGTATTTTAAAATCTACTTAAGCATAAATTTTTCGTGAATTCTAATTATATTTTCATACATTTTACAATATTTCGCTATGAAACGGAATTATATTGTCCTTAAAAGAGATAAGAAATATAAACAACAAAAATAAATATTAACGCAAGTACAAATATTTGGCACGTGACTCGCACATTTGCTAAAACATTTGATTTTTTGTTTTTGGTTTTCTTTTTTCACTTTTGCATAAAGCACTGTTATTTCTCATTTTTGTTTTCCACTCTGTTTCTTATTTTCTTCGAAATGACATCACGCAGTTTGTCAATTGTTAAGTGTTATAGAGACCGACCCTTAGTGCAATTATACATTATTATACTTTGCTATTGTTTGTAATTACATTTTGCACACATCATAATTAAAATAATTATCCTATAAATTTTGTTTCATACGAAATGCAATTTGGAAATGATACCACATCGAGAAAATGTGAAATTTGCGATTTTTAACTGTTTGTAATTGCGGTGGTTTCCGGTGCAATTTATTTGCAATTTTTATTATATTTTATTTTCTCTTTTTTTGGATTTGTTTATAATTATTTTTATTTCTATTTTCGTTTTTTAAGCCATCAAACAACGTCACAATCAAACACTACTGGGTGCGGCACACGCATTTAAGCAAAGAAACTGAAACTAAAACAAAAAATGTTTAAACAAATGAACTAAATCACAGTTCAAATGCGACAAGTTCGTGACATGAACAATTTCCTTTAATTTTTGTATAATTTCAACAATCAAAGCACAACAACTAACCAAGAAGAAATTCGAAAATAAAAAAAAAAAATAAAAAAATAGAAAACACATAAACACTACGCGATATAATAACACAAAATATTTATCATCGTCGTCATCACCATCACTGTTGCAAGTGAGAAACACGCAAATCTCTCACTTTCTTACACTTTTCTGTGTGAAACAAACATACATACATACGCACTGAAAAATGGTCAATACATTAGAGTTTGTTAATTACATTTCCGGTTCATTTAAATAAAAGTAAATCACACTTTTGTTTGTTATACTCGTACTTTTTGACTAGATTTTTTCGTTAACGCTATGAGAAGAATGATGGCAGCAGCACGTGTGAGGAGTCCGATTTTTTCCAGAGTATATGATTTTAATTTTATTATTCATTTCGTTTCTTTTTTTTTCGTTTTTCTAAAACATCAATCATAATTGCTTTGAACTATTTTTCGCGTGACTTTACACATTTCACAAAACGAAAATCTATTTGTTTGTCATTAATAGCCACACTTTGACATCAAACAGCAAGTTACACACAACTACTGCAGCAAATGTCAAAACTAAGAACCACAACAAATAATGATGCACTCCTACCGAGAATGGGAGAATGTAAACAAACTAAAAAACAAAAACAAAGCCCGTATATTAAAAAAAAAAAATTAAAGTAACAGCTGATTCAAAATGCATTTATCACATTCGCTTTTTACAACACACTTTGTTCCATATGACTCAGACACTAAGTGTCATGTTACACTTGTTGTAATTTCCTCTCTTTTCTCTTTTACTTGCAATTCCGTTTCTAATTCGTCTTGCTCATGTTAATTTTCTGTTAAAAATCGATAACATTATATTTGTACTGTCATAGTCTCTCTTCGATTACATTAGCGCATGTATCTTATCACTAGCATGTCAAAATATTTCTTTTATGCTTTTTATTTTTTCAAAAAACTCAAAACAATTTACCCGCAACCGTTCGGTCAATTAATAAAATGAAAAATAAAAAATATTAATTCTACAACATTCTGAGCACATTTTATTTATTTATTTTTGTTCTTTTTAATTTTGATTAACACACCACTGACAGAGTACCACCAAACATTCACCACTGCCACCGCCATCATTTACGTAAAATGTTGATAAACATTGTATTCGTTAGTCGTTTATACTCGCTCCACATTCATTTATAAATTAAAATAGAAAAATATCCCCGACAACAGTAACAACAATAAAAAAAAGTTATTCATTTAAATGAATAATAATTTGCAAAGTGCGATAAAGCGATTAGCGTTTGAAAATTTGAAATTTTTACGAGTCTGGAGAATGAGCACACATGTATATATATGTACATATGTATGCATGTGAAAATAAATGAATGAATGAATGGTTGACTATCTGATTGACAGACTGAGAGTATGAATGAGCAAGTGAATGTTGTTGAATAATGTTTTGCGGTTTAATTTAAAAAACAATTTATTGTGCTTTTAATTAACCCATTGAGGTGTCGTAACATTTTGTTAGTGCTTTCATTGCTGAAATGCATTTCTATTTCGAAATATGTGAAAAAAATTCAGTTTTCTATTTTTATTATCGACAGGGTAATTAATCTACACCGAAAGTATGGTATGATAGAAAAAACTAAAGATTAATCCCTTTCACAAATAGTCCCAGGTTATATGAAGTTACTTCCTCCGCTATTTCTATTTTGAGTGGTAGTAGAGCACATACATATAGATATTATTCCGCAAAAGCACATGGAAAGCATAATGCCCTATTATGGCAGAAAAAAATATACGTTTGGTTTGGGTATTTCGATATGATAATGATCCGAAATGTGCTTCAAGGCTTGTCAAAGAATGGTTCGGAAATTCAAAAGTAAGAGTTCTAGGGTAGCCAGCTTAATCGCTTGACCTTAACCATATTGACAGTCTTTGGAACATCACAGATTGCAAAAAAATGGTAATCTAAGAAGAAACACATCATTTTAATCGTATCCAGGAGGCATAATACATCCTTTCTAAGCCCTTAATTAAGGGACTAATTACTAATTTTATTTTGAAGTTTTGTGACAGAATTGCAGAAGTTGCCTTAATTTTGACTAGTCGTATTTTAGACTTTTTTTTTTGTTATTTTGATAAGAAAACATCCCTTAGAATAGTTAATGATAAAATATTTTTATTCATATTTTGGTGAATAGAGCGTTAATATGCAAACAGTAAAATTTTTCGCGTAAGTTTTTTTAAAGCATTAACGTTGTTGTGTAATATCAGTTGCTTTTGTTATGGCCACCGGAGTATATACTTATGTCTGGCTGAAGTCTATAGACAGCTAAATGGCTGAACTGATTTTCTTGATATTTTTACAGTATCTCTCTGTATGTCTGGAAGCGACTACCATATAGGCTTTATAAATTTCAAAAATCCAACTGGGCTATACCACGCCCATACAAAATGAATATTTATTTGTTTATATTTTCAAAATGGTAACAAAAATAGTCTCTAAATTTGGCCCAACCAGATTCATAGTCAATAGAAATCATCAGTCAAAAAGTGGGCGGAATTGGAAAAGTGGGCGTGGTAGTTCCTATACGAAGTAAATATTGATTTTTGTATATTTTGAGAACGGTTAATGTGTAAGTTTCGGCATTTGATCTAGACGCCTCCGTAGTCAATACAAATCATCAGTTAAGTAGTGGGCGGAATTGGATAAGTGAGCGCAACATCACCGATACTTAGCAAAATTTTTTTTGTGTATCTTGAGAACAGAAAATATTAAGAGTTTATAAATTTGTTTTAAACACCGTTGCGATGTGGGCAATATACATCATTAGTCAATAATAAGTTGGCGTGGCATCTTTCAATCATACTACGTATTGAATTTTTTATTTGCGGAGAACAACAACTGAAGCTCATCGGGTAAGACCTAACTATGCATATATACATATACTATATAAAAGTTAATGTGTGTTTGTTAGAAGACTGTATACAGTTAAAAAGCAAATTCTACGGGAATAAAATGGGGAAAAATGGTAAAAAAATTATAACTAAGATAATAATTAAGATAGGGGTAGCGAAGCACGCCGGACTTTAGCTAATATTTTTAATATGCGAAACGGAACTCACTCTGTTGCAGAAAATCAGAGCATACATACAGTGACGTGCAAATGTGTAGATTTAATAATTTCTCCTTCCAAACATTGTATTTTTTAAGTTTAAATGAAGCAGGTATTTTTGTTGTATGATATTATAGGTTCACATGACCTCTTCATCCAAGATCAATCTAATGCCAATACAACAACAACATAGGTTTGGCTCACATTGGGTCCTTTATACATCCTCTAGTTGTATTAAAAAATCAATTTTTCACCAAGAGAAGCCCCAACACATACTACACTTATTATTAAAAGTGGGGTTTACACGGTAATGTAAGTCGTACGACATATTAGAAGTAGAGGTGAACGGATAGTATCGAGTAAACTTAATATGTAATGAGAGCGTACGACAATGAAAGAAAAAACGGATGAAAATTTGACAGTCGTACGGCTCTCTCAGTTTTTTGATATTTTTAATAAACCATTACACTTTGGAATGCAAATTTTTTCGCTCACACTAACTTTCTTTGTTTTGGTCTTTTACTGATCGTTGAAAAGTACTTTCACTTTTAAAATACGGCTAGTATTTCATAATATTTTCTCCTTGATTTTACAACGTAAAGTATTATCGTGTAAACTACTCTTAAAGATTGGCTTAAAAAGTATAAACTTAGCGACATGAAATAGCCTGTCCAATCTCCGGATTTAAATTAAAAGGAATGAACAAGATTTAGGAGCGATTAAAGGACGTCTGGTATGATTTGCCAACATAATTTCTAAAAAAAATACATATTTATTATGCCTAATCGCATCCATGCTCAAAATAAGGCTAAAAGATACCGATTATCCTATTGATTAGTACTAATTTCTATAAATATTAATATTAAAATATATGATTCAAATTTGCAACATTAGTGTTTATTTCAAATTTTCGCTACTACTACTACTAGTAGTAGGAAGAGGACATGTGTACTTATAATACTATACAACAAAAAAACTTAGTTCATTTGAATTTAAAAAAATACGGTGTGTTGAAAGAGATTTTATGATTTTGTTACGCTTTTGCAGGTCACTATATGTAGTTGAATTTCAAATTTATTATTATATTGTTAAGTTTTTACCTTTTTACGAGTTCGTAGATTGCACTTAAAATAAATCTTTAATTAATAATTCTTTTTTATTAACACCCTTATTAACAATTAATAACAATAATAAACAATAACAATTTCTAGTCTTAATTACTCTCTCTGTTTACAACTTTGTAAATAACAATTACTCGACAGATCTTTCTACCTAAAGATCTTCCAAACCGATCGTTGTTATCACTTAGGTTCGATCACAAACTTTTCAACCAGAGGTTACTTGCCTTTATACATGCAAGTAATCACTTACAAGAGTTCGTAGATTGCACTTAAAATAAATCTTTAATTAATAATTCTTTTTTATTAACACCCTTATTAACAATTAATAACAATAATAAACAATAACAATTTCTAGTCTTAATTACTCTCTCTGTTTACAACTTTGTAAATAACAATTACTCGACAGATCTTTCTACCTAAAGATCTTCCAAACCGATCGTTGTTATCACTTAGGTTCGATCACAAACTTTTCAACCAGAGGTTACTTGCCTTTATACATGCAAGTAATCACTTACAAGTATACATATTAACATTAATATCGAAAGCGCCGAAAAATGGCAAAAAGTCTTGCAAGTAACTTCAGTGTTTACACAGCCAGTTGCAAGTTCATTTTTATAATGTACACGAAGCGTAAACATCTAATCTAATGCAGCAGGTAATATTTTGTGAATCCAGTATTGCCGTCTTTCCTATTTCAAAAAATTTTGAAAAGCATTTTTTTTTCAAAATGCACGATATATATGTTTAAAAACATCTTTAAGATGCGTTCTTGGACAGTTCTGCTCTTTTTTATTTATAATTTTGTATAAATTCAGTGAAAATCAGCTATAAATTTATACAAAACACAACCTCGATAACACTGTTTTTTCATTTGCCGTTTTACTTGCCGCAAGTGCCGGAAATTTAAAAATTTACTGATTGCTGTCCGCATCGATGTGTTTTTTATATGGCAGAGTAAACAATACTTCGAGGGCTCTCGAACCTCGTGATATTTCAGGTAGATTGCATTTTTTACCTTTGTTTTCTTTTTAGTTTTTATGAAGACATGCGAAGGTAAGCATCTACTTTTTTCAGTTCTTGTTTTTTTTTTGTTATTGTTTGTTACTGTTTATTATTTGTTACATTGTCTGCTTTGTTTGTTGTTGTTGGAGTTTATTTCTAATCGTAAATAGGCACGTCGTTTTTTTTGCGGCTTTTGTTTAATTTTTTTTTTAGCAATG
Source organism: Wohlfahrtia magnifica (assembly GCA_023159175.1). Classification (NCBI taxonomy): domain Eukaryota; kingdom Metazoa; phylum Arthropoda; class Insecta; order Diptera; family Sarcophagidae; genus Wohlfahrtia; species Wohlfahrtia magnifica. The sequence continues at coordinate 492,376 of JAKWBJ010000504.1, read as the reverse complement.
TAATACACGACGGGGGTTACTAACCTGATTTCCCTAATAGTATTAATATTTATTTACATTTAAAGGATCGTTCAATTCGAAACATGTGAAACATTATTTAATTTTTTTTTTGTTAGTTCAGAATAGTTATGTGTCATTTTGCGTTCACTCTAACTTCTCCTCAATTAGTGGGTTAACGATAACGAAGTTAATTTAGATGCTTAACATTTCGTCACTTAGAGACAATGCTTTTACTTACAATTTGTCGATGACTTTGTGTTTTTCAGTTATCTAAGTTATTTTTTTATTTTAAACGGCAAACTATGATCATACATACATACATATGTATGAAGACAAAATCAAACCATATTATAAACTTGGAGGAGACAGACAATTTGACAAAATTTGTATAATCACATGAGTATGATTATTATTAATTGCATTTAAGTATTGCATTTTTTGCTTTAATAATAATATTTGCAATAATTACTTTTCATCTTTTTTCTATTTCTAAACGACAATCTAACATCTTAAGAAAATTGTCGTTTGTTGCCCACAACCGGAAAAGGAAGGTAATTTTTGCAGAATTATTGGTCTATTTGGTTTACCATGAAAAAAAAACCTATTTTAACTTTCTACGTCGTAACAAATTCTAAACGGGGCTTAAAACCAACTTTGCTCTCTTTCCTTCGTAGATAAGATTTCACATATATTAAGTTTTATATGATCAAGCTTCTTGTAGTTTGAATACGCCCCTGGTGAATTTTGTTGTTATTATTTGAATTCAAGGTTTTGGCATTTTACCATTATACTAGTGTACTCAGCGGCCGACACAATCAGCGGCATTCTAGCATCTACTCGTAGTTTTAAAACTTAATATATAAAATAATAATTTTCACCAAAAAATATATAATAAATAAAATAAAAATATATATACGAGGGCGTATTGACATTGAAGCTATTTAGCGCTAGATGGCAGCACTAACACAAAAACTTTTTCCTTCTTAGAAATTACGATCTGTCAAACGTCAGCTGTTAAAATTTTAGCCAAATTCATCGATTAGTTTATTTGTTGTAGTCGTTTGAAGTAAGCAACTTTTGTGTTTCTTGGAAAATGGAAAAAAGTGAACTTCGTGTAGTGATTAAACACTATTATTTGAAAGGCAAAACGGCAAAAGAGAAAAAAAAAGCTTGATAAACATTACGGCGAACCTGCTCCGTCAGATTATATGGTAAAATATTGGATTGCCGAATTTAAACGGGGCCGAATAAGCACTGCAACAATACCATCACCAGGAAGGCCAAAAGAGGTGGTTACTGAAGAAAATATTAAGAAAATCCTCGATATCGTTATGAATGATCGCCGGGTCAAAATCCGTGAGATTTCTGAAATGGTAAACATATCATATGAACGTGTGTTCAATGTTTTGCATGAACATTTGCATATGAAAAATCTGTCGGCAAGATGGGTGCCGCGTTTGCTCAGTGTTGAACAAAAACGAGTTCGACAGATCACTTCACAGCAGTGTTTGGACATGATAAAGCATAATCCTGCTGATTTTTGGCGTAGATTAATAACTGTTGATGAAACGTGGGTCCACCACTACACACCTGAAACAAAAAATCAATCGAAGCAATGGGTGGAAGCTGGTGGAAGTGCTCCGAAGAAGGCGAAGACAGCGAAATCGGCTGACAAAGTTATGGCCACTGTATTTTGGGATGCACACGGAATATTGCTCATCGATTATCTTGAAAAGGGATCCACAATCACAGGAGATTATCAATTGGTTGATGCAATCAAGAAAAGACGACCACATTTAAACAAGAAAAAAGTGCTCTTTCTTCAAGACAACGCACCGTTTCACACAGCATTAGATACGATGCTAAAACTACGAGAAATCCACTTCGAATTGGTTGATCATCCACCTTATAGTCCAGATTTAGCCCATAGTGACTTTTTCCTGTTTCCAAACTTGAAAAAATAGCTCGCAGGAAAAAGATTCATCTCGAGCGAAGAAGTGATTACCGAAACAATACGTATTTTGAGGAGTTCCCAAAATCGTATTATTCAGATGGTATAAAAAAGTTGGAAAATCGTCTTACTAAGTTTATTGAGCTAAAAGGGGACTATGTTGAGAAATGAATGGTTTTTGAAAAAAAATATGTGTCTTTCTTACTTAGGTAGCTTCAATATCAATCGTAGGTACATACGTATATACATATATATTACATATACATATTTTTTCTTTTGTTAATACATACATGTATGTATATACATAACTAAACAAAAGAATGTGGTTTCTTCATTTGTGTAAGAATGTTATAGTTGTATTACTCCAAAAATACTGAACCGATTTAAATATAATTGATAGTATACACCCTTGTCTTACTCTACGACGGATATCAATCTGGTTGGTCGTTATGTCTTCAAAGCTTATTTCTATAGTTTGGTTCCAGTAGAGGTTTTTATACAACGGATGTTTTTGGTATCAATGTTAAGTGATAGTAATACCTATCATGCTGCACGCTATCAAATACGTTTTCATCTTATACATAAAAATGAATGTGTGTTTGTATGTATGTTTGCAAACGACTGAACCGGTTTTCTTGATATTTTTAAAGTGTCTCTCTGTACGTCTGGAAGGAACTATAGGCAAAATACATTTCAAATATTTCAACCAGAATGATGACGAGATTTTTCAAGATAACTTTTACTTCTTTCCTTGAAATAAGTTATTGTAATTTAATATTTTTGTTGCTTTGTTAAAGAGTACACTTTACTAATATTAAAAAGACTTAAAAATAGGAAAACATAACTGTTTTAATTTGCTTTGTATTTTTATAAACAAAAAACTTAAATTCAGTTTAGAATAAGGTGATAAGAGTAAATAGCAACAACTCTTTACCTTTTTAAAATTTTTTATTTTGATATTATAGTAAACTGAGTACTTTGTACACTTTTTTAATATATTGTACAGTATGGTGCGCCTTACGTGTATGGGCCAAAATTTTTTCAAGTTTTCAGTTGTACTCGTAACTCCCTCTCAAAATGTTCTTTACATCGCAAAAATAAGCTTCGCAGAAAATTGTTCGGATCGCATAACGGGAAGACGTGGTTCGTTAGCCCTTAAATTATTAATGTATGCCCCATATCAACACAAATGGTATTTATGTGCAAAACCTTCCAAATAAGTTTGTCTATTTTTAAGTGGAGTACAGTTAACCAATGTGTTTTAAAACAAAGTCCCTAAAAACTTGTCACACTATAATTATTTTCTAAATAATTCTGCAATAATGCCATTAATCCCCCAAGCTTGAAAATTTCACAAAAAATTAGGTTCAATTAATGTACACAAATAAAAGGAATTTATTAATAATTAAATCCAATCTTTGTATATCAAATACAAAAAAATATATTTTTTTTTTGATACGTTTTCAAAAAAAAGTTTGAAAAAAAAAACTTATAAAATTTGTTTGTTTTATACTTATTTATTCGTACATTTACGGTATTAATTGTTAGGGTAGATTTGGTCGAATGAGGGTATTTTTTTGTATTTTTTGCTTAAATTTTATTTGATTTATTAGATATTTCTTCATCGGAAAGGGCCAAATCTACAGTTTCTGGTGGTAAGTCAAATAAATGGTTGTAAAATTACTGCAATATTTTTTACTTATATTTTCATCCACCAGACCATAAAGAAAAACATTTTTAAATAAATTTAAATCTTGATTAGGGGCTTCAGCAGCAATTGGCGCTTTTATGTAATTTTTTAAATATATTTTCACTATAAAAATACATATGTCTCTAACGTTATCCTTTTCAGAATCACTTAAGAGTGAAGTGTTCTCTAAACAAAATAATGTATAAATGGCCTTAGACATTCAACAAGCATTGTGAAAGACACCTGGTGTTTGGAAAGTAAACTTTGGAACCGACTCTCCAAGGAAAATTATGCCAGCTGGAGAAGTTCTTTGTAATCGTCCCGGGGTTGCCTTTCTTTTAGGGTACTGTTTGCTACCGTTTCAACTATATCTTTCATATCGCCTTACATACACATCTTCCATTCCAGATTTAAAAGACTCTTTTTATTTCTGCCAACTCTTCCCTAAATTTGTTAATTCAAAAGAATTTCAAAGATATGATGACGGCAAGGGAAATAGAAAAGTTCTTTTTTTACGTCCTAAATTGGATGCTGTAGTATCATCATTTTGCTGTAGTATCATCAATTTTTTCAGCAAATTGGAAATAGCTGTGGCCTGTTCCTTTCCCATGCCGGTAAATGAGATTAATACTGGTCGACTTTTTCTCTACCCAGTAATGATGGCAAAATTGTATCATCCCAATGAACAGTTAATGTTAATATTTGTTTTTAAATACCTCACGAATTTCTTGATTTTTATGATATCGAATCTTTTTACGACATCGGCGGATAGACGTTGTGTTTATCACTGAATCGCTAACGTCATGTTTCAAAGCTTGAGCGGTTGCTATAAGAACTCGCACTGCATTCGATCGCTTATTTTACATTTGTCTAAAACTGACGCTAGTTTCGGTGTTATAAAATGATATTTACCTCGGTTTTTTTGCAGCTGGCTCATCTTTCGATTCTTGCGTTCCATCTAAATCAATATCGTTGAGTTCTTCCTTATCACTTGATTCAAAATCCACAATTTCGTACTCATCTTTAAAAAAAAGTTGATGGTTAGTTTTAAAACAAACAATGCTTTGATAAATTGCACATTTTAAGTCCACTCGAAAGCCAGAACATGCCTGATAATAACACTTATACATACTTACCTTCCAAAATGGATTTTTGTTTCTCTTTAAAATTTCGCTTTTTCTTTCTTCTTCTTCCTTATTTTCTTTGATTCATCAAAAATAATTTGTCTTCTTACATATTTACCATATCTAATGCATTAGCGTGAGCAACATTAAATAGATTGTCAAACTTTTCGCAGAGTTACTTCTAGAGGTTTTCTTGCATTAATGTTAGGCGCTTGCAATTTTTCTGCAATTTCTTCCATTCAAAGTATAAACTTCCATTTTTGAAACGCATTTGTCGAATGCTCTTGTTGGAATTCTCGCTTTATTCCACAAAATTTATATTTCTCTTATCACAAGAAATGCACTTGCTCTCAAATCTACTTTTACTTTGCGCATATTATAGAATAATACTCGTAAAACTTGCGCATTGGAGGATAATTTGGCTCCGATAATCTGGCTCGTGTCATGATCAAGAAGATATAACTTGTATTAATTTTGCTTTAGTTTAAACTTTTTTTGAGTTAGCCACAAACAACGGAGATAATTCAAATTTGTATTTTAAACTTTAACTTTAATACAACTTGGAAAGTAATATTCACTTTTAACTTTGTTTTTTACAATATATTTCGACTGTTAACATCAGTTTCTAACACACTATTGTTGAAGAATAAAAAACAGTCATTCTTATATTTTCGTAGTTCGGAGTTGCCACAAATTGTTAATATTTACATATTTTAACTATGTGCTGGACTTCGATTTAGTAACTTTGTGGTTTTACGGTCAATATACGGTATACCGTAAAATAAATAATAAACAGGTTGCGAGAGTATCTACGAGTAAACGTATTATTCAATACTTCCAGAATTCCTTAAACAATTATAAAAGTTTAGCTTTTGATGCGACGGCTAAATAAATAGTCCCCCCCACTTTGGGCCGCCTCTGATCCATTTGATAAATTCGGAATCCCATATTATTATAATTTATTTTGGAAAAGTAACTCGAAATAAACACATGTGAAAATTGAATATACATACAATGTCATTTTATTGCAACTTAAGGGCGGAGGAGTCAAGCCTTCCCGATATGTTATTAGCCTAATTTTTTGCAAAACATAGTTTTTTGGTGGGAACATTTCTAGGGGGAGTTACGGTACAATTCCGCAAGTTGAAAAATAAGGCGCACCCTATTGTACAGCCTTCTTTGTTCGAAATTACTCCAAATACTCTGTTTGGAAGTGAATCATACAACGATTTAATATAGTCTAATGAAATTCCATTCCAGGCTTCTTTGATAGCTTTAATTAAAGCTATCAAATATTGTCTTCTATTTTTGTAACTTTTCTTGTCATCTAGCCCTAGACGTTTTCAATAATATTAAGGTCTGTTGAATACGGTGGACATTGCATGATCTCAACATCTTGCAACTGAGTCCACGATTTTACAAGTCTAGCTGTGTATATGGTTTCGTTGTCATGCTTGTAAGTCCAGGATATCGGTCCGAACAGGGGCCAAATCACCGCATTCGATATCGCATGCACGGTCGTGTAGAGAAAATTTTCGATTGCCATAATTTTTTGGATTACAATATTCTATCGTAATTTGTACTATAGACAACTATTTTTTACAGTTATTTAAGCACACACCGCTGTGGTATAGTAGGCAAGACATCCGCCTGGACATTCTATCGAGGAGGTGCTCGGTTCAATCCCTGGGCAGACCATCTGACATTTTTCAACGGCGGTAACATAGCATTGCTAGTGACTAGTTAAGAGTATATACGATATGAAAAATGTCTCTAACTAATGCATCTGCCGTTTGGAGCCGACGTTAAACTGTAGGTCACTGTCAATGTGTCTAAAAACAAACAAATCGGGTGAAGCTCATTGACTGAGAGAAGTTCCCCTTGTTCTTTGTTATTTATTTATTATTTTACTTCTATGTTTTAATTTCTTTGTTTTCTTTTACGCTAAAGAGGTAATGTTTGTTTGTTTTCGATAAGAGATTACCAATCGAGTACAACTTCGAGTAGATACGTTGCGATAATTTTTGTTTTGATCCATATTAACTACATTTCGAAGACGAAGTGCTCGATTTTAAATGCGACGATTTGGTCTCTGCTCGTTAAAATGTGGACATGCTGAATATATGTATTTATTAGATTCTGGTGTCATTTTAGAGCTCTCAAAAGCAATTTCCGGGACATCGGAATGATGTTTTGTTACAAATATTGATTCTTTTCTTAAGTCATAAAATTAATAATTATAGCCGTCGGGTCGATCCATATAAAATTTTTTCTCATTGGAAAATACTGTTTCTCCATTCGTTGTCCCATGTTATTTTAGCACATCCAAACTCTGGCCTAATTTCCTTTTGGTGCTTGTTTAACAGTGGCTTTTTTTGCAGTTTTTTTTTTGTAATTGCTCGTCTGACTGTAGATAAGCTTTTATTTATATAAGTTTCCGACTGTTTGTTCACTGATGAAGATGAATTGGAAACATTTCTTCCGTTGTGATGTAGCGCGGTAAGTGCGGCCTTACATATTTTTTCTATAACATAATTATTTTTATTTTGAAGAAAATTGCTTATTACAGTTTTGTTTCAACCAATTTTTGTAGCTGTAGCACGTCTCTCCGCTATAGACAATGATGTTCTTCTACCCATTGTCGCATATAAAGCTGGTAATCGGCTAATCAAATTATTATTATTTATTTATTATTTTTTGTTTGAGAACACAACTGGCCTTATTTTAATAACGCATTTTAAGAATATTATTATTCAGTATCAATTTTAATATGCAAAAAATATGGTATAACGGTTTACACTTAAATGTTTCATTCACTTTTTATTAATAGTTACAATATTTACTCCTTTGTTACAACAACAATTTTGTTGTTTTTAAAGAATAGTGGCCTTGTTTTAATGACAAGCAGTGTACATATGTATGTATATTCAAATTCTTTGAAAATCTAGTAGCTGAATGGAACCGTATCCCGGAATCCGTACTTAATAGCCACGCAGCTCAGATGTGGCAAAGTTATAAAATTAATGGCTCATCAACTAAATATTAATTTGTTTCTTTTGTTTTGCACACCATTATTTGAAGACCTCGATTGTTTTTATTGATATTTGAAGAAACGTTAAGATAAAGTAATATATTATTCACTTTAAATCTTAGTTTACATACATTTAAATAAATTACCGAAAGACTTTTCTAAACGAAATAGTTTCAGAAATAAATGACATTTATTAGTTTTTATAGGGTTTGTTGCTTTTGTTTTGTACGTAATTGTGTATATACGATATAAAAATTAATTTGTGTTTAGTTGAAGACTGTATACAGCTAAACAGCAGATTCTACAGTGCTTTCTGGAACCAACTATAGGCTATGTTTGGACTTGAACGAGAAGGGAATAAAATGGGAAAAAAGAGTAAAAATGGTAACATAGATAGTAGTTAAATAATTAATATAGAGAAAGCGACGCACGCCGGATTATAGCTAATATTACATATGTACAAATTAATGTGTGGTTTTTGAAGACTGCATACAGCTATAAAGCAGACTCTACAGTGCGTTTTCAGAAGAAACTATAGGTACCTTAAATGTTTGAATTTGAACCAGCAGGTAATAAAATGCGGTTAAAGGGTGAAAGTGATAATATAGATAGTAGTTATTTATTTATTTATCTAGAAGTATTCATAATACATTAAACATCATTAAAATTAAATTATTGTAAAGGGTCCGCCAAATAATTTTTTTTAAATGCCATAAAAAAAAACTACTGAATATTTTCTCAAATTTCTTTTTTTATTTGAAGGTACAATCCTTCCGGTTAATAATGGAAAATAATTTCATTCAAATGGCCAAACGACATCAGCTCTGCGGCTGATAATGCGATCTTCAAAAACAGGACGCAAAGCATCGAGTGTAGCTTCGGCTGTGTGGCACGTAAATCAAATGTTGCTAATATCCTTCTCTTCAATTTTGGTGAACAAAAATTCGTTCAACATGGCCCGATAACGATCGCCATTGACTGTAACGGCTACTCGTTGCCAATTTTCAAAGAAAAATGGCCCAATTATGCCTCTGTCCCAAAATCCGCACTAAACAGTGACTCGTCTTGGGTGTATCGGCTTTTCAATGTATGCGTGCGGGTTTTCTGTGCCTCAAATGTGACAATTTTGCTTCTTAATATATCCGCCAAGATCAATGAGCTTCATCTGAAAAGATGAAAATCGGCATCTTCTGTAACTCGATCGCAGACCCACTTAGCGAAGCGAAAACGCATTGGACACAACCATATTCGTTCAGCGGAAGGATAAAACTAATTATCTGTCAAATCAGACATGAGCTAAGTGTTACCATTCACGAAATAAGCACTAGTTGAAAAAAGAACGTTAGATGGGGGACCCTTTACTAAATAAGATTTATTTATTTCTTACAAATTGAACAATATTTCTCTTATACATATTAAAGTTGGTTTCTGTTTTTACAAGTTCCGGTGGCATGTTGTAAAGTTTAAATCACTTGAAAAAAGTGACCTCTGCATGGATGTTGTATTCGCCATTGGTAAACAGAAATCTTCAGTGTTTCGCAGGTGGTACGGTTGAACATCTCTTACATATTCGAGTTGTTCGGTTAGGTAACTAGGCGCTATCCCTATTTTCATTTTTTGAATAAATTGTAGGGTGTTAAGGATCAGTCTCTGTTGTATATTTAACCATTTTAGTGTGTCCAACATAAGTTGGACGTCATGGCCTTATTTTGTAGTTTTTGCAGTCTTTCTATTTGCGTTGTGGAACAGCAGGTATATAAAATATATATATATATATATATATATATATATATATATATATATATATATATATATATATATATTGATTGCAGTTAATTTTTAATATACTATTTCTAGTCCGTTTTAAGAATCCAATTTTCCTACCAATTTTCCCACATATATAATCAATGTGTTCACTTAGTTTCAAATCTTTATCAATTATAAACCCGAGGTATTCTATTTCACTAACTTCTTCTATCGTCTCATTATTAATTTTAATTATTGAATCAGTAAGTAGCTTGGTCTTATTTTAATTTAGCTTTAGTTTATTCATTTTTAACCAACAATTTATGTTGTCTATGTCTTGTAGTAGATATTGTTTGCATTGCTCATCTGTTTCTCCTTCCGCATATATTAGGGTGTCATCTGTATAATTTTACATCTTTTAAGTACGCACTTCATCAGATTTTGTATCATTTACCTTTGTCATTTACCTTCTATTTGTAAGGTATGATCTAAACCACTCAAGTTCATTTTCCCTAATGCCATACACATTTAATTTTTGAAGAAGTATTTCTCTGTCAATTGTTTCAAACGCTCTTTTGAAATCTTAAAATATTGCCATTATTTTTCTCTTTCTGCATATAAATTTCCAACTGTTTATTAAGTAATTTTCAGTTGTTTCACATGAGAAATTTTTTCTAAACCCTGGTTGATATTCTGAGAACAAGTTATGTCGCTCCATGTATGACTCTAGTTTTAGTATTTCCAGTTATTTGGGAAAACTCCTGTCCTCATTGACATATTTATAATATCACATATTTTCGGCCCCAGTACATTCCAGTTATCCATAATAATTTAATTGTAACATTGTTATAATCTGGCTTACGCTTCATATTCTTCCAGTATTTTTAATTTCTTGGGTTGTTATTACACTGAACTTAAATCTATTTGTTATCACAGGTAAATAGTTTATAAATTGCACATCTTCTATTGTATTATTAGTTGACTTAATACTATTTACGAAGTAACTATTAAATTGAGTGGCTATTTGGTGGTCGTCATTCTTATATTCTGTTCCATTAAATATCACATCTTTTATCACAGTTTTATGTTTCCTAAGGACTAGGTCTTTTATTTCTTTCCACATTTGTTTCTGGTCTTTGGCCTTATTTATTTTTCTATTAATAAAATTGTTCTTTTCGACTTTAATTTTAGTTTTATATACATTTATAATTATTCTATAATTAGCCCATGCTACTTTCGTATTTTCAATTTTCGCAATCTGATATGTAAGTATTTTTTCTCTCTTTAATCGTCCCAATTCTCTGTTGAACCATTTGTTTGTCATTCACTGTTCTCCTAATCGAAAATTTTCTTATGGTGTCTTCGATGGCTGAGTCAAAATGAGCAACTTTATTATTTAAATCATTGTCATCGCTTTCTCCTAGTATTGAACAAATTTCATTATTAAACAATGTTTTCTTGTATTTAAATACTTTAATTTCCTTTCTATCGATACATTCATTGCTTTTTATATTGTTTTTTGTATCTATTGCTTCATGATCTGTTATCTTATTTGAAATATTATTGTTTGCTGTAATTTTTGTCGTTCGTTATAACATACTCGTAGTCTATTATTCTTTCTGTGTCTGCTCTTACTCTCGCATATTCATTGACTATTTGTTTGAGTCCATTATCACTAAAAGTTCTTATATGTTCCTTCTTTGCTCCAGTCTATATTGAAATCACCAGCTATTATTATATGCTATTGGAATTCACATATTTCCTCCACTACTTCTTCAAATATTTGACCGAATTCTGCTTCACTGCTGTTTGGTGACCTATATACTGCTACTATTACAGATTAATTGTTCTTGACTGTAACCTTGTGTGCACTTATCCGACAGTTGTAGTTAGAAGATTTTTCTCCAATTTTTATAACGTTATATTGTTGTCTAAAATAAACAATAACTCCACCTGTCCTATTTGATTTTAGAGTATGTAATATAGTTATCATATCCATTAGGTTGTATTTCCTGTTCTTCAATATCCTGCGTTAAATATGTTTCTGATAAAATAATAAAATCAGGGTTATTATATTAGCTGTGATTGTTAAATCGATAGACCCATTCTCTTCTTTTTCATATTAAGTTTATTTCTATAGACTGGACATTCTCTGTCAGTTGTAACATGATTTTCATTAAGACCCATATTTAGATTTTTGTTTGCTCTAATGCAATTAATACATTTATTTATTACTTCCTTATTGCATTCTTTTGTTCTGTGGTTTCCGTGGCATCTATAACATATCTCTTCTCTAGTGCACTCATTAGCTTTATGATTATACCCTAAGCATTTAAAGCACATAATTATGTCCGTTCCATCAAAAACTCTACATTTTTACAATTAGATATTCAATTTTTGTGCTGTTTTAATCTATATGTTTCTTCGTTAACTATTATTTTGGCATTATACATTATTTTATTATATGTTTTATATTCATAAGACTTTACAACTTTAATCTCGTGTCCTTGGAATTGTTGATTTTACGTCTTCAATTTCGAAATAAGTTCCTCCTCAGTGCATTTGAGAGACATATCAGTTACGATTTTGACATACCTCTATCATTTGGCGCCCTAACATCATATTTTTCACCCATTTTATTCTCAATACCTTTTTTTATTTTATTTCAGTCTTCATCATTTTCACTTTGTATAACTATTGTCCCATTTTTTCTGTTTTCAATGTTTGTTATATTTAGGTTTACTGGGTCAACTTTATTATTTAAATTTTCTTTAGTTTTTGCAATTTTTGGTTTTTTCTTCGGTTTTATTATTAATGGAACTTGATTCTGTACATCTGGCAGCACCAAATTTTTTTAACTGTTTCAGCAAATGACAGTTTGTTTTGTTTATTATTGCTTCCTTTTATTACTTTTTTATTTCATTGCACATCTTTACGCTATTTTCTTCAAATTTGTTATAAGTATCTCTATTTTTATTTTCAAGATCATGCAGCATATTGCATAATTTTTTAACTTCAATTACATTATTTTCACATATTTTCTGCGCCTTATCTACTCTTTTTATCCTTTCTTCATGTATTTTTTCGATTGCCTCCAATAATTGTTTAATCTCATATTCATTTTGTTTAAAGACAACTCAAATTCTTTTTTGTATTCAGCCAAGCTTATTTTGTTTTTGTTGACACCATCTTGAATTTTTCCATGACCAAATCTCCTGAACAAGGTATTCCTGTTTCGCCACGGATTGATCTCTTGCTCTTATGGCATTCAGCCATTGCAGAGCAAATTTTAACTTTTCACATTTATTGTTTGAATTAAATGTTTTTTTTTTTATTATTTTTAATTTCCTCGTATTTAGAAATTATTTATCTATTGGCACAAATAGTCCTTTTTATATTTTTTAGCCAATATATATTTTATTTTTCACAAAATCACAAAGCTTGTTAAAATTTCAGATTCTATTAGATCAGAGTTGCCAAAATGTAATATTTAATATAGTGGTAACGAAGCTCGAAAGGTTTCAGCTTGTAGTCTATAAAACACAGAAATAAATTTTTGTGAACATCGTTGCAATTTTGTATTTAAACTTGTATCCCAAAAGAGCTCCCCGTGTTCCCATCGTTATTCGGAAACCAAACTGAGTGCGTCTAATTGACGATTCATATTTACTGTATATTCTATTTGCTTGTAATATTTTTAAAAATATTTTAAGTTTATGGGTGTTTAGACCGATAAGCATTGTTATTCTTTAAAGAGGTTGTAAATTTAGATTGCAACCAGGTTTCTCTAGAATAGGCGCTCTGTCTTCATTTATTAGTTTGAACATTTCAGCTGGATTTCGTCACACCTAACAATTTAGTTGTCTTTAGCTTCTGTTATTGCTTTCAATACTTCTGCCCTTGTTATTGGAGAACTAAACAGTTCAGTTGAAATATATAAAAAATATACATATTTTTCAATATTTTATTTATTTTACAACTCGGTATTGCTCGGAATGAGCCTAACGTGTAAAAATAGGTTTAAGTGTTTTGGGTATATAAACAAAATAAAACATGGCTGTTTAAGTATAGCAAACTTGCAATGATTTTTTGTGTAGCACATGTATGTATATGCAGAAGTATAGCAAATGCTACTTTAATGTAATTTGTTGTTGTAACGTAGCAAAATGTAGCGGATATGCTATGCTAAGACCTGCAATGCCTTTTGGCAACAAAGAGTGATTTCCTCTAATAAAGTTCACTTTATATTGCACCATTAATGCTGCGTAAAAGCTTACCATAAATTTGGAACAGTCAGTTTGTGTTACATTTAAAAGAAGAAATTTAGTTAAGACAACTTTTGTTTACCTTTGATTGCTTCTGGGAATGTGATGCAGTTAGATATTCGGCCTAGTGAACATTCAAATTTTTACTCAAAAATCGTGAAAGGTCAGTATTTTACAGTAGAATGAGCATATGAAGTCTTAAATTTTTCACAACCCTTACCACAATATAAAATTTTTTAAATAAGAACAATTATTTTTGGCTTTTTACAGAAAAAATAATAGAATTCGTTTCGATTAGCCGGCTGAAAAGCTAAGGCGATGACTAAAATTGACATCGATATTCCAAGGCTGTATTATTGCTGAATTGCAATAGCTTTTTTTTATTAAATTCATAGTAAAACCAGCATTACTCTTAATTCTTTAAATACAACAAGTGACATCAGCTCTTTAAAATAAATTTAATTTAAAACCAATTTGTACAAGCAACTATTATTAAGGCTATAATTTAAAATTGTTTCAGCATTTTTTATTGTGCCAAAAACACAATAGTTACTTACATATTATGTACAAAGTTCTTTGTAAATTTCAGTTGAAAACAAACATTTCATGTAAGAAAAAGTATACAAACTTAATTCTAAATATACTCATGAATATGAGCTTGAAAATGTTTGTATTCATGTCTTGTAATCTCATTTGGTGACATACAAACAAACAAGTACTCATCTCGTTATTGACATAATTTTTGGCAAAATTTTTAACAAAATTTATTAAAAAAAAAAATTTGTGTTCAGTTCTGGTAAGATATTAAGTCTATTGTTCTCGTATACCTTGGCGATAAGGGAATTTCAAAAAATGAAAAACTTTTCAAAGATTTTAAGCAAATTTCCTAAGTTGCTTACATAGTTATAAATGTAGTTTTTGTTGTAGTTATAAACAAATTAATTAAATTTAAATAAAATAATTTCATATTTACTAGTTTGCAGTGTACCAGTAACACAGGTCTAATATAATTAGAAAAATAAAGTAAAATTAAATTGGAAGTAAAAGTAAATTTAAAATAAAAGAGGAGTTATGTACATCCTGAGTTTTACACACAAAAAAGTGATAAAAGTCAAATAAAATTTATATTCAACGTACATAAGTTTATCAAATTAGTATGACGCCACATACAATCGGACAACATGGTGAAATGAATGAATGTTTAAACAAGAAATAGGCTCTAAAGGAAACTTCTGTTCATTGGTGATTTTTGACTGATTTTGAATTTAATGGATTCGTAAACCGCATAGTTTCACGATGTTGCGACATTAATTGCGCTTCGTGGTTGTGTTATTTTACAATGATAATAACAATCGCATTACTTTATGGGGCTTTTTTAATTGTAATAAATTGGGAAACAATTTAAAATTTCAAAATTTGGGTTATCACTAAGTACAGTCCTGCTATCTGAAAACCGATTTAGAAGTCTGAGCTTTAACATCTTAGTACGATAACCGCAGCTCGCAGCTTAGTATGGTCATATGTCTGCTGACTGTGACTCAAAACTTGATCATGCGGGAAGTGGTCGCTCCTAGTAAATGGCCCACCTAATTCAAGGTGGAACAGCATGCGCTGAGGAATGAATGGTCAAGGGGTACCTGGCTGTTAGTATACGAACTCTAGATATCAGGCGTGCTAAAGTATTTCTGCAGCACGCCGTGCAATTCTGCAGGTACCTTGCTGACCCGAGCCAAATAAACTAGTATGGTTTTAAACAGCAAAAAAGGAGCGATGCCTCTCATACATCAATTAACATGATGAACATGATAATGCTGAGATGGTAGAAGATATGAGTGTCACTACCCCTGTAACTGAACTGGCAATGAGGGCCAGTGTACTAAATTTAGGTGACATAGGTTAACGTGGTACGTATCGAAGTGATGATGTGTCATCTCTAGTAAGTAGTGATGAAACTGTATGCTGCGATGAGTGTTTATCAGTCATTCCTGCTAGTCAGTAAGCTGGTTGATGAGGGGTACCATTAAAGTGCTTCAGGAAAACCTACATATGGCTTAAGGTGCGTCGGGTTTATTTAATCGCATGTTTTCCAGCGAAAATATCAGTCTAGGTCTCTTACAGAAGCCCCAGGCTTTTGGTGGGAAGGTCATAAGACTTCAAGACAGACCATGTTATTTTGATTTACGCACCTGTGGAAAGGTTACGGGCAGTTATTGTAGTAAATGCCAAGCTGGTCTTTCCCATTACACAACTTGCCACAGGTGAAGGTATTAAGGATATAATGTGTGCCTTGGCTTACGTTCCAGGGGATGTGAAATGGAAGTACAGAGAAGTTATATCGAGCCAACCACCACCACTACACGGCAACACGGACAACTGTGGTAGGGATGAGTGCTTTTTAAATTTCTGAGTTAATAACAATGTACTTAGCTCTCACAGATCTATATTTGTTAAGGAATTACGGTTGGAAGTACTAGTTATCACGTTGTGGGACACATATACGTCCAATCGTTTTGAATGGACTGTCATATATTGGACAAAGTATCTCTATCCAATCATATGCATATTAGATTTAATTTGATAAATATTGCTAGGACCAATGATATTTTAGTATTCTCAAGGAAGGTGGACTGGCCCTCTTTCAAGGAAAATATGACAATGAGAGTTGACAGACTCCCGACTCCGTAAATTCTATTGGTGAACTGGATCTGGCAGCAAGTCTACTATTAAATCCTCCATAAGGGTCAATGGTTTAGCGGGTAGAATATTCACCCCGGACAGGGTTTTGTAGGCGATTGGCTCCATCAATCCTTACAAAACTCCAGTTAGGCATTTTTATTCCGAAAGTATTTAAGCCTAGTAATTTTCCTAAGTCGTATAGATCTATCAGTCTCTCCTCCCTTCGTTTGAAGACAGTGAAAAGACTGATTGATGTTTATATAAGGAGAGGGAGGTACCTTGTAGAACGCCCTCTTCACTCGAGTCAGTTCGCGTACGTGAGAGGGGGTCCATACTTTGTCTCTTCTGGGCAGTATTGAAAAGGCATTCAATGATAGAGAAGCGGCTCTTTTTGTATATTCTTATATATTCATTTGGCAATGCAGGCTTTGACTACATTACTAGGTCTTTGGAACGAAAAGGGGTGGAGAGGTCAATTATAGCTTGGACCAGTTCTCTTGATTGGGAGGAGTACACTGTGATAGCGTCAAAATGGTGCCCTCAGAGTGGAGTATTTCATCCATTGTTATAGACTACAGTAGTTGAAAGCTTGCTCACTATGTTGGCACATAGGGGTGTCAGTGTAATTGGTTATGCAGATGACCTCGTTATAACAGTAAGTGTAACCCCAACCCGAACAGATGTAAGTAAGAGAAACCCGCAAAATAAAAGATTTTGAATTCAATATTAAAGTAATTTTGATTTAATATATTTTTTTCTACGTATTCTTATATATATATATATTTTTTTTTTTTTTTTGATGACATATTTCGTATCAACAGATTGAGAAATTGCCAGATGTTAGGAATACTAGTATAATCAAAGAGCACTTCGTCACTCTAGGCGGCGATCAGTCCGCAATTTGGGAGTCGCCCTTAGGTTCTCAAGTATGGCAGGCCCGACTTGAAACTCCTAGTGGAGTTTCTTACGGGCCACTGTAGACTACGAGTATGTCTAAAGAGGATGGCGGTCTCAGATGTGGATATTTGTAGACTGTGCTTACATGCATTAGAGACAACAGAACACATATTGTTCGAATGTGTGGTTCTTGATAGGTTTAGAAAGAGATGTTTGCGGAAACATAGAGCCTTATTGGGAGATATAATTACCATTAGTGTTTCAGATCTGCTTGTGTTTATTAGTAAGGCAGCAGATCTGCTGCAAAAAGTATAGACCGGTAGGGGCACAATAGATCCCTTGGGAAGCAGTATCCTGCTAATGCCTGGTCACAAAGAGGAAAATTATAATCATACTTCTCAGACAAGATCTAATAATAAAAAAATATATATGTAGTCTTTATATATATTTTCAACTTGCACTGAAAAGTTTACTTTAAACTTTTTATGGAATAAACAAAATAGTCCGGAATCTATAGAACCAAAAATTAAACCGATCGGAAATGCTTGTGTGGCATGTCCTATAGGGTATTTTTTTCGCTTGTCTGATTTTTAAATAAATATTAAAACTATATGTCCAATTGTTAAAATCGCTACCAAGCTTCTAACCTTTAGTTTTTGAAGATTGTTTATTAGACCACGTTTAAAGAAGGAAACGTTATTTAGAAACATTTTTCGAATTCGCTTTTGAACTTTCTTGTTTGTTCAGACGGGGAAATTATATTTTACAAGCTCTTCCTTTAAAGATTTTGCAAAGTAAAAGGAATCTTAAATAGTAAAACTATCAACCCTTTATAGTAAGTTGCATTCGCGTTTTTAACCCTTCTTATCAGTTACTAAAACTATTTATCTAACTAGAATACACATACACTATTGGACAAAATAAAGTGATAATTACCTCTTTACATATTTTATAAAAGAAAAAGAGTCAAACTCAATATTGTTGTTAAAGATTTAATTGAATTTATTAATTTCGCTTACATTTTATTTTATATATAAAAATTTATGTGTGTTTGTATGTTTGTTTATTTGTTAGTGCCTTATAGACAGCTAAACGACTGAATCAATTAGGCTGAATCGATAGGCTATATCAATTTAAAAATTCCAACTGGGCGGTGCCACGCCCATACAATATAAATATTTATTTGTTTATGATATAACTTTAAAATGGTTATAGCACAAATCATCAGTCGAAAAATGGGCGAAAGTTGAAAGGTGGGCAAGGTACATATATCCCATACAAAGTAAATATTAATTTTTATATATGTATCTTGAGAACGGAAATAGTAGAAATATCTAAATTAGGTTCATGCAACGCACAGTGTGTCGCCTAGTACAAGCCAGCTGGACAGAATTATTTTTTGAGGTATTTTAAATTTAATGCGTTTGTTAATACCGTTTATAATAATTTTAGTGGTTTTCAGAGCCAGATTATACTGACAATAAAAAGAAAAGAAATGTATTACCAAAATATATAATTTTTTTTTAATACACCATATACACAAAAAATACACGTAAAAAAATTAAAATTTAACCAACTCAGCATCACTAAATTCTTTTTCAGAAAGATAGTCTACTGTGTGGTCGTCATTAGATAAAACATTTACCCTATGAACTCTATTTGTATTTACATTAGATGTGTGGTCTAAAACTAAATCTAAGACCCTGTGTTTTTCTCTTCCTGGGACTATTTGTAGCAAGATCTGCCGTGATAATCAGCATGTTATACAAGTCTGTATTCATGGGAATACGTGACTATGATAGTCTACTTTGTAGTCGTCATTAGATAAAACATTTACCCTATGAACTCTATTTGTATTTACATTAGATGTGTGGTCTAAAACTAAATCTAAGACCCTGTCTTTTTCTCTTCCTGGGACTATTTGTAGCAAGATCAGCCGTGATAATCAGCATGTTATACAAGTCTGTATTCATGGGAATACGTGACTATTTTTGTGTATTATTCTAATTACGAAAACTGAAGAAAAAGTCTCAACTGTATACAGCTCGCTAGCAGCAACGCACAGTGTTGTGAACGTGGTCATAAATAGATAAATCAAATTTTGGAAATTAAGAAAAAGGCTAATGGTATTTTATAAAAACACTTCTACTAATAAGTACCAAAAAAAAAAAAAAAAAATATTAAGTTAAAATAATAATTTTTTCCAAAGATATGAGTTTTCAAAATTGTTGTATGAAATAACTGCAATTTTATATATTAAAAAAGGATTAAAATGAGCATTGGGTTAAATATTTGAATTTAGTTGACAAATAAACAAAACTCATACTAGATATGTTAGTGTGCTATCTTTTAAATATATTACAACACACTAAAACACACAACACACGTTAAAGCTATGTAAGTACCTCTTTTGGATATTTTTTTAGATAATTTATTACCACATTATGACTTAATTTGATTTTCCGATAAAAATATCCATCAAAGTGGTAAACATCAATGCTTACCATTTCCGAGAAGTATTATGTCCTTTCTCTACCCATTTTAATTTAGTAAGCTGTAGTCACTAACTTTAGCTTTAATTTTATTAAATGTTTATAAAAGTTTATAGCATCGGACGACCGATCTTAATGAATAATTATATTGAACCAAAAAATTACCTAACACTTGTGTACTTGACAAGGTGAAATAAAAAGTACAAATACAATGAGCCAAGGTTTGATTTTTGAGCTTAATTCATCATTTAAAGTATCTGTTATTCGCCTGAAAAAATTTTTCACTTATTGTTTTAGTATTCGCGATTTATGGTACTAGAAAAAACTAAGGAGGCTCTATCCTGTTGAACCAGAGTGTATCTCTTTGTATGTCTGGAAGGAACTATCTCATATATAAAAACGAATGTGTGTTTATAACGGTTGAAATATGAAGGAATATTTTAATAATCAGTACTCAAAAAAAAATAAAACATATCCATATCAGTAGTAAAACAGTCTCTTAACTCTTCAAATGAAGTTTAAAAAATTTTTGAGCAAAAGCTCAAGGCAAAAAAGCGTAAAGATGATCGTATAATAATCTTCACAAAAAAGAAAGAACTTGTTCCTTCAGCATCCTATATATTATATTTGCACTTTATTTTGTCCAATCATTGGCAAGGAGCATTTTAGTTTTGCTCCTTTTGCTGAAAAAGTATAATTTAAATACATATATAAGTTAAGTTTTTATGTTTTTTATACTGAAATGTTATCGAAATTAACAAATTCAACTAATTTCTTAATAATAATATTGGGTTCGACTCTTTTTTTCTCTAAAGAAATATAATAAAGATCTTTTGCCCTTTATTTTGTTCAATAGTGTATAAGTTAAGTGCAAATGTGTATAGAATGGATGTCTTCTAATCTATAACTTATATATAAAAATACGTTGTCCTACATACAATTTTTATTTATATGTCTATATCTTTTAAGCGATAAGAGTTTCTAAATTTGGCCAAAATAAATAAATGTGGTGAATAAATGTGATCAGTCAAAAACTGGATAAATGGAAGTGGAAGGCTCTGAAATTGGTCTAAATAACTTCGTAGTCAATCCACGTCATCAGTCGAAATATGTGCGAAATGAGTGTGGCACCTCGCATACAAAGTAAATACTGATTTTTGTATATCTAGAGAACGGTTAGAATGGCTGTTCCTAAACTTTGTCTATATGATTTGGTAGTGAATACAAATAATTAATTATAATGCATTCCTTCAAATTTTTCTAATGAGAAATACATTTTATAGGTATAAAACACAACGCGGGATGGCTTTCTCTAGTTATATATGTTATTAGCTTTACTCATAAACACAGCGTTTTCCGGAAATATATATATATATATATATATATATATATATATATATATATATATATATATATATATATGTATATATATTTCCGGAAAACGCTGTGTTTATGAGTAAAGCTAATAACATATATAACTAGAGAAAGCCATCCCGCGTTGCTGGAAGCCTTTGTGCATTTATAAGTACTCTCTACAATATTACCCAAAAACGTAAGAGAAATCAGGTTCCATTCATATTAGTTTCGTTGCCATAACTCCAACATGTACCTCGAAGCCCAATTAAATTTTCCAGCCGATTTTTTTTTACTACTGACCAAAAATTCATCATTGAATTCCAATTAAGGCTTATGGTGGCCAAAAAACAACTTGTGTCTAAGGAATGTACTCTAAACAAAATGTTCTTTTACCCTTTTTTAGCCCCTCAAAGTGCACAGTTTGAAAATGCAAATGTAAATTAAATGAAATTTTATATTAAATATTAATAAAAAAATTTTGCTTCTAACAGAAAAAAGTGTCATATCAGAAGTAAAGTTACTATTTAATCCGTTTTCCTCAGGTTTTTACCTTTTCTAGGTCCAATATTGGAAAAAGATCATTTGCTTTTTCGTTAGCTAGATCTATATATCCGTGTTTCAAATTTCATTGAGGATTGATGGAAAAACAAACAAATAAACTTAAGCTACGGTCACATTTGTCAAACATTTGACGAAATAGATGTAACCACTATTTTATACATACAAACATTTTATGGAAACATTTCTTTTGATGTCAGCGTCTCTTAAAAAAATTATTAAAAACCAACAATATAGTACCAAAAAATATTCGGATTTTTAAATTACTTAATTTAAAAACTAAATAAGAGAACAAACATTTTTATAAAATAGTTATCACTTTTTTTCGCCAAATATTTAATAAATGTGACCGTAGCTTACAATAAAATTCATAATGCAATACATGCAAGTGTATCTTCATTTGTATGCTTTTAAAAAGGTGATGCACAACAGAAATTTAATGATCTTTTCAAAAATCTAAATTAGTTTTTTTTTTTTTTGTAGAATCTACTCATTTTGGTTCAGAGTTGATGTATTATAATATTTTCCTCATACTATATTTCAGAGTTGTATTGATTGACTGCGCCATTTAAAGAGAAAGTATGACATTGGCTAACTGGCATGAAAAAATCGGACAATTGACTGAATGCTAAAGTAAGTAAATTAAAAAGTGAAATACAATAGAATAAATATTTTCTGATGCGAATATATAAAATGTGCATAAGAATTCGATTGTGTAAAACCACTTCAAAACTATTGTAATTTGTTGTCAATATTTTTTTATCTTTTAAGTACAATATTTGGAATTCGCAGATACCATATTTACAGTGACTCAAAAACATAATTGGACAAGTTTCTTTAGCATAGAAAGTTACTCTAAACGTAAAAAATATAATAAATAAAAAGATTTTCCGGGGTGTTATTTATACTTCGGATATTTATCTTTAAGAATGATTGGAAAACCAGCATTTAATAATATCAAAACTGCTAGTTTAAGTACAGAAACCAGAATAACTCAATTTTTTAACTTTAACGATTAATCGGAGAAAGCAAATTTTAAATTCATAAAATGCAATAATCGACCAATCAGTAACAATTTACAAATTCTTTGTGATCTCCCTAGATAATTCATCCCAAAGACGTATAATTACATAAGGTTCTGGATTCCGCACTGATGTTTCTATAAGCTCGGAACAATTGCGGATTAACTAAAGTTTTGTGACACCTGATGTGTTTTTGGGATTGTTATCTAGATAAAATTCGCTGTTGTCAACTATACGCAGTTTCTCTGAACTAACTTTATATTTTCTTTTCGAATACTTACATATGCAAAAATTACCATTTTACTAAAATAAAATTATTTTGGCAACGTGCTCACATCAGCACTCGAGATAAAGCCCTAAATCCTGCCTTTTGTATTTTTTTTTGTTCTGATTACATTAAAGTTAGTTAAAGAATCAGGTAATTATTTAATAAAAATGTAGGGAAACTTGTTTCTGTAGATAATAAACTAAAAAAATAATTATTTATCAGCAATTCTCTTACTTAACGTACTTTGTTAGCAAACCTCAACGTGCCACATTAGTGTACCTATTATTTTTCACATAACGATACATTAGACTGGTCCTTATTTTCCAAAATCAAAATTCTTTAATTCGCTAGATTAAAACGAAATACGTAAAAGGGGTGATACATTGGCAAACATTTTTGTGCAAACATTGTGTATGTATATATATAGGGTCCGCCAAATAATTTTTTTTTTTTTTTTGAAAATGCTATAAAAAAAACTACTGAATATTTTCTCAATTTTTTTTTTATTTGAAAGTACAATCCTTCCGGTTAATAATGGAAAATAATTTACCTCAAATGGCTGCCTCGGCTGGCCATGCGGTAGCCTACACGATCGGTTCAATTTTTAAGCACATTATCGATTGCAGTGCAGCTGTATTTCACCAATGGCTTCACGAATATTGTCCTTTAAAGCGTCAATTGTCTGTGGCTTGTTGGCGTAACACTTATCTTTGACGGTAGCCCACAAGTAATAGTCCAACGGTGTCAAATCGCAGCTCCGAAGTGGCCAAACGACATCAGCTCTACGGCTGATAATGCGATCTTCAATAACAGGGCGCAAAACATCGAGTGTTGCTTCGGCTGTGTGGCACGAAGCGCCGTCCTGTTGAAACCAAATGTTGCTCATATCCTCTTCTTCAATTTTTGTGAACAAAAATTCGTTCAACATGACCCGATAACGATCGCCATTGACTGTAACGGCCACTCCTTGCTCATTTTTGAAGAAAAATAGCCCAATTATGCCTCCGGACCAAAATCCGCACCAAACAGTGACTCGTCTTGGGTGTATCGGATGATTTTTGATTCTGAAACATTACCTTAATTTTTAAAGTAATGTCGCAATATTTCCCAGCGTTGTTCAAGCGTATACACAACCATATTCGTTCAGCGGAAGGATAAAACTAATTATCTGTCAAATAAGACATGAGTTAAGTGTTACCATTCACGAAATAAGCACTAGTTGAAAAAAAAAACGTTAGATAGCGGACCCTTTATATGTATATGTAGCTATAAACCTTACGAATTTAAATTTTTGTAAGGAAAACGTTAATTTCAAGACTTCTAACTATTTTTCGTTATTAGAGTCGAAATTTATCTTTAAAATTAATCATCAATCATAAACTTTGATGCAGTAATACGGAAGATATTTGCAACCGACAAAAAATACCTTTAAGATATAATATTGTATATGTATATATGATTTCTGACTACACGTTCTTATTAAAATTGTAATTTTTTTGTAACAAAATTATTTTAAATCTTGATCGTTTAATAAATTTAGGGTCTCTGTCCACCAAGCAAGAAGCGTAAGAACATTTATTATTGTGCAAAATGCTATAAAACTTATTGTCTGGAACACAGATCTGCAAATTGTTATCAATGTGACGTTGAAAAGAAGGGAACATCTAATTACTACTCGTATGTACACAACAAAATGTAAATGACATGCTAAAATCTTTTTGTTTTAAAGCTTATGTAGTAGAAATAGTTATAAGAAAAATGTGAATTTAGTTTATTTTTTAAAAAATTTAAAAAAATATGTACATATTTTTGCAAAATGATCTTTAAAAAAAAATTTAGTGCTGTTTTTAGGTTTGTATTTTGATGATTTCTAATTTAATGAATTATTGTTTTTATTTTGCATTTGAATATGCCACTATATAAATATAAACTGTTGAAGCTCATTAAATTGTGCGGTGTTAGTAAAATTACATAATATAATAATTTCATAAAACTTTTCAAGTAATTGCAAAATGTAAAAACCCGCGATGCTAATTTTAAACATGTGATGATTCCATATACACTGCGCATCATGTTAATGTTAAATATTATCTGAACCAATTGGGATATGGTTTTAAAATATCATGTAGTAGACTCCTGTCAAATCCCTTTAAAATAAAACAAGAATGACTGCTGTACCATTTAAGTTAGTATTTTACTTAATTTTTTTTTGTTATACTAAAAAAGCGTTGAAAAAATTGGTCATCAGGATAGCGCCATAAGCTATAATTTCAATTTAATTAGTATTTTAAGCAACTATATGGCATTTAAATTCTTAAATACTATATTTTAAGGAGTATTAAAGATTTTTGGTAATGCGTGGGACCGCCTTTGTTTGAAATATCCTCGAAAATTCGATTGGAAATTGAATTGTAAAGTTTTTCAATATAATTCAACGAAATGGTGGACCAAGTATGCATGACTCCTGCCATTAATTCCAATTTTGTGACGTATTGTCTTTCGGACTCGTACACTTTCCTAGCCACCCATCTCCATACGTTTTTGATTATATTTAGGCCGAGTTTTTGGCTCTGAATCCACGATTTAACGGATCGGACTGTGTGGATTGGAACATTATAGATATCCAAATAAGTTTTGTCAGATTCCCAAATAGTTAGAACAGTCGTTTTCGAAACGTAAGTCACAGGTGCCATAGTAGCATATTGCTTTCCATACTATCACAGCCCCCCATCTTCTATTGCATTTTAATTTCCGGTAGGAGAGTTCACACATTATGATTCTCACAAGAAATTATAATGAAATAGAAGATAGGGGGCTTTGATAGTGTGGCCAGTAATATGCAATAATTACGATGTCACTAAATTGTTTCAAAAGTTCTGATAAAGTAGTGAAGAACGAGTAATTTTCTAAAAAGGATTTAGTTGCGCTAGAAATTTATTTAACAGTGTTACGAACCTCAGCATAAATCAGAGTATAGCTGTGTATTAAAAAACTTTTATTTAGACTAATAAAAATCTTAATTTTTGAAATTCATATTTTCAGATATCAAGTCAAAATTGGATAGGAAATATTAATTAGTGTTCGAATATATTGGAATTGTATTGTTGTGGTTAATTTAAGGGTACCATCGTCGACAGCATAACAATAAATGGATGTGCTCGAGTTGTTAAAAACAAAATTAAAACTATTTTGCTGCGGCAGCTGTCTATTAATATTTCTCGTCCAAATTTTTAAATGGATTTTATCAGTAAAAAGAATAAAATACCAATTCTCGAGAAAAATATTTATTAAGTGGAGACACTATGGTATTTGGAATTCAAATGGCAGCACTTGTATGACAAATTTTATATTGTCATTAATTCAATTCAATCCTCTACATTGAATATTTGACTGAATAGTTTGTCTATTCACTACTTTGAGATTGTAAAAAAGAGAGGAAAACAATCACTTTCCACAAGAAAAATTCGCAATTTTTTATTTTTTTTTTTTGCTTCAAACCATGAGATTTTGACACTTCTCTTTAGCATTGTTTAGTTGGCTACTGTTGTTTTGTTGCTTTCCATGTTGTCGTTTCTGGGAATCGGTTAGTGAAAAAGAAAAATAAAATTATTTTTGTCATTGACATTCCCCATCATCGTCACAGCTACTGCTGTTGCTGCGGCAATGCTGATGTTCTATTTGTTTTTATATCACACAATGTAATTAAATTTCAAAATCAGTCGCCGGGTTTTGAATTGAAGAAAAAAAATTAACCATTTAAATCACTCATTCTAACCACGATTCATGTATTTGACTTCAACCGTGACGGCAATATTCATATTTTAAAAACACAGTGGTTTTTCTCTTTATTTGTTCCTTTTGTTCTCATTTTCATTTTTTTTTGTTTTTTGCGTGAAGGCATAAAACTGACAAAGTTTCAATGCAGTGCATTTGGTTGAAGGGCAGAAACAAAATTTTCTCGATAACTTTTCAGTTTTAGTCACATATGGATGAGATTTATTACATTACCATCTATTTAACGTTGTTCTTATGAATGGCTTCGTTTAGGATTTTTTTTTAAACATCAAGTATTTTCGTTGGTTGTAATGTAAAAAATTAGGAGATTGTAAACTTCTTAAACTTAAAATCTAAAAATGTTCAAATGAAGCTGGTTCATTTTGAAGTATTTAATCCGCAGCTTATGAAATAATGGTTGCTAACAATGGAATACGTTTTTTATATCATCTAACTAAAGGATCTGGTTTTAGACTTATAAGTAGACAAGCAAGCAGTCGAATGGATCGAGTGCAAGATGAATTCAAGTGTTGTTGTATTTTGTAAATATATTATTAAAGAAAAAGACAAAAACAATTTGGATGTTCTTATGGTTTGCTAGGGATGAACGTAGTTCAAACACAAATTAACTCTCTTTATAATGAAATTTATGTCTGCCTGGCATAGTAGCCTACAACGGTTAACCTGTTTTGTGTTAAGCCTTAGTTAGAGCTGGGATCACACGATTGACTCAAATACACCAATCTGATACCAATTTTATTGTGACAAATTAGCAATAATAAAATTGTTCAATTTAAAATTCTGTTGTCTTATTTTATACAAAACTTATTGTTACAAGATGGCGCGAAGCTATGTGTTGACAATAATTGTCCCAACGCTGTCATACGCTGTCTAGTTTACGGCAACTCTATGAATCAGCTGTTGGGGTAAATTAAGTTCATTATTACTTTGAAAAAAGAAAATAGCGTTGTTTATTGATACTGAGGTCGTTTAGTGAATAAATAAATAAAAAGAAAAAAAAATGGAATAAATTACAAATTATATTTAATTCTCTAAAGTAAAGATGGTTTGTTCTCTAAAAAATAATAATTGCATCGGCTTTGATTATAGGGTGTCCGCTTGATAAAAAAAGGAAAAATAGTTAAAAAAGAAATGGTGGAAGTTTGTGATGTAATTTACATATTCATAAGTAATTTAAAAAGTGCATATTTTATAAGTACCGTATAAACACGTATTTTTTCAGAAAGAAATCAATTAAAAAATAAAAAATTCGGTGATTATTGTCTTCTTCAATTGCCACACAAGAATACAATAAATATTGGTGAATTTTTGGAATTTACACTGGTGCATGATTGCCTATAAAGCTTTCACACGATTGTCACACCAATAAATTGTATAATCCAATAATTCCAATAAATTGTATAATCACACGATCGGTATATAAAAACACTAATTATTGGCGTATTACGACAATCGTGTGATCCTACCTTAACTCTCAAACGCATTAGGTCGACATTTGGCAACAAAGTCTTTGAAAATATATGTATGTATATAGCCCATTGTTTAATACAAAAGAATAAAATAAATAAATTTTTTATTGTTTTTACTTTTTTTATTACTTTGTAGCTTAGTAGTTATACAATACCAAAGTCTATTATAAAACTATGTAATTTAAAAATTTAAATTCTACAAAAGTAAGTATCCTTATAAAATGTAACCGAGTTACTGGGTTTTCAAAAATTACATACAGTGAGCGGCAAAAGAAACTGTACATCCTAGACTTTAATGTTTACAAGTTAGTTTTACTAATTTATTTTTAATTTAATTTCAGATATTTTGTTTTTATTTAAAATATTTCCTCTGTTTTCATTTTATTCAAAAAAGATAATAAAATTCTTACAACAACAAAAAAATGTATACCAAAAACAAGCTATTTATTCCTCATATTTTATGCGTCAAAGGAAATACGAGTAACAAAATAATTGATCCGATTTTTTGCTTGCCTTTCGATTTTAACACTGGGTTTAAATTTTCTGGGCATCGAATGAACTAATTTTCGGGTTACTTCCGGAAAATTGTTTTTGTCATTCCTCTATTACTGTTTTGAGGGAATCTTGCTGGTAATTGTCCTTTTTGTAATTTGCAAATTCAGAATACGTACGGATATGTACGACTTGCTTCTATGAATTCGGCCATACAGTCCACTTGCGTGTAGTGCTATACTTATTGTGCTTACACTGACGTTTGTACCCGAGCATTCTGGAATGTTTCTAGATATTTTAACAGCACTTTTCGCTGGTTATGTTTCACTTCTCGCACAATGGATCGCATTTGAATTTCATTTAGTTTGGCTGGCCTTCCAGATTGTGGACGTTTTTTTAAATTTGAGGACTTTTTATAATTATTTATTTATATTCAAATATTTATGTATTTTACCGTGTTGTGACTTCTCTCAATTATAGAACCAATCTAATGCAATGACTTGCCCTCTTTGTAGTATTTTAGCACAGGTTTTCGAATATCCAGGGAGGTTTTGGTTACCCATTTTCAAATTAATTTTGTTTTATAATAATTTTGCTTTGTAAAAACTGGGTTTGTTTTTTTCGCGACAATAACAAGACTAGTAATAACTATTATATATATTAATAAATATTACACAGAAAGAAGACAGAAAGCAAATCAGCAATTATAATATGTATGTATGTATGATGCTCAAGAGCTGCACAATTTCTTTATATAGATGCTTAAAATATGAGAAACAGTTTGGTGTATATTTTTTATTGTTGTACGAATTTTGTTGTTGTTCTTTTATAAAATGAAAACAGAAGTAATATGTTAAATAAAAACAAAACTTATTGAATTATATTAAAAATATATTAGAAGTAAGTGCTAATTTACTATAATATGGTTTAAGAGACCAGTACTTGCTTCCAGTCATCTGATGAAGAATTTATATGGTTATCAATTCATTTAATAAAATAATTTATTGGAATGCTTTCAATTACAATAGGTATAAAACTATGATTAGCTCCACAGATTACCGAACATTGACCATGAAATAAACCAGGTCGATTAATTAAAAAATTAGTTTGATTAAGGCGGCCTGGAGTTCCATCAACCTTTACTCCTCTTGTAAACATGAAAGTCTACATCTATATATGTATATAAATAGAAAAAGCCGGAGTGCTCCGCTATCCCCACTTAGTTCTTCATATATTCCATAATTAATATTTGCTTGGTATGGAGAGCACTTTTCGGTTTGATAGGAAAGTGATAGGGACAAAATTTTAGGACTCTCGCTATAACATCTCTGAAGATATCCTACAATTAATGTTTATTTCCTATGAAGTGATTTTGCCTCTAATCCTATTCCGCCCAAATTTTTTCTACTAGTTTTTTTTGGGAAGGGGTTGGCATAAAATTTTATTGCAATCAGTGTAATAGTATTTGAAAATTTATATTTGCTTTATATGGGGGCTATCTCTCCCTCTAATTATATCTGCCCTAGATTTATTCCAGTAAATTAGTTTCATATAAAAGTGATTGGAAAGAAATTCAAAAACTGTCGCTATAATAGTTTTTTAGATATACGATAATTAAAATTTGCTTTCCCCCTGATTATATCCGCCCTACATATTTTCCAGTAAATCAGTTTCATACGAAAGTAATTTGGGCAAAGTTTTATGACTCAGGCTATTATAGAACATTAGATAAGCGATTATTAATATTTGGTTTATTTAGAAGGTACCTCTCCCCCTAACCTATCAAAAAAAAAAAAATATATATATATATATATATATATAGCCTATATCTCCTTCCAGGCATACAGGATGATGTAATGAAAATTTCAAGAAAATCGGTTCAGCCGTTTAGCTGTCTATAGACTTCAAACATACGTATATACATACATACAAACAAACATACATTGATTTTTTATGTAAAAAGATTAAGAGGCTAACACATTTCTTTGCATTCCTTTAATGCTCGTTGTACTGCACCGATGTTAGAAAAATATACACTAGACGACAATTGAAAGTATAAATTTATAACTGGTATGATCATGTTGCTGAGAATATATATCTCAGTATGCTGAATGAAATTAAGTCTACCGTTGTCTCGAATTAGAAATTCAGCCAAAAAATAAATTGCAAATTACTGAAACATATTTAAAGAAGTTAGAAGCATGTCTTAAGTCAGATCACTAGTGCAGATGTATTAACCGTTACAGGCAATACCGTACCAAATAGATGCTGATCGTTCCATGCAATAATATGCCTGATTGTAGCCGTTTCAGACAATAACATGCTTGGTTGCAACGCGCCAAATTCTGACCGTTCCAGGCACGTATAGCACAACCGCACCAGATTCTGAACTTTTTTAGATAAGGCGGATAATAAGTTTAATTTAAGGTTTCAACAATAAAGAAACTTTGTTCTTATGTATATTAAACTCGAAAGTAATCGAGTTTTCATTCGAAGAAAAATCCTTGGCAAACTAAATCGCATTACAAATACCATGTACCTATGTATGATATTTTGTCCTATTTTTAAGACTTGATAAAAAAATTTTCATTATTTTAATAGCGAAATTACAATTTAATAAATTGATAAAAAAAATGATACCCAGACGAAGATAGAGATACAATATGAAAACTATTGCAAATCCCTTTAATATTTCAACCCATCACTTTAAATTGAAAAAATAAAAACTTAAAACGTCTAAAAATAAAGTTTTCTTGCATTAAAATTGGCTGCATATGGTAATTTACATCTCAAAGCGCACAATTATGCCTCATTCATGGCAAAAATAAAAAATAAACGCCCACCGCATTTATCTGGAAAATTTTGTAGTGTTACAATGTGGTCAGATCATCAAAATTTGAAAAAGTATTCATACCCGTACTTGTTTTTTTTCATACGAACTCATCCTTTTCTATAAATGCATACTCTAACACACACTCATAGAAACACATACATACTAAAGTTATTATATTAGTAGAATGGTGGTTGTTGGTTAACATTGTTGGTCTATCTCATCGTTGCTGATGTTGATGATGTTAGCGGTTGTATGCTCGATCCCACATGAAATACTTTCCTCCAAAATATAAGCCCAACAATGCTGACAACTACACCAACAACAATAAGGAAGATGCTGCTACACAACAAAAAAGCAAAAAAATGAACAAACTAATCTAATACAAAACCATTTTATTAACATGTACGCATAAATTCTAAACATGTATTGGTTAACAGTGTAGCGCAAACGTTGCATAACTTTCTAAGATGAGAAAATATTAGGTTGGATATTAAGTTCGATCTTCTGCTCTTGTTACTTTTCAGGCTTAGGAATGGTACTTCCTGGAAGTAAAGCTCAATATTTTTAACACCTCTTCTTCTTCGCCCTTTATCGACGAAGGTGACATATGCGAGCTTACAGCATGAAAATTAGGTGAAAAGCTAAACAATTACAATTTTGAGGACACGCTTCCCGACTTTCTTGATGCGACAAAGAGCGTCTCAAAGAACTTTTCCAGGTGGACCGTCGACAAATCTGTAAATCGTGAATTGGCGGAAAAATTAACTGCATTCATTAAAGGATTCCCAATAATTTTTGTCTTTAATGAAAACTCTACGAACTTATTATCCAACCAGGGAAGGGTTAAAATAGGGGAAAAACGTGCCAAATTAAATCATATGAGAATTTTGTTTATTCAGTTAATCACGCGCAAACGACTAAATCGATTGTGTTGATATTTTGAACACAGATATATAGATCCAGTTAAAGAAACTGCAATAGGGTGCTTTATTCCAAAATTAGATCTTGGAGACTTTAAAATCACGTTAAAATCAATGATCAAAATGAATGATGTTTCTTCTGCATTTTGTCTTCTTAAAGCAAAGGTTTTTGTTTGCTAACATTCATTAACCACTAAAATGTTTTGCACAAAATTACATTTTCAAAAGTTGCACTTTGTGGGTCTAATAAGAGGTAAACGAAGATCTTTTGGTCCAAAGTCCATTCTTATGAAACACATAATGGGTCCGCCATCTAACGTTTTTTTTCAACTAGTGCTTATTTCGTCTGATTTGACATATAATTAGTTTTATCCTTCCGCTGAACGAATATGGTTGTGCATACGCTTGAACAACGCTGGGAATCTGGTCCTGCGATCGACTTACAGAAGATGCCGATTTCGCCGAAAAAATCATCTTTTCAGATGAAGCTCATTTTGATCTTGACAGCTATGTAAACAAGCAAAATTGTCGCATTTGGGGCACAGAAAACCCGCACGCATACATTGAAAAGCCGATGCACCCAAGACGAGTAACTGTTTGGTGCGGATTTTGGTCCAGAGGCATTATTAGCCATATTTCTTTGAAAATGAGCAAGGAGTCAATGGCGATAGTTATCGGGCCATGTTGAACGAATTTTTGTTCACAAAAATTGAAGTGGACGATATTAGCAACATTTGGTTTCAACAGGACGGCGCTACGTACCACACAGCTGAAGCTGCACTCGATGTTTTGCGCCCTGTTTTTAAGGATCGCATTATCAGCCGCAAAGCTGATGTCGTTTGGCCACCTCGGACTATTATTTGTGGGATGCCGTCAAAGATAAGTGTTACGCCAACAAGCCAGAGACAATTGACGCTTTAAAGGACAATATTCGTGAAGCCATTGGTGAAATACAGCTGCACACAATCGATAATGTGCTTAAAAATTGGACCGATCGTGTAGGCTACTGCATGGCCAGCCGAGGCAGCCATTTGAATGAAATTATTTTCCATTATTAACCGGAAGGATTGTACTTTCAAATAAAAAAAGAAATTTGAGAAAATATTTAGTAGTTTTTTTTATAGCATTTTCAAAAAAAAAAGAATTTATTTGGCGGACCCTTTAGCCATTACGGTTAAAAAAACGGAGTCTTCAAACTTTTCACATGCTATTCTATCATCAAGTTGTACATTTATATTAAAAATCAACTTTACAGGAAGAGTGGGCTTGGCACCTCCCACAAAAATAATATTTAGTATCGTACATCTCAAAAAATATATTAGCGGAAGGCGTCAAAAGTCGTCTTAGCATATACTTTATAAAGACAGACAAATACCAAAAAAAGGATAGGATCGATAAAAAAGGGAATTTATCTCCCATTTATCAGGAGATTTTTTAACAACTTTCTTTTTTGCAGCTCAGCTGTTTTCGTGGAACATGTTACTGTTAAACATGCTCAGTTTGGTCTATAAGTTAACCATGAATCGACTTACAAACGAAAACACTTGCAGATTATTGAATTTTATCATTAAAATTCGGTTGGATGAAGATCCAACAAATGGATAAGTGAACAAGCAAAATTGACATTTGTTGCGAAGAGTAGTCAGAAGCATTGCAAGAACTGCTAATGCATCCCGAAAAATGCACTGTTTGGTGTGGATTATGAGCCGGACGATGAAGGCTAGAACGCTACTGTGTATGGCACTCTACCGTGCGATGATTAAAAATTTTTTTTATCCAAAATGCAAGAGCTGGTCTTGACTGACATGTGGTTTTAAAAAGATGGTGCCACATGTCACACAGCACACGAAACATTTTTTTTTTGTGAACAGTTATTTTAACGTTTGTGACTGGTCGAATGATAGTGCGACTTAATGTCTTTAGACCATTTTTTGGGGCTATGTTAAGGCTAATGTCTATATGAACAAGCCAGCAACGGTTGACGCACTTGAAGCTAATAGTGAAAAATGTATTCGTAAGCTACCGGCCGATATTTTGGAGAGAGTATGCCAAAATTGGACCCAACGTATAAACAATTTGAGGCGTAGCAGCGGTCAACATTTACACGAAATCATTTGTTAACCTTGAATCATATAGATCGTTCTATCGACCCAAATAAATAAATATTTCATATATTTTTCTAAATTTTATGTTTTTTTTTTTCAATAAATACCAAATCACCCAATATAATACACATATTTATTGATTTCCGGGCAACGCCGGATAGGTAAAGCTAGTATAGATTATAATAAAAATTTATTTTTTTTCGGGGCATAGGGGTTCCACAAAGCATTTCCATTTTACACAATTTACTGCTGTTGTCTTTGTCTCCTCCCTTGTAAGATTGTTTTGTTCTTGGATAATTGTGCGTCGTCAGGTGTTTCTTGGTCGACCTCGACTCCTTAAGCCTTGAGGACTCCACTCAAGTGCCACGCTTGTAATACTACTGGGAAAACCTTCTTTGCCTTATCTGCCGCAATTATTAGTAAAATCATTGCTTTCATATTATTATACTGTTTAACATATACATACATATGTATCAGGTATTTTTTAACAGTTACACAAGTTTATATCATGATAAAACAAAGAAATATGCATATTTTTAATATCAGCGAAACGGGCTTTGTTGGACAGAAAATTTTATGACATTGATGTTAAAATATAATTTCGGCGATGTGACCACCACAGTTGGCGCGTATCATGAGCAATTTGGCAATGTTCAAACTTTTTCCGCAGCCTATATGGCAGTATTTCACCAATAACTCTTCGGATATTGATTTTCAGGTGTTCAATTGTCTCTGGTTTTATCGATGTAAACAAGCGACTTTACATAGCCCCTAAGAAAATAATCCAATGGGGTTAAATAACATAATCTTGGTGGCCAATGAAATGGACCATTAAGTAAAATTACTCTTTCATTAAAAGCTTCTTTGAGTAAATCAATTACAGCGCGCGCTGTGTGGCATGTGGCTCTGTTGACAGTAACATTCTGGCCACCATCGTTTTTGAAAAAATGTGGACCAATGACCACGCAGGCCATAAAGCACACCAAACAGTAATTTTCTGTAGATGTAATGGTGTTTCCACGAAACCCTGTAGATTATCCTCACTCCAAATGCAATAATTCTGCTTATTTACGTACCTATTCAAGCAAACATGAGCTTCATCGGAGAACAAAACAAAACAAATAAAGCAGAGTTATGAACCTCTAAAAAACACCCAATATATGTAAAATAAATACATTTTTGATTGTACATATCTGTGTATGTATGTTTTTTGAAATCTATACACAGCTAAAAGGCTGCCGTTTTCAGCCATTAGGGCCGGAAATGTAAGAAAAAGAGTAAAAACTGATAATTAAGTTAGTAATTAAGATAGTTATAGTGCTTTGTTCGCAGGACAACGTTTTTCCGTAATTCGCTCTCTCCTTTTCATAATACAACCACCGATTATGGGTTTGATTACATAAATTTGTATACAAAATTTTGAGAAAGAATCACTCAAATTGTAAGCAATTATATTTTTATCAACATTCAAAATCAGTGTCATCTCTAATTTTTATAAAACTTAGATCATATGAATTAAAATGTTTTTATTCCAGATTTAACACTAAAACTTAATTAAATTAACCTCCCTAAAGTATGACGCCAAGCACAAAAATAACATAAACAAAATAAGTAAACAAACAAAACAATGGCCACTAGCTGGATTGGTTTCATTTGATAGCAGTTAAAAACGATGCCGTGCGTACACGATAATCCAAATAAGTAATACAAACAGTTAGCGAAGTATTGCGAACATCATAAGTCTTTTTATTCTTCACTGTATTTGCAAGGTTCTGCAACACTGCAACCCATAAAAAAAACTCGTTTTTATAAGTGTAAGTGTATGTGTCATGAAAATGATAAACTTAAATTTAATTTTGTTTTGCGGAACACCAACGAAACCAATGGACATTTTGAACAAAATATAATTCGTATACACCAGCGAGAAATACAAGCGAAAATGATACATGAATTTCTTTATCTATCCTGGTTAATGCTGCTGTTTTGATAGGCTTTACTTGCTAATGATAATGAAGTTTTCTTTTTTTAATTTTTTTTTTTTTATATTATTAACTCGTACAACGTACCACAGCTTTGGGTGGGTGTATATTGAATTTGCACCATTATTGGTGCATTAAATGGAACCAAAAACACTTCGTATAACGGGAAAGAGATTCTGTTTTGTTTGTGTGTCAATAAAATGATGTTGTAGTCAAATAGTGGTTTGCCAATTTTGAACGCAGATACATACATATGTACATATTTTGTTAAAATTTTGTACACAAGCAATTAATGAAATTTTGTCAAAGATAAAAATTAATTGAATTTTTTGCTTATCTTATCGATTAAGTTAAAAACAAGTTCGATAAGTTTAAATATTGTTATTTGTTAATAAGGTGTGCTTCAAAATGATAAGGTCACCTTCATATTTACTCAATTCATCCAAACTATAAAATGTTACGTATGGTCACCTTATTCAAAAAATTTTACGTTCAAATAAGTGAATAATAGGCCGGTTTTGCTCTTAGAGATGTAACGTTATATTTTGTTTATTTAAATTTATATAAATAAGTGCAAAATTCAATGCGTCAAAATGTTAAGGTCGGTGATTAATAAGAAATTAAAATAATCAGAAGGTATC
Organism: Wohlfahrtia magnifica; assembly: GCA_023159175.1. NCBI lineage: Eukaryota > Metazoa > Arthropoda > Insecta > Diptera > Sarcophagidae > Wohlfahrtia > Wohlfahrtia magnifica. Next base: position 455,066 of record JAKWBJ010000504.1, on the reverse strand, counting down.
ACAATTGTTATTTTTGTTGTTGTAATAATTTATAATTTATATAAAATCTGCGCGGTATGGGTCGCGGGAAACCCTTGTTACCTTATGAATAAGGACAAATTATGGCACTTCAGGAGCAGGGATTGAGTATGCGTGGATTGGCGAAAAAACTGGGACAATCTTTATGTGTTGTGCAAAATTTTCTCAAAAACAGAGAAAATTATGGAAAATTAAAAAGCACGGGTCGTCCAAAGGTCCTGACTGCCAGTGAAACTCGGCTAATTTCACGAAAGGCCTCGAATGCAATCTGCATCAGCTGACGCGGAATCCGCTCCAACGTTCTGGTTTAGTTAAATAAAGATAATATAATGGTACATCTCCAAAAACAAAACTCACTTATTTGAATGTAATTTTTTTTTAATAAGTTGACCATACATAACATTGTATAGTTTGGATGACTTCAGCAAATATTATGGTGACCTTATCATTTTGAAGCACACCTTATCTAAAAAATATTTTAATTAAATAGCTTCTTAGATGTGATTCAGACAGTGTTAAATCACATAAAAATCATCTGAATGTCAATTGGTAATAAACTTTTTATATAAAAGGTACCCAAATGGTACGCAGTCATCAGCTGGGTTTCTGGAACACGCCAGGATTTTAGGATGTTCTTCTCTTTGCCTATGGTGTCCATTTACTTCTTCTTCCTCTTTTTCCTTTTCCTGTCTTTGCTTTTCACCTTTATATTTCCTTTGCTTCTTCTTTTTATCTCTAAAAGGCTTTCAACAATGGAGCTTTCTTGTCTATGAGGGGAGTGCGGTTGCACTGCCCTTAGAACCTATCCTAACCTAACCTACATACGTCTTAAAACGTTAAAATTGTTTGTTTATTAGTTGCGGGAATCCTTATTTTGATGAATTTTTTTAACTGGAAGAAAAGCTAACATTATAAACGTTCTTCAACTAGAAACTAGTCTTGCAAAAATTGAAAATGTGTCAATAGTAAGCAATATTTGTGCAAATAAATTCAAATTAAAGTATAATTTAGTGTTATTTCAAAGTACATACAAATAAATATTTTAACAAAAGAAAATTATATAAATATGTAATGACTTGTCTTTAAAAAATGCTACGATTCGGATTTTCGGTATTCGCAATTGTGAAAAATTAGCAATTGTGGACAGCGTCAGATTAAATTAGTAGACATTAGTGCGAATTTACAGTATTGCAAAAATCACATAGTTAAACTGAGGATTATATTTCTACCCATTATGCTCTTCGGATTAATCTGTTTGCGACGTTTTTCAGTTCCCATTTGAATTTGAAAGCCTTGAGCAATGTTTTTTCCCAAAAAACCTTTATCTGAAGAGGCATATAATCATTAAACTGCCTTCGTATTGTCACATGGGGTTGACAATGAATAAAAAATAAATCTTCTCCCTAAGCTTTTTTACTAATATATTTTTTTGGTATTCTAAACCAGTCACCGCCGTAAAAGTGTAATTCTAATATATATATATATATATATATATATATATATATATATATATATATATATATATATATATATATATATATATAAACGTAACAATATATAAATAACAATATAATAATATATAAATAACATAACGTAAAAATATATAACTAACAATATATGTATATATATATATATATATATATATATATATATAAATATATATATATATATATATATATATATATATATATATATATATATATACATACATATATTGTTAGTTATATATTTTTACGTTTTTACCTTTTTAAAAACGTGTTTTTATGAGTTCGTAGATTGTAGTCAAAAAAAAAAAAAAAAAAATTGTGTTTGGTTGTAATTAAAAATCCATAATTCAACACAGTTATGTGCACCACTGCTTGTAATCTCTTTACAGGCAATAACAATTTTTGTTGTTAATTGCTCTGTCTCTTTACAATCTTGTAACAACAACAATTACTCGACAGATCTTTCTTCCTGAAGATCTCCCAACCCGATCGTGGTTATAACTTAGGTTCAATCACAAACTTTTCAACCAGAGGTTATCCACACTTAACTCTCTTTACTGAGTTAGCTCCAACTAAACTGGTTTTTACTTCACTACTAGCTTTACGAGTTTACTTATAAACTCTCTTCACACCAATAACACATTCGCTGAGTTAACTTTACTTAAACTGCATGAATCAAATAATAAGATTACGCAAAGACTCTCTCATTCTGTGTTCATGACGTAATAAAAATAAGTCTTTGTGTAAAAATGCAGTGATGTCAACTTGGTGCATTCGGCAAAAAGCACTAAAGTGACGCTTTTACAAATTCTAATTGGTGCTTTTAGTGAAACAAAGAAAAATCTTTTTTTTTTTTAATTTGTAAATAAGTAATTAAAAAAAAGAATTTTAAATATGTATATTTATATTATACAATTATTTTGGAATATTTACGTTTTCGCTTGGACTTGTCATCTGCTATTATTTGGTTAAGCTTTCTTATTTGGAAAAACATTCACGCACGGAAGAAAAGTGTTTTTGCCTTAACGTCTACATTGTTACATTGTTTGTTTTTGAGGAACCTATAACATTCCGCACTTGCAGAATACAAAGTAATTGAACGTGAAATGTCTTCCTCCGTCCAATTTTGCCTTGAAGGTCTTCCATTTTCTAACTTTCTGATTTGTCCTTTAGTAAAAACTTTTTGTAGCTGCTTTTCCAATTGGCTCCTCTGATCTTGTGCTTTTAGTAATTCTTTTTTGAGAATATTTTTTTCATAAGCAAATTTATTCTTTGTTTGAAAAAGAGTTTGCCGAAGGCTAAAGACTTCGGTTTTAAAAGTTTTGCTGTATGTTGAAGTAAAATAAGCATAATGTTTATCTAAATACAATATGTGTGGGAAGTAAGCATCTTACTTATTTTTTGTTAGAGCTTTAACTAGATTTTTCAAAACTTCTACTTCATTCGTGTTGTTTAAGGCTGCCTTTTCGGTTATAACTTTGTTCCCCTTAATTTTAAAATTTTCTGGGAATCCTGATTTCAATGTCATTTTCCATTGTATTGCTCTGTATAAAAAATGTTTTACTTACCCATTTTTAGTTTCATATCTCCTCTAACATCTTCTGGTTTAAAATGAAGACTGCAAACTTCGTGAGATACTTTCAAATTTTTTTCATCTAAACGACAAAATATTAACCATCCTTTTCTAAGTTTTTTTCTTTTGGGAAATAGAAAAAACTTAAGCTTGAGTTTTTATTTTTAGTATTTCCATAATTATACACTGCACATTTCATTTTTACACTTTTTTTTTAACTTCAATAATATTTAACTTTTCTACTTTCAAGCACAATTTACTATGATGAAATAAAATAACCGTATTTTAATTTTAGTGCTTCTTTCGAAAAATTCGCGTTTTTTTCTTAGGTGTGGTGCTATTTGAAATATATTTTTATTACGTCACGAGAGAGAATTTTACTCTCACGGTTTTAATAAAAATAACGGGACTGCTGTTTACGTATTATTATTATTATTATTATTATTATTATTATTATTATTATTATTATTATTATTATTATTATTATTTGATTCATGCTTAAACTGCACTCGCTGAGTTTACGACAATAAACTGATTGCTGTTCGCATCGATGTGCTTTTTATATGGCTGAGTAAACAACACATCGAAAGCTCTCGAACCTCTCGATATATCAGGTAGATTCCATTTCGTTCTTTTAATTTCTTTTTAGTTCTTTTGCAGCCATGCGCATGTAAACATCTACCTCTTTCAGCTCTTAGTATTTGTTGTTGCTTGTTTATTGTCTGTTACTTGTTTTCTTTGCTGCTTGATTATTGTTGTTGCCGTGTTATTTTTATTTACTTTGTCTCCGCTAATAGTTGTTGTTGTGACGTGTTATTTGTAAACAGCACGTAAAGTTGTTCTTGCAGCTTTTGTTTATTTATTTAAGCGATGTAATAAACGCTGTGATGCCTAACCTTATGTTCGTATATATATAAAGGGTCCGCCTAATATATTTTTTTTGAAAATGCTGTAAAAAAACTACTGAATATTTTCTCAAATTTCTTTTTTTTATTTTAAAGTACAATCCTTCCGGTTAACAATGGAAAATAATTTCATTCAAATGGCTGCCTCGGCTGGCCATGCAGTAGCCTACACGATCGGTCCAATTTTTACGCACATTATCGATTGTGTGCAGCTGTATTTCACCAATGGCTTCACGAATATTGTCCTTTAAAGCGTCAATTCTCTCTGGCTTGTTGGCGTAACACTTATCTTTGACGGCACCCTACAAATAATAGTCCGACGTGGCCAAACGACATCAGCTCTGCGGCTGATAATGCGATCTTCAAAAACAGGGCGCAAAACATCGAGTGTAGCTTCAGCTGTGTGGCATGTAGCGCCGTCCTGTTGAAACCAAATGTTGCTAATATCCTCCTCTTCAATTTTTGTGAACAAAAATTCGTTCAACATGGCCCGATAACCATCGCCATTAACGGCCACTCCTTGCTCATTTTCGAAGAAAAATGGCCCAATTATGTCTCTGGTCCAAAATCCGCCCCAAACAGTGACTCGTCTTGGGTGTATCGGCTTTTCAATGTATGCGTGCGGGTTTTCTGTGCCCCAAATGCGACAAAATTGCTTGTTTACATACCCGCCAAGACCAAAATGAGCTTCAACTGAAAAGATGATTTTTTTTGGCAAAATCGGCATCTTCTGTAAGTCGATCGCAGGCCCACTTAGCGAAGCGAAAACGCATTGGACACAACCATATTCGTTCAGCGGAAGGATAAAACTAATTATCTGTCAAATCAGACATGAGCTAAGTGTTACCATTCACGAAATAAGCACTAGTTGAAAAAAAAAACGTTAGACGGCGGACTCTATATATATATATATATATCGATAAGTATACGTATATAATTAGCTTTTACCCGGTGTGCTTTGTGCAAAACCCGCTCCTCAATCCTCTCTCGTCCAATTACAGAATGGTGATGTGTCTTGGCCTAGAAGTTGTTTAAACCAAATATAGTAACGTTCTCAAGATATACAAAAATTCATAAAGGGTGTCCCAAATTGACCTTTTTTTCCAAATATTACAAATATTTTTTTTCAGCTTATTACAAATTGGTTTCGGTTAAAAATGAAAAATTATGTGGGTCAAGTGACCCCCCTACAGGTTCGGCAAGCACCCAATCCACCCAGTCTTTTACCAAAATTATAAATCACGTTCTTCAATAAACTGTTGTCAATGGTTGATATCAAACTATCTGCTCGATAAATTTGGTTTTAAGGTCTTGAACTGTTGCTGTACACTTTCGATTTGAAAAAATTTTCAAACTTTCGTAATTACATCTTGAAAACTTTTACCATTTTCAAAAAATGTTTTAGTAATAAAAACAAGTTGCCACACCCACTTAAACAATTCTCCCAACTTTTTGACTGATGATTTGTATTAATTACCGAGCCATTTAGACCAAATTCAGAAACTTCCACTTTAAATATTCTCAGGATATACAAAAATTACCATTTACATTGTGTGTGCCAGCCCATTTTTCAACTGATGACTTGTATTGATAATCAAATCGTATAGACCACTAAACTTGTTATTGTAACCGTTCTCGATATACACAAAAATCAATGGGTCTCATTATTGATTCCGCTCCGCGATTGCGGAAAGCATATTTTGTACGGAAGCAATATTTGAAATTATTAGTTCCGTCACTACGGTATCCTTCCGTTGTTACGGAATCATCTCTACCATTGCGGTATTTTCGTATTATTGATACCGCAAAATTTTTCTTCATTTTGCTAACGTTAAAATTTTATAACGTAAGGCTGACGGAAAGAACAAAAGTTAAAGAAAAAATGTAAAATTTCACAAAAAAGAGCGAAATAAACTAATTGCAAACAAAGGCAATTTATTTTTAAGACAAAAGTATACCTCTTGCAGAAAATACTCCCTGACGACTACTTCCTACTTGCAGACTCAAGCTAAGATAAAATATATTTACGTGCTGTCTTATTTACACGATAATTTTTTAAAAAGCTGTAAAATTATACAAAAATTTCACACCTTAAACATGTATTTAAATTTCTTTATTCCAACTTTCTATCGTTTTTCTGTAACACATCTAAAGATTTATAGCGCAAAACTTCCTTTTCACCCAAATATCTAAGCAATCAATAGTAGTGACGATCCTCACAAAAGGCTAATATGTCCATGTTTTTACATAAATTTCGCTTACAGAATAACTTTTTTATGTTAACATTTTTTATAAACTTTTTTATTACCAATAATAATCGAATTACGGAAAACTATACCCCAGGAATGAATGATTTATAATAGCATATCGTTTGATATTTTTCCGTTGAATTTTCCGTTCCGTGCAGAACCAATAATAAGGGCTAATTTACTTTGTATGGGTGATGCCACTCCTCCTTTTCCAATTCTGCCCACTTTTAGAGTGATGATTTATATTAATCACAAAGTTATTTGGATCAAATTAAGAAAAATTTATTACTACCGTTCTCTGTAGATATACAAAAATTAATATTTACTTTGACTTCAATCATATTTCGACTGATGATATGTATTGACTACGAAGTTATTTAGACCGCATTCAGAGCATTCCACTATTACCGTTCCCAAGGCATACGAAAATCAATATTTACTTTGTATGGGAGGTTCCGCTCTCATCTACAGAATTTCGTTCAGTTTTTGACCAATTATTTGTATTGACCAAGCTTAGAAACTCATACTATTACCGTTTTGAAACATATAAATAAAAATTTTATATAGGCGTGCCACCGCCCAGTTGAAGCTAAACCATTAGTGAAGCTACACCTTGCAAACGCATTTATTGGTTTGTAGATCGGTTTTGTGGTTCTCGAGTTGTAAAATGACGAACTTATTTTTATGTATATGGATGTACTATATACTAAATAAGAATGAATTTTTGTGTATGTGAAGACTGTATGGAGCTAAATAACTGATTCTACAGTGTCTTTCTGGAGGAAACTATAGGCTATTTGATATGTTTTGATTTAAGCCGGAAGGAAATAAAGTGAGGAACAAATTGAGAAAAAAATTATTACTAAGATATTAGTTAAGATAATAGTAAATATAGAGGTAGTGAAGCAAGCTGAGTTTCAGCTAGTACTACATAAAAATTCGTGTGTGTTACCGAAGCACGCTGGGTATTAGTTAGTCTTATATATAAAATATAAATGTGTGTTTGTTTGAAGTCTATAGACAGCTAAACGGCTGAACCGATTTTCTTGACATTTTTAAAGTATCTCTTTGTATGTCTGGAAGGAATTAAAGGCTAAAATAAATTTCAAAAATCACAACTGGACGGTGCCACGACCATACAAAGTATATATTTATTTTCCTATAACTTCAAAATGGTAAGAAAAAAGTCTCTAAATTAGCACAAATAGATTCATAGTTAATACATCTCAGCAGTCAAAAAAAAGGGCGGAATTGGCAAAGTGTTCGTGGCAGCTTCCATATAATGCAAGTATTGATTTTAGTATATTGTTGGAACGCAAAAGCTAAAACTTCAGAATCTGGTCTGATTAAATCCATGCCAATACAAATCATCAGTCAAAATCTTAGATAAAATTGACAATTCGGCTTTGTACCTCCCATACAAACTAAATATTGATTTCATTATACCTTGAAAACGGTTAAAGCTAAAGCAGTTTGGTCTAAATAACTTAACAAGAATTGGGTTGAATTGAACAAGTAGGCGTGGTACATCCCATACAAAGTAAATATTGAATTTTTGTATATCTTAAGAAGTTTCTAAATTAGGTTCAGACAAAGTCATATGCAATACACAACATCAGACAGTAAATATTGAATTTTGTATATGTGAAAAACAGTAACAATTAAAGCAGCGTTGTATAACCACTACAGTCAAAAGGTGGGTATTGCAGAAAGCACACTGCATAGAAGTTATCTATATATACCATATATGTATAATATAAACAAAAATTAATGTTTGTTTGTTTGAAGACTGTATGCAGCTAAGCGACAGATTCTACAGAATCTTTCTGAAAGGAACAATAGGCTATCTTAAGTCTTTGGACTTGGACCGGAAGTGGGCAAAAATGGAGAGAAGGTAGAAAATATAACTAAAATAACATTTTAGAAATTAATGAAAAGGGGGTAGTGAAGCACGCCGGGTTGTAGTTAGTTTACTATAAAAAATAAATATTTTTTAATATATTGTCCAACACATACGTACAATGTTTTCAGGTGAGTTTTATTAAAAAAAGTAAAAAAAGTATAAGAAAAAAGAATTCAACCACAGGAGTTGTCACATTTTCATTTCTATTTTATTTTTATGACAAATTATTTATATAGAAAAAACTTTAACAAAACTTCTAAGCAATTACGAAAAGTGAAAATGTGTTTGAGAGAGAATTTTTAATTAAAAATTGAAATTCAATTATGAAAGTGCCATTTACAAACAACAACGACAAACACACATTGTAAAATTAAATCAAAATCGATATATGATATTAATTTTTTTTTTAATTTTAAAGGCAATCATATATATGTATGTATATATCGCACACTAAATCATGAACAGTCACAACTTAAAATTTTTAAATGTACAGGAGAGGCAAAAAACTGTTTCTAACAACATGGTTGTAATTGTAATCAAATTGAGTTCCACTGAGTAACCCAATGAAACACACCCGGGTTTTTTTATTTAAAGATGTTTGTTATTTAGTTACAAAAAATATAATGAATTAACAATTTTATCCAAATAAAAAATTTTAAAATCTTTTCTCCATCTCTGAGCTAATGTCAAAATCCTGTCTCAGAAAAACTTTTCGTTTTTGAGACGATCCACTTTAAAGCCGATTTTATATTTTTTCAAAAGAAGTTATTCGGTGACATACTATTAGATATTGCATCCAACGAAATAGCCAATAGTCAGTAGTTTGGAGAATTTTAGCGTTTCTAAAATTTTTTTAGCAACTTTGCCACGAGAGACCGAGCTTTGTCATGCAAAAGGAAAACTTTATATGTCTGTCTGTCTTTATTTTCTGGCCATTTTTCTCATAATGCACGGTTCTACCGAAGTAATTGCAGTCTGCTCCGAATACCGGGTTTTAGCAGCTCATAGTGCACAATGCCGACTTGATCCCACTAAGAATGCTGAACTGTATTGTAAATATTAAACCAACGAAATTATACTAAGAAACAAAAAATATTATCGAATTAAACGAAATTTGGAAGCAAAAAAAATCATCCAAAAAAAACATAATAAAACCCGGTTGGCTTGGTCTTTTTTTAAAAACCCCGGGTTTTTGCCAACCCTGGTTTTGGCACTGCCACAACTAAAAATATTACTTGATGATGTATGAGCGGAACAAGTAACCGAAAAACAGACATAACAGTATTTTCTCAGGTAAAGAAGACAGTGATGCAAACGATATTTTCGTGGTCGTTAGAAATTCGATCTGTGAATTGATTATATAAAAATAGCGATTCTAAAAAGTTTTGAATTGTGACTGTTCATTATTTAGAGACCGATATGTACATATGTATTATGTATATAAAGTTTGCTTCCGTATTTATTTCTTTATTTTGATTTGGTTGCCTTATTTGGGTGTATTGTCGCTTTTCTTTTTTGTACAAAACTGATATAATAAATAATAATTTAAGTAAATTTAGATTTTAAAAATAATTTATTAATCATACAATTTGCCAGTTCCAATATACATACCTCGAAGACATGTTTAGTTCCATTAATGTAGATATGTATTCCTTCACGGGTGACAGTTCTTCATTAGCAATCATTAAAAAATATTTATTTGTTTAGAAAAATTTTCGGTAGAGTTGAATGATGAAAATAATTGTGTTATCTTTCTTAAAAGTGCATTTTGTACTAGATATTTTACCACAATAATAAAAAAATCGTATTCTTAAAATATTTTTTAGCTAGCATAGCTATAAAAAATGAACCCTTTGCTTTTTGTCAAAGTTAGGTATCTGCCTTTATGGGTTATTTTACTTTCAACATATCTAGCTTTCATTTGAAATCTTAAAATTTAAAATTTATATTCTAAGCATTTTTTAGAAAGAAAAAATTTGTTCGCTAATTTTGGACAAAGTTAGGTGCCTGTATTTAGTTGTGAATAAAATCAGCAATAGCCAACCGATTTTCATGATTAATAGCTTTTTTACAACATGCTAAGCTTAAATTTAAGTGCTTAACATGTAATATTTTTATTCTGAAAATTATTTTATGATTTTTGGAAAAAAAAGTTGCTCTAATTTTGAGCGAAAAAAATTCTTTTCACAACTAAGTCATGAATAACTCCGAAACTGTTGAAAATATAAAAAATTTTATCCAATTAATATATAAGAAATTTTGTTCCTAAACATTTGCTGGTACTTGCATTAAAATCGGTTATGTCGTTTTCAAGTTATTATGAAATATATTGACATAACTACCATATTTTGGGCGAAAAATTTGCTACGCCCTTAAAAAAAATTGAGCGCGATGGAACAAACCTGAAGACGTATTTAAATTCAGCACATTAAATTCATTATATTCCATATAATTTTATTTAAAGACCAGACATTTTTTTTTGTAGACTAGTGTAATTAGTGTTAGGTTTGCATAATTTAGTGTTAGGTTTGCATAATTTAAAAATTGTGGTTGCTTGTTATAGAGTAAAAGACGTCTAACTGAAAATAACGATATGTGTGTAGAAATGATAAGTCATTTGTTTATGGATTGCCCTACATCTGAATCAAAATTATTGTTGTTCTTAGGGTGGAGCTTCTCATAGTACATCCGCTTCATCTTCGAATACAATTCTTTTCAAAACAACTATAGAGAAATGTAAATTTATTTGGAAGTAAGAAGAAGAAGAAAGCACCCATAAATGAGGACGAACACATATAAAACGAAATTTTATATTAGTCAAGCCATTTTTAACACTACACTTTCAAGGGATGTGCTTTAAGGGGATAATAATGGGTAAAAGAAGAACTTTCGGTACATAGTTTTTCTTAAACTTACAACATAAATGTTTTTAACGAAACTTGTTTAATTGAAAAAGTTTTAAATTCTGAAATTTTCTATGATAATTATCAAATTTACAGACGGGATCGGGGCTGCAATGTTCTAGGTGGAGCTGTTCTAATTGCCGTTTCGAAACATCTTCCTTCTGAAGCTTCTATAATTAATCTCACAATCTGATATTGAATTCATTGCTGTGGCCGTTAAACTTATCGATAGGGAATATTTCTTTCTACTTCATTTCCCCAAATGCATCGGAAACAACTTATCAGCAAAATGCTGAACATATTGAAAATATTGCTAAATCTGCTAATTTAACAGATTCTATTACTTCTGTTCGTGATTTTAACATGCCTTTATTAATGTGGAATTTATCATATGAGGATGGGTATTATATTCCAACAGTGTCTATGACAAATCAGTATCCACTAAATTTATTCATAGTCTACTGAATTTAAAACTGTATCAAGTAAATGGTATTTATAATGCTAAATTAGTCGACTTACTTTATGTAAATAATTGCGTTAATGTTACTGTTAATCGTTCTAAACCAATTTCTCTTCCGTAGCATTCTCATCATCCTACAATTGAAACAAGTTTATCTTTACCTTCAATCATTAACTTGAAACAACCTTCCGTACGGAGAAAACAGTTGTGTTGTAAAAGGATTAACGACAATCTCTTAAATCAGATTGTTTGAACTTATTCTTTTCTTCTGTTCATATAATTAATCCTGTTAATATTGATGATAGAATTCGGAAATTCTATGAGAAGATGCACTCATTTATAAATCAATGTATTACTAAAAGTATTGTCTTTTAGACCGTGTAGACCTCCGTGGAACATTTAGTATCTTTCAACTGTTAAAAACAAAAAGAACAAACTATACAAATTGGGGGTGGCGTGGTGTAGTGGTTAGAGCGCACGCATAACAACACAAACGACTAAGGTTCGAGCCCCAGCAGAGGATATGACGAAGAAAAAAATTTAATTGTGGTTTTGAATGTTTAATAATAATAAAAAAGGCTTCAACTTTTTCCCTCTAGACAACTCCGTCTAAAAAAAAAAAAAATAAAGAAAAAAGCCCTCCTGACCCTTCCCGCATACCTCTGGCGATAATGACAAATATCAGGCGAATGATCAGGAAAAACACGCCACCTACTGGGAAAAAATTACAATGCTAAAGTAGAGATCGCCACCAATTAGCAAGGCTCTTCACCACTACACAAAAAACAAAATCATATGGAGGAAGCTACGGCGGATTAATCATCTATTTAGCTTGAAATATCAAATTGATTAAAGAAACTGAAACAAAGCATAAGATGTTTTGTGGAAAGCCAATATGCTCCCTAGAGGAGTGACGGCGAGAAAAGAACAAATTATGTAAAAAAATCTGTTTTTGCTGTTGAATATGCAAGATACTCGATTTACGCGCTCAATAGAATTCAATTAATCAATTTTGCTAATCAAATTGCTTCAAGAAAATACAAAAGAAACCTAAAATAACATCCCATACCCTTTTATAAGTTCGTCAACTCAAAAAAAAATGCTCAATATTTCCATCTGCAATCAAATATCAAATAAAATATCTATTAACTGATGAGAATGTTTTGATAAATCAAGCTCATATTCACTATCAGGAAATTCAAACTTTTCAATTTCAATTCCGCTTATTGACGATTCTGCTATTTTAAATAGTTTAAGAAAACTTCAGTTTTCGTATAAATTTGGGCCAGATAGAATTCCAAGTTGTGTTTTAATTAAATGTGCTTAGTAGGTATTAGCTATCCTTCTTACAACAACTTTTAATTTATCTATTTATAAGTCCAGTTATTTTCCTGAAACGTGGATGAACTTCTTCATTATTCCTTTATTTATATACATATCATAAATTACAAAGGTATTGCTAAATTGAGTACTATATCACAACTTTTTGAAAAAATAATAACTGGCAATACTTGCCACAAAGTTTCATCTTTTTTATCTCCGGCACAAAAGGGTTTTGGAAAAGGTTGCTCTACTGTCACCAATCTACAATTCTACAATCACCAACTTTGATTAATCGTGGATTTGTACAACAAATGCAAACTGATGTAATCTGCTATATCGATTATATCTGCTATATAGGCGTTTGACAAGGTCAACCATAAACTACTGATTAAAAAAGTTGAACTGATGGGCTTTACTACAAATTGCCTTCTATAGATGATTTTGTCTTATCTAACAAATATGAAGCAGAATGTTTTTTAAGGGAGTTACTTCTGATGCACCAAATATTATTAAGCAATCTAATGCACTCCGATGATGTGAAAGTATTTTTGAGCTACAATCAACCGACTGTAGCCATATTCTGTAATTCTACTAGCTAAAGTTAAATTTCCATAGCTAAAATGCTTGAAATAATGTACGGCAAATATTTTAGGTTAATCGCTTAGCAAAATTATAGTATTTTCTCCTTATCTTATTTTCTATTATTGAACTATTACTTTCTTTCACCCTTGATAAGCTGTTGTTGAAAAGGAACAAATATATTTTGCTTAATTGCTAGCCCTCCAATTTTGGATTACCGTGTTTTAATATTTATATTCCTAAAAAGTCTGTTGGGTTTTCCCATTGAAAGTTTATAAAATATCGTATGTGTTAAAAAATTAATTTTGAAAAGTTATTATATAAAAGTTTAAGACATAATGAGGGAATTCACAAAGTGTCATAACATCGAATGTTCTATTATAATTGCTTGAAAGAATAAGACTGTTGTGAACAACCATTTTTAATATGCTGGTACTATTTTAAATTTATAAAAAAAGTAAAACAAGCAGTGTACGAATGCAAATTGCGGATAAGACAAATAGCAATACGTTATTCAGGCATGAAGCGAAATTATATTTGTTTTTAAAAAATTGTTTTATTTTTAAAATACGACAGCACAAAAAACATAGCATAGATAGTTTGATTATTTTAAACAAGACGTTGTTTGGAAAACAACAACAAAATTTTTAAACCATCATAAAATTTTGGAACATTATGACAATATGACATGATAGCACACCTTGTGAATATCCTTATAGTGCATTATCGCCCCTAATATTCAGTGGTAGTGAAAATTGAGTGCTCTAAATGTATTTTTATGTGTTTCTTTCGTCGACAGCACATATGGGTAATTTACTTTTTAAATTAACATATTGAATACTTTCTCGGATCTTGGTATACTACTTGACTCTAAACCTTATTTCATACAACACATTTCTTCAACTGTTAATAAAGCTCGTATGGCCATGAGATTTATAAAACGATGGGTGAAGGAATTTTCTAATCCGTATATCATAAAACAATTATGTATTCATCTTGTGAGACCCATTTTTGAATATGGTCCAATTTTTTGGATTCCAACATATAACGTTTACAATGATAGTGTCGAATTTGTACAACAACAATTCTTACTTTTTTGCTTTCGGAATTTACAATGGAATTCATTCAAACTGCCACCATATACTAGTAGACTTGCCCTTTTGAAACTGTCAACTCTCAAGAGCCATAGAACTATGCTAAATGTTACTTTCGTCTTAGACCTAATAAAGGGACATATCTGTTCTGATTTCTTGATTAGAAATAATTCATTTAATATTCAATCTCTTCCCACACGTCATTATTTTCATCTATCAATTAATGTGTGTAGTTTTCGCCTTTTTTAATTAAACAATTTTTAATTATTAATGTAATTAAATAAAACGAAAGATGTTAATCAGTTGCTTATCAAACTAAAAGTTATACTTAAAACTATTCATTAATTTTAAATTAGTATCTATTACTGTAGAGTTGTATCTAAATGTATTATTATGCAGTGTTGTATGTTATAGTACCGTAATCAGTAGGAGTTGCCACTCCTGGTGATACGCCCCATTCGAACATATACAAATATAGTCCAAATTAAGCTAATTCTGATCTTTTTTGAGAGTTTGTAGTGAATTAAATAAACTTTACAAACATGTTGATTTCTCTCTAAGCGTACTTACTATTAAGAGTAGATTAACTGCACATTTAAATACTTTAAGCTTATCATAATAGGATCTTTGTATCTATAGATGGCAATGAATAAACAAAAATTACATATAACAAATGCCCTGAAAAGTCCCGTGCCTAAACACTTTTGTTTTATTAAAAATTAGATTTATTCATCAACGCAATCTCCATCAACAGCAATGCATCATTGCAATACTACTTTTGTAGGAGCCAAATTTGGCGAACACGCTTGATGTGGGAGCAATACGAATTTCAGTTTATGTAGTTTTGCCATTGTTTCAGAATGATAAACTCATTCTTGTTTTTGGTCAACAGTGAGCAAACGCGCCACCCACTTTGAACAGAGCTTTCTCATAATCAAATGTTCATACAATATAAAGTCAACAGGTTCTTTTGGTATCTTAACGATGTCAGCTAACTCACGCAACTTCACTTTTCGCTTATTCAAAATTTGTTTTTTTTGTTTTCTGGTATTACAGCTTCATTTGGACGTCCATTGCGTTCTGCATCATCGGTGTCTCTCCGAAAACGTTTGAAGTCTGCAAACCAACGTTATATCGCTGTTCCTGATGGAGGGGAGTCCTCATAACACTTTTCAAGCCATTGCTTTTCTTGAACGGTATTTTTGCCCATCAAGAAGCAGTGTAGAATTAAAACACGAAATTGTTTTTGATCCATTGTTCCAATAATAACAAAAGTAGCGCCACTCTTAGTACAATAACTTACAAACTAATTACTAGAATATCATGATATTTTAAGAGCTGTCTTTTGAAGGTTAGCACTTACTGAAAAAGAGGTGAATGCAATAAAAATACCGCCATCTGTGGTTAGGCCCGGGACTTTTCAGCCCATGTGTTAAAAAATAGAGTCTTAAAACTTACCACATGATACTCTGTTATCAAGTTGCATATTAAGACAAAAAAATAACTTCACAAGAATGGTGGGCGTGGTACCTCCCATAAAAAGGATTAGTTATTATCACTCATCTCAATATATCTTAGCGTTGTCTTTGTTAAGACAGATAGACGAAAAAACGGATAGAATCCAGAAGAAAGTGAATTTCTCACTTAGAGTATATATACATATATGGATTTCTGGCACGTCGGATGGGCTAGCTTCAATAAACATGTGGTCGTTGGCCTTTTCAGCTCATTGCCTTTTCCGCCTGGCTATAAATTAGCACTGGATAAAAGTCAGGTATCTAGAGTGTGTTCTAAGCAGGATTTCCTGTGGATTTAGATAACTTAAATCCAACTCTACCGACTTTTGGTTATCGAATACATCTTCTATATGTATTCGAGCCTTTGCCGCTCTCAAACAAACGAGTAACCCGATACCAGCCAGATTCCTCCGAGGCAGTCCGTTAGAGGTTGCTGATTGCCATCAATTACAATGCAGCTTCCACGTATATGTGCAATGAGCTCTAAAATCACCAACCTGTGAACGCGCCCGTTATCAAAGAAGCAAAAAAAAGAAAGCTTTGATATCAAATTTTGCATTTTAATATAAAGAATATATTAAATCGTTCTATCTCAATGACCTTTTTTATAGTATACACATCCCATAAAGTCTGCGTTCACATTAGAAATACTGTTAGAAAATACCAACTTATATACCTAACTAGTGTAACCCCTCCCGCTTTGCTGGGAGCATGCCAGTACTTGCTCTTTGACTGATGTGGGTAGAGAACGAAGTATTAACTGTTACCGTTCTCCACACATGCAAAATTCCAAAATCTTAAAATTGATGGTTTAAATTGACAGCCAAGTTATTTAGAAACTTCAACTCTAAACATTCTCAATACTAACGAATGTCATTGTACACAATTGACATTACGATACATGGTTTGGCAACAATAAAAAATCATAATATGGAAAATGGAGGGCATTTTGTTAATATTTGTATGGGAATATATAGGCAAATCTAAATGCCATATTTGCGTAATCACTGGGCCGATTTCGTGCAAACTTCACATTCATCTACAGACCACCCCAACGGTCTACACGTTTCCGTAGTTAGTGATGACATCAAAGTTTACACATCTTTATATATACCTATGTATGATAAAATTAATTTTTCTTTCATTTATTTTTTCTTATCATTCTTTAGTTCAAATACCCCCAAAAAAATATATATTTTTTTTCCTTCGTTTTTTAGTCATAAGCGTAAATAAAGCCACCAAAAAGTATCCGTTCACTTGTTTTGTTGTTAAAGTAGCGTTACCTTTTAAGACTTTTTTATGGTTTTGATCATATTCCGTTTTTATCTGTCACAAAAAATTGTTTAACAAGATCAGGTCCACATTTTATTATAGAGTAGTAAAAATTTTTAAAAATGGAAAACAAAGAGAAAGAAATTACTGTTGCGAAAGGAAAAGTTATCATAAAATTGTGGAAAGAAGGAAAATGCTTCCGAAAAATTGGCCAAACTGTTGGGAGAACTTATTCGTCTGTCCAGTGCGTTATCAACAACTTCCGAAAAAGTTTTCAGAAAGGGTAGCGCGCAAAACAGTTAATATGGCAAAGGTAAATCTTAGCATTACTTCTACAAAAATTGTTGGTAGTATTCAGCAATCGCTTAAAAGAAGTAGTTTTGCCGAAACCTCCAGAAAAATGTTGCGTAAAGCTGAATATCATGGCAGAGTAGCGCTACGTAAGCCCCCCCATGAATGTTGGAAACAAGTTTTATTTTCAGACGAGAGCAAGTTCTGCATATTTGATATAAAAGGTCGTCAAATTGTGTTGCGAAAAGCAGGAACTGCTCTTGAGAAATAAAATCTTGTTTGTACAGTAAAACTTGGTGGTGGTGGAGTTATGGTGTTGGTATGCATGTCGACTTCCGGGGTGGGTCAACTTGAATTTATCAAATTTTAAAGAGAAATTTGAACCAAAGTGCAGTAAAAATTAATTTGCCAACGTCGTTTTGGTTCCAAGAAGATAACGATCCAAAGCATACAGCGAAGATCTTCAGATTCGCCAGCGTGTATTTACTAGCAAAGATATTGTGAGAAGTGTTATGCTGGAAGAATGCAAGAAAATAACTGCAGCTAGTAAATTCAATGCCAAATAAACTGAGAGAAGTTTTAAAACAGCGTGACTATTCACCAAAGTATTAAATTTAGCATTTTTTGATATTCTTTTGAACTTTTGTAATTTATTTTAAGACTGAACGCAGACTTTTTGGTTGTTATTTTTACTTTTCGTGGCATTTAAATAAAATCCCCAATCGTAAAAATGAGGAAAAATTGTTGGTTATTTTTTAGCTATTTTAAGAAAATACATACGAGTACATTTAATACAAATATAAATCATTTTTATTAAAACTCAACACTTATGATGTGTATTTATATAATTTATAAAATTAATAAAAAGAAAATTTAAGGTGAATGCAGACTTTATGGGCTATATGTAACTACTTCACAACGAATCTTTGGTACTATTTAAGTGTTGCTTTAGTTAAAGCAAATGAAACTGTTATCATAACCTATTTAATTAGGAAATAAATTTCAAGTTTCATTCTTTTAAGTGCTTCTGTTTTGCAACAAAAAAAAAAAAAATGACAATTTAGTTTGTTTCCTCTAAAATTAGCCTTTATTTTGTTAGAGTGACCAGATTAAAAAACATATATCATATAAGATCTATTGGAAGGTTTTTATTTTAATTTCAAATTTGCATATGAATTTAAAATTCATCTAAAAAAGGAAAATATTTGTTAATCATAGAACCAATAGCCTGGTCAACCCACTTATTTATACATGGTATTATGTATTGTTTACCAAAATATTGGGGTAAAAGCAAATGCTCAGTCATCATCGCCATTTTTTGTAACAAAATCAATTTTAATACAGGTAACGTTTTAAATTTTTCAAATTGTTCATTAAAAATGTTTGTCGATGTCGATAACATTGCAACACTATCTAAAGGCTTTTGGGCTCATAACAATATAAAATGTATATTATGCCATTCGATTTTAAATCCCAATCATAATGGCCGGTTACCTACTCTTGTGTTTATGGCTAAAAATACATACTCGTATATGGTAAAATGGGTTGTTGTCTTATGTCGGGAAATGCTGAATTTTAATTAAAAAAAAAAAAAACATATAAAAGTTCTAGAAACCTAAATGTAAATGAGCACAAAGATGGATGTAATAGTGTCTCGTATAAAATAATGCCAGCTCATCGTAAAGAACCAAGCCCAAAGTAGTGACGAAATATTGGATAACAACAGTATAAATATGTAAGTTTAATGAATATGACTGTTGACACGTTATATTAGATGCGAAAAATGAATAGATACTAAGAGAAAACCTTTTGGAATCATATTTAATATGAATGTGACACTTTTAAAAGTGATATTTAGGATGCATGGGTATACCATGTATCGATGGCTAAGCTTAAAACGGTGTATAACTCGAATAAAAGGAAACTTGATATATGAAAGTTTTTCACTTTTTTTTTTAACAAAAATCATAGATTAATCAGCTTCAGGCGAATTAATTCTTAATTTGGTAAGATTTTCTTCAATAGCTAATATAGTTGACAATTACGTAGTTGTTAAACATATTCCATAAATATCAAAGAAAGTTTTTAGCGAGTGTGTTAATTCAAACAAGATGGAGATAGATGTTATGATCTTCTATGAAGTACACACGATTGAGACTGCGATTGAAAAAATTCTTCAAGCGAGATCGATCCATGAAGGCATATGAACTGAAAGCTGAATTTAGTAAAAATTAGTACGTTATTCCGTCTGGCTATCATATTGTTGCGTCTTAACCTTTTTTTAACGTTTAAGTTCATTTAAATTGCAATAAAATAAAATAAAAACCGCTTTATTATTGTTTTATAGTTTTAGTTATTTACTTCAGTATAACTTTTATACTGTTTGTCTCAATACAACACTTAATATTCGTTTATACAACACTTCTATTTCCGTTTTAACACAAATTTATTTACTGACAGGCAAACGATAACTAACTAATTTGTAGGTAAAGCAGTCCCTTTATATACCTAACTAGTTGACCCGGCAAACGTTGATCTGCCTTTAAGGTGGTTGAAGAGGAATCGTTGTTTTTCCTTTAACTTTTTTGTTTTGTAACCTATAAACTTTTCAAATAACAATTAAAAAAGCATAATATGGAAAATGGAGTGCATTTTGTTGGAAAATCTAAATGTCATATCTCCGGAGCCACTGGGCCGATTTCGTGCAAACTTTACACAAACCATCCCCAAGGAACCTTGAAATTTTGATTGAAATCGGTAGACCAGATCTGTAGTTAGTGGTGACATTAATATGTACACTTATTTATATATATATATATATATATATATATATATATATATATATATATATATAGATTGCTTGCAGTTGGAAAGTTCCGGAAATATCGATCATCTTCTATTTTCATATCCGTTTATTCAAATGTAACCTAAAGATTGTCGATTTGGCAGTGCTGCCAAATTGACAGGACTTTTATTTTTATGACTCAAGGAGTAAAAACTTTAAACAAAATTATGTAATCAGATACGTCTTTGGTTTACGAAGATGTAATGAACCGCTTCTCTGTATTTAATAAGCTTAACAATTTATCTAATACATGTATTGGTAATTCTATTCAACCCTGCTGTTAGGTTTAGACTATTATGGTCATCTCTTTTGTTCTTTTTGCTTTAACTACGGAACAGTTCAACATATTAACTTAAAATATTAGCTCAGGTGGTATTTTTATATTTTATTAGCTTAGTGTCATATAATGTAAAGGAAGATAACAAAATAAATAGACACAATTCTTAGGTAAAAGACCATTTGGCCTGTTCATGATTACGGATTTATTTTTATGAATTAGATTTACAAGGCATAGAGTAGATTACGTGCATAAATCAAGTTTTCTCAGGTAGTGAACAATTAACTGTTGAAGTTAGATTCGTAGAAATGTAGCAGATTCGCTGAAAGCAAATGATGAAGTGTATAAGAGAACTTTTTTAAAAATAACTACTTCCGAACTGCACCCATGTGTTCTCAGCTTCCGTTTCACAAGCTTTTTTCAAAATATAAAAAAAATTATTGGCAGTGATATTTTAAGCTTTCAAGCCTTCAGTAAGATCGAAAACGATCCCCTCCACTTGTTTTTTTAAAGACGGTTAATTTTTTTTTTCTCGCAAGGTGTGGTTGGACTTTACACACACATATCCTTATTTAAAATAAACAGTCAGCCAAAATATTAGGCCTTACTTCCAATGTTTTGAGAGCATAACTTACAAAAAAAAAAAAAAAAAAAAATGATCTCAATAAGGCAAAAATTGTTCAACAGTCACATCTTTGTAACAGTTGTAAAACTTTGGAAGATTGACTTTCCAGCGATTTCACATATTTGGAAAAAAGCGAACTTAATATTTTTATTGTGCTTTCTGACTAGTCTTGTCAAAGCGATGATCGCTTGAAATTAATGTAAGAAATAATTAACTTGGAAAATAAAGCGTCTAAAACGTGCATCAAACAAATCATGCAGATCTTCATTTTTTCAGTAATAAACACCTGCAAAAATTGGTATAGAAATGTATGAGCGTAAAGTGGAAATTTAAACATCTTTCCACTTGTTGTCGAAATTTTCTGCCACATACTTGTTTTTATCTTCAATTTCTATTTTCTAGTGTTGGAGGAAAAAGGAACAACACAGAACGCAATATATCTGTTTAAAAAAACATTACGGACCAAATTGGTTCTTTACCTAAGATTCGTTACTGTTTTTTCTCTCAATAGAAAGGTTAAAATAATTTATATTAACCCTTTTTCTACCCAGCTCAGATTAACATTTTTTAGAATTCCTTTATACCTAATTAATTTAATAATTTTGAGCTTCTGAGTCGGGTGTTGTATTGAAGAGATTCCTTGCTATATTGTCTGCAGGTTTCCTCACCGCCACTTTCTGATTTTATTCTCAATATACGTCGGAATTTGGTACTAATTCTGTAATTCGAAATTATGTTCCACAAGTGGATTCGCAAGATTCTTCTGCTTACGCATGACCAAATTTTCCCAGCATTTTTTCAGCATTATGAGTTACACACATCCGGCACCAAAATTACACACAAAATTCTGTTTTTACATACAGTGACTCCAATCGGACAAGTTTTTTATAGAAAAGTCCTCTATATAAATATATGTATATATTTTTCGTGGTCTTAATAATGCATTAAATATGAAACTTATGAATAAAAACCACAATTTGTCTAATAATAACTTTAATTTTTATCACGCATAAACGCAGAAGCACAAAAGAATTGATTTTTTTTAAGCTCAACGCATAATTTATCAAAGCAAGATATGAATACTTAATGCAATAATCAAATAATTAGTAATAGTTTACATATCCTTTGTAGTCCAGTAGTCCAACAATCATCAGGTGTCTCTGTAAGATTGGGTCAGGTACGGATCAACCGAATCTTTGCAATACCCGATGTTTGCTTTGGATCGTTGTCTTGGTACAATGGGATATTGCTAGCGATACCCTCTTTCTAAGCACTGTACTTCAGCATTGTGTGATTGCTGACATATTTTCTTTTCGAATATTGAGATACACAAATTTATCCACTTTAGCATCAAAGAAATGTGAATTGTTGTAATCAGCATTCAAGATACGGTCCCAAACTATCCTCCATTCTTAATAGTAGTTTTTGTATTTTTATGATTAAATTCGGTTTGGTTTGTAAATCAGAAAATTTTATATGACAAAAATTTAAAATTTAGCGGTTAAAGTTACTTCAACTGAATCTGTATTTTCTCTTTATTTCTTTCATCTTTCACTTTACTAACATGTTTCTTGTTGCTTTAATTTTCGTACTTTTGAACTGATTGGAATCAGTGTTACCACAGAAGAAATTATTTTTCTACCAAATTTGTTTATAAAACCTACAAAAAACGTTCGCAGCCAACCAAAAATTGGTGTACAAAACTTAGAAATACGTATTTTTATTATAATCGAAAGTTCATACATACATATATGTTAAAACAAATAGTTGCTTATTAAAATAAACTCAAAAATTTGTATTATTAAATCTACTAAAAATGTAAGATTTCGTTGCAAATCAAACTACCAAACAGTTTTCTTCAAGAAAAACATTGTCCAAAAGTTTACTTCCAGGTGTCTATATGGAAATTTTAGAGGAGATCAAAAAAATGTTCAGTCTGCTACTGCCGTATGTCTAACTACAGACGGTTGGACATCGAGAGCACATATAAGTTACGTAGCCGTAACAGCTCATATTTGCTTTCGTACGGGGAATTTGAATTTTTCAAATAGTTATTTCTGACTTTGGAATAACCAACAAAGTATCTGCAATTGATAACGCCCCTAAGATGCTGCAATACGTCAAAGAGAATGGCAGAAAATCGCTTGCTTTGCGCACAGTTTGAATTTGAATGTTCAAGCTGCAACTGCAGAAATCTCAGATACAATTAAAAAAGTAAAATGAATAGTAAAAATAAAAGTTCTCAGGCATCAAGTAAATTAATTACCCCAGCAAAAGAGATGAATCTTCCTGAATGTTCCGACCAGGTGGAATTCAACACCTTAAATGTTACAAAGAATTTTTCGAATTAAAAATGCCGTTATTTCTACACTTTCGCTTAACCGCCCAGAACTGGTGTTGTCTATTGAAGATTGGGAAATTGTTGGTGCGGTAATAACCATTTTACTGCCTTTTTATGAAGAAACAATGGAGGTCTCAGGAAAAAGGAATGTTACTCTGTCAGAGTTTACAGTGTTATGAAATCTTTTGAAAGGTTGTATTACCACATGCCAACACTAAAATGATAAAGTGTAAGATATGATAGCTAATCGTCAAAGGGGTATATCCTCACGCCTAAGAGGCTTAGAAAGAAAATTTTTGTATGCAGAAGTACTATTTCAGAAGAAGACATAACGACATGATCAACTAGCACCGTGGCAATAGAAAATATGTCAGTTATATGGAAGGCATATGATTTGGATTTTAATAAAACCGTAAGACTAGACAGAAGCTTAGCTGCTTGCACCACTGAATTCGAAAAGTACCTAAATGAGGAGTATTTGGAGAGAACACAGGATCCACTACTATGGTGGAAAGGAAGAAATCACGTACGAGTATATCCAAGAGTATACTCATATGGCCGGAAGCGTTTATGCATAATGGCAACATCTGTTCCCTACGAACGTGTATTTTCGGCAACGGGTCAGATTATTAATGACAGACGTACACTTTTAAAGTCGAAAAAGGTTGAAAAGCTGGTGTTTTTACATAGCAATATATAAATTTTAATCTGTCATTTAATTTTTATCTTTTTTAAATTTTATCTTTTATTTAATATGTCTTTTAAAGTGAATTCTACATGAGTTTAATACTTATTGCTTTTAATAAAAATATTGACTTAAATTTATATGTACAACACAAAAAGAGGTCTTGTTTCATTTATGTAAATCTTATAAAACCTATTTACAGTCAAAGAAAAACTACAAGGAATAATTTCCAAATTTCTTCACTGATTACTTCACTGATGAGTGCGTAAAATGTTTAAATAACTATACTCTCCAATACTAAATGACGTACTGCTTTATTAACTATTTCCAAATAGTTTTATATTATCACTCAAAACTCGTATTCCCAATTCGACCCATCAGCTTAGAACGAGTTAAGAAAACTCTTTAAACGGTCACTAAAATGTTGTATGAGTAAATTAATTGATTTTGTTCGATAATAGTTTTTCAATGTTTTGTCAAATTTTTACTTCCTTTGTTTGCTTATTAAAAAAAAAATAATTTCCTTTCTTTTAAGAATGACTATTTTAAAACCACGTCGAAGTCACTTGTATGCCTATTCAATATTCTTATAATGGTACTGAATCTAACAAACTCTGTCCCTAGCCAACAATATTTTGCAATATTCTACAAAAATGTTTAAAAGTAATTAGCAATTAGGAGACAAAATAATTCGTACTTATAATAAAGATGAATCAGTACAATAGTATTTACCATATTATTAGACTTTTCTATTCATCAGGCCCATTGACAACCATATATAGAGGTGGTAGAGCCCTGAAAACCAGCAAATGGAACGACCAGGCGATACTCCTTTTAATAACAAAGTATGTCTTTATAGAAAGAAGATCTATTTTAAATAAATTAAATGTTGCAATTAGCTGCATCCAAATAAGATCTGTAGACGGTGGACTAGTATCATGTCGAGGTGCAACAAGCCCATTTACTGATACAAACAGATTGGTTAGAATTGAATTTACAAGGCAGCAAGTAAAATTAGGTATTTTTTTATGGAGTACCGAACTCTTCTCGGATGAATATAAGTTTAATGTGAGACGCTCATGGATTTATCCTGTTATAAAAAAGACAACGTCTTAATCCTCGGTATATCAAAGGCACGGTCAAATTAAAGAATGAAGTGTTTTAGTTTGGGAATGCATTTCTGCAGAGAAGAAAATGCTACTTGGTTGGAGATATCAACAGATAAATTAGCGAAATTGTGTTTTGTAAGTAAACAAATCAACGTTTTGAAATGACTAACGCAATCGTCAGATCTCAATCCCCCAAAAATCTATGGGATATTGTAGATCTTAAAATAAACCGCGATTATTGCAGAAATAAGGACAAACTTTATTGACAAGTGGAAATTACATTGAATGAAATTCCTGGTGAAACATTATTGAATCTAATAGAGTCCATAATATGAATATGTTAGGAACTTAAAAAAAATACAGCCTAGGCAACTAAATATTACTAAAATTAATATTTTAAGTAAATTTATCGAAGACGTACTTATGTTCTGTCGCATTCAAAAAACTGTGTTCAACGTACAAAATGATTTTTTCTAAGATAAATAGCAATTTTCGTTGTCTTAGTTTTTATTTTTTAGTGAATTTAGGTGATTAACTTTATAAATAAATAAAATAGTTTAAAATTCAAAAGAGTTTGCTTTTGTTATTGAGACATTTTGTATTAATCAAAAGTTTGTGCATATGTTCTGTCGCGCACTGTATATGAACTCTTGTAGGTGTGATAAAGAATCATTGCTATTTACGTAGCATACCTGAAGTACTAGGTTTGATGGCCTTATTGGGAGCGGTTCATTCGGGATGCTTGGTTGTTCTAAGCGCTTTAGGTCTCAGTTTTCAAATCATATAAATAAAGTCGAAACTTAAGACTGGTAAAATAGTTTATTCTTCTTTTGATGACTTTTTAAGTGATCTGAGTTTAATGCTCGTCTTAGTAACCATTCATTAAATAATGTTTTCTAAGATTTATTAATTTTTCCTCAGGTTATTTAAAACCCAAAAATGTCCAAAGTGAACTTTTATTATTTCTGCAACTGTAAGTACAAAGCATATTTTAATTTTTTTTTTACTTCTCTTCGCCAATATCTTTCATTTTCTTATATTTTGTGTAATTTCGATAGAATTACAATAATATTACTTGTTTGTTCATATAGTGACAAAAACAGCCAACAAAACTAGAGGTTGGGCATGTGAAATCTTAAGATGACTATGAATGCGATGGAAATGAACGACGGCGACAAAGAGAAAGACATGTCGTAGGAAAAAGTATGGATAATGACACTTATGGAGAAGCTATAGCAGCTATAACGAACATTTTAAACATTCCATCGAGACTAAGTGGCAATCAAATTGATTTATTCCCGCTTAAGTACAACAACGTGTAGCAACAAAATTACAAAACTTTTGCTTGCCTTTATGCCTTTCTAAGAACAATTCTTTTGTATATTCGTTACACGACTTAACGACGAATATGTGTTGGGGAGCGTTGTTTTTGTTTCCTTTGTGGAGTGAGAAGGAAAATAAATGTTACGCGTAGTTACGCTGTCAAATATTTGTGTAAAATTTCTTTAATGGTTTGATCAGGGCATATTGGTGTATATGTGTGTCTTAACCTCTAGTTCTTATTTATATGTATCTTATAATAATATGCCTTCAAAAAGGTAAAACTCATTACAAAACTATGTTTTTGAAAGCATTTGTGAAAAAAGTTTTAAACATTTTGCTGTATAATAATTTTATCTTTAAGGAATTTCTCCTAAAGATACGCATAAATTCCTAGAAATGTATTTAGGCAGTGAAAACACATTTCGTTGACATTTTTTTCTTATGTTAATCAACAATTATAGTAGCATGTTTGTGTTTAAAGCGTGTTTGGCATTCTATTTAGAGGCATAAATATTTTGAACAAATTTCTAAAGACCACATTATATATTCTGCAGATTTTTTTTGGCTCTTAACTATTTACTCGTAAAACTAGATTTTTGGCATAAAAGTTTCGAAATGTAATAAATATCAATGTGAAACACATGTTTCACTTAAAAAGAAAATTAATTGTTTAACAGATAAGTATATATAGGCGAAAGATGAATTAATGCGCAGCATATTGTGGTCCATTTATACAAACATAGTAGTTTAATACTAGCCTAACCTATACTGCGTCGTCCGGAAGTTTATATATGGTATACATATGTATATGTTTTTACTCTCAAATTAACGATTTTTCGATACAAATTAAATTTTTCAATAAGTTAAACGCATTTTTTTTAACACAAATTAAATTTTATTCGGAACAAAATAAACTTTTTTCAACACGAATTAAATATTTTTTTACTTTGAATTAAATCATTTTCACTTCAAATTGATTTTTTTCATTTCAAATTAATTTTTTTATGTTTCTGTTTTTTATACTATAAAATTAAACTAATATTTCCTTAACTTGCTATTTAAAATATTCACTGCAACGTCTCTCCAGATGTAGCTAACGACAAATTTATAGCCATATGAAGATAATAATTGTTACAATCGGATGGTGTTATTGATTCCACTGATTGTTTAATTATACCACCTTGATTAAAAAGTTCCCGGAATAACCCATGTGTGGCGTTTCGGTTTGAGTTTTTTTTGTGTTAAGTTGGTACAACGGTTGTTGATATTCCCGCTAATTTTTAGCGTCATACATAGCTTGACATTTGCAAAAGCTACGTAGCCAAGAGTACATCAATCTTCATGTATGTTGTAGATTTTTTACAATTTTAGAAATGGATTTAAATTTGCAACAACGAACTTGTATTAAATTTGGCATAAAGTGTTTCGGCAACGATTCTCTGAAGAAAACGGTCGTTTACCAGTAGCACGAGGGGTTAAAAAGTGGTCATGAGTCAATCGAAAATGATGAACGCAGTGGCAGACCATCGCCATCGAATACCGACAAAAACATTGATAAAGTAAAATAAATGTAGGTCAATAACCGCAAATCAGAGAGATGTGGATCCGTTCAAGACATTTTAGCTTATAATTTGAGCTTTGAGCAGCAAAGTTGGTGCCAAAAGACCTCACTTTAATGCAAAAAACAGTGTTGAGGTCGAAAAAGACATGATTTCCGAGGCTAAATTCGATACCACAACAAATACCATCCAACAGCCACCGAATTCACCTGATTTGGCTCCCTGTGACTTCTTTCTGTTCAATCGATTTAAAAAATTATTACGGGGAACGCGAGGAAATAATGGTAAAATCTCAGAAAGCACTGATGGACATACCGAAAACCGAATATAAAAAATGCTTCGAGGATTGGATCAAGCGCTGGCAGCCGATGGAGATTACTTTGAAGAGGACAATATAGATTTAGATGAATAAACTTGTATTTTTAATTTTCTGAATAAATTCCGGGATCTCTTTGATCAAGGTGGTAATTACTAACTCTATATTACTCTTTGGATCAGCTAGTAAATGTCATGAACAAAGTTTGGTTTTTGAAAATTTTTTTTCTTTAAGATGTTATGCCCGGACTCCACAACTTTATCTTTTACATCTAGAGTTTAGTGTGTCTTTGCATTGTCAAGGATCAACCAGACACCTGTTATGTTAGATTCAGCTAATTTATTAAATAATTCTTCAAGGAAAGATATAAAGATGCTTGTATTAACTGTGGAATGTACAATTATTTTTTTGTGTAAATTGCCATCTATGTTCGTGGCTGCAATAAGGGAAAGCTTTCGTCCTCTAACGGTAGAAACAGAGTAACTCGTGCAGCGGTATTTACTTTGGACCTTGCCTTGTTTCTCCGAAGGTGGTAATTAAAACCGGATTAGTCAATGAATATTATTTAACTTTTTTTGCTTTGTATGAAATTTAACGCATGTGGTAGCGTTGCTGAATTTTAATGTCGCTATTTAAACGATATACATTGATTGCGCCAGTTTTTAATGTAATTCGCAAAGATTTCAGTGCATTGTGTATACTCTTTGTACTTAACTCCACGCTATGGTTTTTTCGAATGAAAAATATTTTTAATTTGAAATAAAACAATTTAATTTTTAGTGAAAATAATTTAAAATTTAATTGTGTTGAAAAAAATTGTGTTTGACTTAAAAAAAAATGTAATTTGTGTCGAAAAATCGTTAAATTGAGAGTAAAAACCTTTGTTATAAATGGGAGATAAATTTCGTTTTTCCGATCTTATCCATTTTTTTGCCACCTGTCTATCTTTATGAAGGAAATCCTAAGACAGCTTTTGACGTTTCCTTCTCATATATATATTGAGATGTACGATAATAAATATACATTTTTATGGAAAGTGCTATACTCAAGGGTCCTTAAAATATTTTTTTTTTGAAAATGCTATAAAAAAACTATTGAATATTTTCTCAAATTTCTTTTTTTATTTGAAAGCTCAATCCTTCCGGTTAATAATGAAAAATAATTTCATTCAAATGGCTGCCTCGGCTTGCCATGCAATAGCCTACACGATCGGTCCAATTTTTAAGCACATTGTCGATTGTGTGCAGCTGTATTTCACCAATGGCTTCACGAATATTGTCCTTTAAAGCGTCAATTGTCTCTGCCTTGTTGGCGTAACACTTATCTTTGACGGCACCTCACAAATAATAGTCCAACGGTGTTAAATCGCAGCTCCGAGGTGGCCAAACGACATCAGCTCTGCAGCTGACAATGCGATCTTCAAAAACAGGGCGCAAAATATCGAGTGTAGCTTCGGCTGTGTGGCACGTAGCGCCGTCCTTTTGAAACCAAATGTTGCTAATATCCTCCTCTTCAATTTTTGTGAACAAAAATTCGTTGAACATGGCCCGATAACGATCGCCATTGACTGTGACAGCCACTCCTTGCCCATTTTCGAAGAAAAATGGTCCAATTATGCCTCTGGACCAAAATTCGCTCCAAACAGTGACTCGTCTTGGGTGTATCGGCTTTTCAATGTATGCGTGCGAGTTTTCTGTGTCTCAAATGCGACAATTTTGCTTGTTTACATACCCGCCAAGTTCAAAATGAGCTTCATCTGAAAAGATTATTTTTTTTGGCAAAATCGGCATCTTCTGTAAGTCGATCGCAGGCCCAGATTCCCACCGTTGTTCAAGCGTATACACAACCATATTCGTTCAGCGGAAGGATAAAACTAATTATCTGTCAAATCAGACATGAGCTAAGTGTTACCATTCACGAAATAAGCACTGTTTGTCAGATAGCCCAAATTGATAAAAAGTTTCTAGTTAAATAATAAATTGAATAAACTTCTAAATGATTAATTCGGATGCGATGTGTGATTAGAATCGTATTCACAACATTTCATTTGAGTACAAAGTAAATATTGATTTTTGTATACCTTAGGAACGGTATTAGTTAAAGTTTTTAAATTTGGCCCAAATAACTTCGTGATCAATACAAATCATATGTAAAAAGTGGGCAGAGTTGGATAAGTGGGAGTTGCACCTCTCACAAAAAGTAAATATTGATTTTTGTATATCTTAGGAACGGTAATAGTGGAAGGCTCTGAATTTGGTCTAAATAACTTCGTAGTCAATGCACATAATAAGTCGTAATATGATCGATATATAATAACTGAGTGTGGCTCCTCCGATACGTATTTCTAGGGAACGGTAGTGTGGTGTAGTAGTATTTAATCGAAATAACTTTGTGGTCAATATAAATTATCACTCAAAAAGTGGAATCGGAAAATTGGAATTGGCACCTCCCATAAAAAGTAAATATTGTTTTTCATATATCTCGAGAACGGTTAGAAAAGCAGTTACTTAATACTGTCTAAACGGTTTCGTAGTCATATAAGTTAAAAAATGGGCGAAATTGGCTAAACGGACAGGTACCTCCGATACAATGTAAATGTTGATTTTTGTATATCCTGAGAACATTTAAGGCGGAAGTTTCTGAATTTGGTTTTAATGACTCGGTAATTAATACAAATCATCAGTCAAAAATTGGGGGAATTGTGTAAGTGGGTTTGGCATCTCCCATATATATTAATTATTAATGTTTGTATATATTGAGAACGGTAATAGTAAATGTTTCTAAGTTCAGTTTAAACAACATCTTGACCAGGCCATATCATCAGTCCATAGTTTGATGCGATTAAATAAGTCGGCGTGGCAGCTCCCACTCATACGAAACATGTGTTGATAACGGGAATTATTCAAGTTTCGTGATCTATCTAAATCTTGTAAAAAGAGGGAGAGATTGGAAAAGGGGGTACTGTACAAAGCACACCGGGTAAAAGCTATTTATATACGTTTCTTATCTACATATATACATCAAAATAAGATGTCCGAAGAAATACATTTTATAGCTATACAACACAAAGCCTCCCAGCAACGCAGGAAGGGTTACTCTAGTAGTTTATATCTTTCAACAAAAGTATTAAAAGATTTACATAATCTTTGCTTAAAAATAGTATACCTCCAAAATATTAAAATGAATATTCAAATTTAAAGCATTCTTTAAATATTAATACAAATAAGAGACTCGCTTAATAAAACAGATGACGAAGAATAAATTGTTAATTATATTTCTTATCAAACTTCTTATCAACTAGAGTTTTTAATTTAAAACCAATCTAATGTTGAAATTTACATATTTAATGTATGTTTTCTTTGTTTTATTGTTTAGCTATATTTTTTTTATTTTATTTTATTTTTATTATCGCTCCTCTAGCATATTGGCTTTTGACAAAGCATGCATGGCTTTGTTTTGTGAAGATCCTTGCTAATTGATGGTGATCTTTACTTTAGCATTGCAATTTCATCCCAGTAGGTGACGTGTTTTCCTCATCAGTCCTCTGTCGCCAGAGGTATTCGGGAAGGTCAGGGTGGAGTGGAGGAGTCTGGAGGGAAGTTGAACCCTCTTTATAAAACATTCAAAACCACAATTAAATTTTTCTTCGTCATGTCCACTGCTGGGGCTCGAACCTGGGTCGTTTGTGTTGTTATGCGTGCGCTCTAACCACTACACCACGCCACCCCCGTCTAGTTACTTATTCAATGATATTTACTGAAATAAAATTTCTAAATATCTTTTTTTCAAATTTCTATCATAGAAAAGCCAGTGTTAAATTTAAGGCGATATTTCAGTTGCCTTTGAATTATATTAAGTACCCCATTTAACTAACAAAAACATTCACAAAACTTTGTGGGCAAAAATATCGTAGGTGCAAAAAAAACCTGAATATTGCTGAATATACTGACAACCTTTTCAATAAAAAGTTTTTATGTTAAAATATCGGTTATTGTACCACATTCAAAATTAGGTATTTATGTAACCAGCCAAAGCAAAGATATTTAGAAAAAAAGCTCTGCTGTAAAGTGTAGTTTTTGTAACATACGATAATTTTGCGCAAATGGGTCGATATTTAAACATTAATGTCATAAAATTTTCTATCCAACAAAGCCTATTAAGTTGATATTAAATATATTTTTATTTGTTTTATTATGATTTAAGTTGAAATACCTATGAAATGATACTACTTTTCTGATTGGCGCTAATTGATTAGAGCAAGGATCTGTTTTTTTGAATTTTTGAAAAAGCTCCAAAATCTCAAATTACGGGTATAACCAGTTTTTCGGCCGTTCATGCACTTATAAGCTTTCTGTCCAAAGTCGACTGCTTTATGGTTCGACTTTGTATAGATGAAATTAAGAGCTTCCTATCCACTTTTGCCTTTTATTATTTCTTTTCCGCTTAGATATCAACTAAAACTTAGAACACGTTTTACTCCGCTTAGGCTTAGCTTGGCTGGAAGTAAGGATGACAAAACCTTTAAACTGTCTTTTTCTCTTTTCAACTTTAAGCCTTATTTGGAAATATTTTTTATAAAAACAATCCTACTTAGCGAACTTATTAACATTAGCGAAAAAATTGTGGTTGATGACTAAGTTTTAATGATATGTTTTATTTAAGTGAGGAATTTTAACACTAATTTGTAAGTAGAAAACCAAATAAAAGAAATACGTATAAGATGTGCTTCAAAATGATAAGGTCACCTTAATAATTGCTAAATTCATCCAAACTATAAAATGTTATGTATGGTCACCTTAGTCAAAAAAATTCTACGTTCAAATAAGTGAATAATAAGCCGGTTTTGCTTTTAGAGATGTACAGTTATATTATGTTTATTTAAATTTATGTAAACAAGTGCAGAATCCAATGCGTCAAAATGATAAGGATAGCGATTAATAAGCAATTAATGAAGTGTTAGATATTGCATCAATCGAAAGTCAATAGTCAGAAGGAGCTATGTTTGGAGAAATTGATCGTTTCTAAAAATTGTTTGGTAAGTTTGCCATGGGAAAACCGAGCATTGTTATGCAAAAGGAGAAATTTATATGTCTGTCTGTCTTTATATTCTGGCCGTTTTTCTCATAATGCACGGTTCAACCAATTGCAATCTGCTCCGAATAACGGGTTTTAGCAGCTTATAGCACACAATGCCGCCTTGATTCCACTTCGAATGCAAAAGTGCATTATAAATATTGAAACAACGTAATTATACCAACAAACAAAAAATATTGTCGAATTAAACGAAATTTGCAAGCAGTCATAAAACCCATCACAAAACCCAATAAAACCCGGTTGATCTAAGCCAATCAAGAACTCCACATTCACACAATATGTGTACGACCATCTTTGGTGCCTGTCTACAAGCATCCACATCCATGACCGCCATTCTTTTCAGATGAGCTTCCAGTCCACAATGGCTCGTAAGAAAATCCGTCAAAATTTTCATGCAGACTGATCGCCGTCGTAAAGTGATGAAGTCTCTTTTGAGCATTCCAATGTATCTGACAATTTCGCAGTCTTTGATTAGATTGAGGGTGCTAGTAAGTGTAAGTGGTATAGCATAGTGAGGTTCCGGACAAATATATAGAGTGTCACGAAACATTTCCTAGCCAATGCATCAGCTGTTTCGTAACCATCTACCTCACAGTGTCCAGGTACCCAAAGAACTGATTTTTAAACATAAATACATAAGTATGATGAAAAATATTTTAGCTAGGCCGGGAACGGAGATCGGAAATTTAATATTCCATTTTATTTGTAAGGTTACTGAGTAAAGAAATTTGATATTTTACAATTCAATACGTATCGCAAATATATATATGCATAGTATGTATGTTACATAAATATTTTTCAAATATTTAATTAAAAATGGAAAAAAGAATTCTAATGTTTGTGAAACAATTTAAATATTATGGTATTTTATTTTAAATTATTGGCGACATTTACCAAATAATGCCTGGCCACATTACACCTTCAGGATATTTTAAAATTAAATATACATCATCGCCACCGACACCACCGCAAAGTGTTGGAACACCAGAGTATACCTTCGAGATACAATCTGATGTTTCTGTACGTATGTATATCTAGATATGTATGTGCGTGTGTGTGTATTTTGTATTTTTAAATCGAGAACAACCAGTGACTTGGTTATTTAACCACATTCTCTCCAACTTACCCATATTAATGTTGAGGTGTAGTAGTGTCGACTTTGGGAGGAAAGTAAGTAACTATGTTCGTGTGTGTGTTAAAGAATCTAAAGTATAACTCCAGGGAACAATATTTTCATCATTGTATTCTCATTTGTGTGTTTGTAAATATGTACGTAAGTAAGTATTTGTATCTGTTTATATGGTATGTTTAAGCAAACAATTCCAATCCAAATGATTGGAATATACTACTCGTGTCAGCGTATGTTCGAGATGTTCGCGTTTACGCAAAATTGGCAAAATACCAGCAATATTTTTATTCTCCCCATTCTTTATGCCCTACACAAAGTAGGGTGTCTGCTCATTAAAATCTTGTAATCAAATTTTTTAGAAAATAGAGCTGACGGTAGGTAGATAACCAGCTAAAGTTATATTTAAGACAAAATTTGTGGTACCAGTTCACACGTGACTTTGATGGCGTACGAATTTTCTTTCAAAATTAAAAATATTTTCGTAATCACTAGACAGCTAGGCAAAAAATATTTTTTAAATAACGATAAAGAAACTATTTTGTTGCAACTTAAGTTAGCTAACAATTGATTTTACTATAATATAAGAAACAAATCATTCCAAAATATACATTTCGGTGTAGTGTATTGGGTGTTATACTGTCAGTCTAGACAGACTGTAAATTTCTTACTTGCTTCTCTTCTACTTGAAATAATGATACAAAATGTAAATTTTAGATTTTACTGTTACTACTAAAGTTGCCACAGTTGAGGTTGCTGTTGTTTCTTTTACTGATGATGATGATAAACTAAACGCCATTGGCATCACCTAATGACCTTGTTTTGTTGGCTTTTCTACTGCCTCCTTTACATTTGTTATTATTATTTGTTGTTGTTGTTGTTGTTGTTGCTATTATTGCTGCTACTTGAAAAAGGAAAAGAGGCAGATGTGGGAATAAATTCAGTTTTAAGCATTCGTTATCAAAAACGATTATATTTGGCAATAGAATTGTTCTGGAGTAAAAAAAGAAAATTTTGGAACTGAAAAGAATCTCCCCTTTTATTGCTTCTAAGCAATATTTTGTAAAATTCTGTTAAAAAATTTTAATTTCGTGCGTGTGTGTGTGTGTGTGTGTGTGTGTGTGCCCTTTTTATTCATTGATAGCAGTACACAGTAAATAATGAACGTTTTATTGTTGCGATAATAAGCATGTGTGTGTATGTGTTATGTGTTCTAAATGGGTTATACGCTATACCTATTTGAAAGAATTGTGAAATACCTCTATTAATGCCTGCAGAATGCATGGATGGATGGAAGAGTGTTGTTTGAAGCTCGTATTTACAATTTTTATTTTTATTTGCCTCATTTTGATTTTTGTAATTTCTGTTTCTATTTTAATGTAATATTTAAAGATTTTTAATAAGAGGCATGAAAGAAATATTTATTACCCAACAGTTGTTTCTTGACGATGTTTTTCTTATTGCTTGTGTTATTTTTATATGTCTGATATGATTTTGGCAAACATTTAAGCCGACAATTATATATACCAGAGAATGAAGAAACCTCACGACTTTGGTAATACAAAAAAGAAAAGTTTGTGATATAGCAATCAATAGGATTTTATTGAAATAAGATCTAAAGCTACGATCACACGATTGCCTCAATTACACCAATCTGATACAAATTAAAATTTCTGTATTCATACGGTTGTTTTATTTTATACAAAATTTATTGTCACATGATGGCGCGAAACGATGTATTGGCAATAATTGTCCCAACGCTGTCACACGATTGTTCTAGTTTACCGTAACTCTGTGAATCAGCTGTTGGGATAAATTAAATAAATTTTTATTTTATTTTTTTTTTGTTCAAAATGGTTCGTTCTTAAAAAAAGAAAATAACTTCTTTATTTATATTGAGCTCATTTAGTGAACAAAGAAATAAAAAATACAAAAAAGGAAAGAAGTGTCTGGGTCAGAGATTCGCTCACAAGATGGGCCATTGATGGTGCATGTGAGAAAACATTTCAATAAATTTAAAAAAACTAATTCACTAAAATATTTATTTATTTAAATTGGAATATAATTACAAATTATATTTAATCCTCTAAAGTAAAGACGATTTGTTCTCTAAAAAAATAAAAATTGCATCGGCAATTAATGTCGTGTGTCCGGTTGATAAAAAAATATAAATAATTAAAAAATGCGTATTTTAAGGGATAACAATTATAAATACCGTACAAACACGTGTTTTTTAGAATGAAACAATTACAAAATAAAAATTGGTGAGTATTGTCATCTTTAATTGCCGCACAAGAATGAAATAAATATTAGTGTATTTTCGGCATCTAAATTGATGCATGATTGTCTTTAACGCTTTCACACAATTGTCGCACCAGGTTTGCATTTGTTTGGGACAAATAAGCACAATAATATTGTGAGTTAGCGAATGAGCCACTAAATTGTATAATCACACGATTGACATATAAAATAGATTAAAGAATGTGAAAATAATAGATTTTAGGTTCATTGTATGTTTTTTTAAAAATAAAAGTAGGTATATTAGTGTGTGCCGCTGTGGTATGGTAGTTAAGACATCCGCCTACCAACCAAGAAGGTCCTCGGTTCAATACCAGACTATACCATCTCAAAAAGATACAGTTTTTTCAACAGCGGTATCACCTCATAACATTAGCTAGTAACTGGTTATGAATATTACTTAATGTTGGCTTTAAACTGTAGGTCTCTTTCAATGAGTCTAAAAATAGAATCGAGTACAGCTCATTGACTGAGAGAAGTCCTCAAGTTTCTTCATGGAATGTTAAGTGAAATATTCTTATATATTTGTGTAGAACGGATAGACTCCTCGACCATCACCACATAATTGACAAATGGCCGGATAATGGCGGTATATATCCATTCGACTAAATTTACCGCTTTTAAATGGCGAATAGCCAATTTTCTCTGCTCCATTTTCGTTGCCCAATTGTAACAAAATGCGCTTTAAATGTAGACATCAGACTAGAAGCCTAATTAGAAATTTTTAGGCATAGCCAGAAGAAGAATGATTGGAAGTTTACTGTTACTTGTTACTACAAGTAGCTGTTTGAAATAAGTTCTAACTACTTACACATATGTACCTAAGTTTCTTGCTTTGGGTGTAGACTATTTTTGATTTCATTCTCTAGTTAGGTTAGAAAGAAAAGAAGACCATGAATTCTACAACTGAAGTGTTCTGAATCGAAAGAAATTTATTTGGAGTCGATCGGTACATATTAAGGGGTTGCATTTTTTTTAAAAACAGTGCGCTAAATGCACACTTGTGGTCTGTCTGGAACACAAAATATTTTACTACGATTTATACAATTCTACCACGCAAACACTCGTCCAAAGCGCCAAGAGTTAGTAAATTAGTGCCATACATAATTAACGCTTGCTACTAGTGTAGAGTAATCATATACCCTAGATCTAAATTTGATGGTAAACGTCCAGATAAGCAAGCTGACGTACCAGATTAAGCCGGTATACTCAGCTAAAAATTAGTCAAATATGGCATAAAAGTGCGATGGATTCGTGACTCGTGAATAAATTATGCATTAAGAGATAAAATTTATACAGGAGCTCTCATGATATACGTAAGTTAGAGAACTTTGTTTTCATATGGGGCGTAGTATACAATGTGACAATTTTTTTATACTGGATTAACTCTATCATAAAATTTGGCGGAAGTTCCCCCTGCTCTTGTTGGTACAGGTCTCGGTAACAATAAATAAGGCTGTATTACTGTTATTTATTTATTTAAATACAATTATAGCTTATATAACTGCAGAAGATGAACCAGATAGAGCAACGACCCAAACATTGGAAAAAAATATAACCAAATTATTGACTACAACCGAAATGAAGCTGGAGTAGATACAATGGATCAAGTGGTATCGTATTATATCTACAAGTGTGAAAAAAAAACGTTGGCCTTTGGCTAATGTTTTCAATATATTTATTATTTATGAAGAGATGGTAAGAAAAAATAAAACGGACCGTCGCCGCCACTTCCTTATTGAATTATCAAATCAGTTGTTACGGCCACTTATGGAAACCAGAAATGCTATGCCAAAATTTGATGAATCTGTAAGTATCATATATTTGTATATAAGTGAAGTGTTTATTTGACATCCTAGGGATAAACTGTAAGTATAAGTCAGAAAAAACTTATTTTTCCTAAATTTGAAACATATTCGGTAACACCTTATTTAATATATTGTGTCTTTTCGAAATTCTGCAGTCACTCAAACAACCTTCTCACTGTTTATCTAGTGTGAACAAATAAAAGTACAATAACAAAGCTGAAGACCCAATCATTATGATAACCGATCCAATTGCTTATTGTACTTTTATTTACAACTACAAGACTTATAAAGGAATAGTTTTCAACTGACTTTTGGTAAGACCCTTCCACTAAATATTAGAAACTCGATACGCTTGTGATTAAGTTCTAATTGTTGTTCTCGTTGCCATTGCTTATTCGCTCGTATCCGCTACTGCTCAGACTGCAGTGAGGACGTGTCTCTACGTCATGGAGACGGGTCCTTCTTGGTCGGATGAGGGTGGGTAGAAAACAATTTGCATCGAAAATTTTAGTTTTTTTTTAATATACTGCGTCGATTTTTTTAAATTTTGGTATTACTTGGTTAACTCTGATTAATATTCAACAACAAAACTAATTATTTGTGGTCTTAAAATACTAATTTTTACCTAAGACGATATCTGTAAATATTTTTTTTCATTTTTAATGGCTTGTAAAATAATAATAAGTGTTAAATAGCTTACAAACATGCAAAGATAAATTTGAATTACGGATTAACCTGAGCAAAATCAAATCCATATAACTAAACACATCGCACTATGGTAACCTACTCCTGGACGGCAAGATTATTAAAGAAGTCAACAATTTTAATTATCTTGGCAGCCAAACAAATCCTAACGGCCGCACTAAAGGCGATATCGATGCCAGACTCTTGAAAGTAGAAGGAGCATTTACAAAGCCACGAAAAATATGGCGGTCGTGGCAGTAATTAAATGCGCTGGCATACACATAATCTAAGGCATTATTAGCCATTGTTTGGGAAAGGTTTCATTTATATGGTGGCCAGCGTTGCCAATTTTGCAGTTTTTTGAAGCATTGACCAGTTTTGAAGTTTTATGTTTTCTGTTAATTGTGCAGTTTCTGCAGTTGTTAACATTCTAGTTTTTTGCTGTCAATTTTGTTATTTTAATTACAATTTTCAAACTAATAATTTGACCTCATTTGCTTAACATAACTGTGGTGAGGTTTACTTGCACCTTTTTCATTTCAATTTCACTCGTTTTGGGTTTACAGAACGTACGTGTTCCTTTTTAAGTATGTGCTGTTTTTTTTCACTTGAAAATAAGTTTTTTTCTTTTAAATTTTCAGTTTTTCTAAAAAAAATATGGCAACACTAATGGTGGCCCAACAATTGGATCTCTAACTCCGAACTAAACGGAAGGTGCAAAAAATTACTATTTAAGAAAGGGACAGCTAGCAGAAAAGGGAAATGATTTGGACACACACTGCGGAAACACTCAAATAATATTGCCAGGCCAGCTTAAGATTAGAACATACAAGGAGCTTGATATAAAGGACGACCTAGAGCATCATGGCGCAGAAGTGTGTTGGATGAAATAAAGTTTGTGAACGAGTTTCTCGGCTGGACACAGATCAAGGCAATATCTGGAGATCGAAATAAATTTAAAATATTTTGGACGGCATTATGAACTTTTAACCGATGCTACAGCAATTAATAATGATAATTAAAAATAATCTCATATAATAATGTTTTCTACTGAGGATTACTTCTCCAAGCTTGGTCTTCCAGTCATTTTCAGTCTTTAAGAAGTAAGCAAATAAATTAAGTATCTTTGGATGTAATAGCAAAGAAAGCAACCAAGTCAGACAAATGTCAAATTATTCTCGTACACCAAATAAGTAGAATTTAAATGGGTTTATATGTACGATACAAGTATTGTTTTTGTTTCTTCAATATAATGTTAATGTTAAGGAACTCGTATGTTTAAACGGATGAACGGTTGGCTGGTTGGCTGGTTGGCAAAGAATCTGATGCCTATTTGAAGTAATAATTCCAAACAGGCTCAAATGCTTAGTTCACTTCGGTGGATGTCGCTTTTTTTTGGCGTTGGTGTTGTTCTTGATTTGAGAATAAAAAAAATTGTTCTTACAAAACGTTGAAGGAATACAATCTGTTATTTTGTTTCTCACGTAAAATATTAAAGGTAATTTGTGGAAATTTGATGTTTATCGTTAAATTGTTTTTCAGAGGCAACAGCAATTGTTATTCTTAAATATTATTACTGAGCAGCAGTTTCTTATTTTAGCAACAATTACTGTTGCGGCTGTTGCCAATGTTATTGTCATTAACGTATTTTAGGATATTTCTATAGCCTTTAGCTATGAATAGATGGGTGGGTGATGACTTTATGTTTTACCATCCCATTGAAAATTTTAACACATCTGTCTGTTAAACGTATTTCAAAAGCATATATGTTACACTCCCTTAGGATACACATACATATGTAACCAAGAAAAGAATAGCATAAATGGAAATAAAATTTGCAATAACAATAACAATTTTGTCATTCATAAAAGACGTCATTTTCAATGATCCAATGAGATGCTTAAATACTTTTTACATCGTACACATTCTCACACTACTATACT
The DNA here is from genome assembly GCA_023159175.1 of Wohlfahrtia magnifica. NCBI lineage: Eukaryota > Metazoa > Arthropoda > Insecta > Diptera > Sarcophagidae > Wohlfahrtia > Wohlfahrtia magnifica. The sequence continues at coordinate 413,459 of JAKWBJ010000504.1, read as the reverse complement.
ATAAAAAAAACTGGAACTAAGTGGCAAATTTGATTGAATTTAACAAATCGTTTGTCTGTCCATCATAAGTATTTACAAGTGCGTAAATCAAACGATAACCATACTATACAATAATGAAATTATTATATGCAATTTATTATCAGCCAAGATGATCACCCTCTATGTCTACAAATAATTGACATGATATTAATTTTCTAAAGAAATACCTCTTTTTCATCTGAGTATTCTTGATAGGAATCCAAATTTGTTGCTTCTTGATGGGTTTCGACGAGTTCTTTTTTAAGAAGTAAATGTTTCATTAGTGATAAAGTTATGCTGTTCAATATTGAAATCATGTAAAGCGTAAATCGAAGAAATGTTATCAAAATGGTTCGCGTGACTTTGATTAACACATTACGAGTTCCGTTCATTTTTGAAAAATTTTCAGTAAAAAATTGTCTTTCCCGAGAATTGTTTTCCTTTTCATTTGATTTAAAAAACAAATTGTTTCATTTCAATATTCAAATATGAAAATTTATAATTCTATTACTTTAGAAACGTAATTAAAAAAAAGCGTTATACATAGAATGATACGAAGTTAAATTAAATTAGGTGGTGTTGTTGGTGTTTATTGTTTTACTTATACAGCAGAGACTGTCAACATTGAACTAACATAGCTCAGTTTTATGCTTTTAAATAAAAGAACACTTGTTTTAACCCTGCTGCTAGGTTTGAACCATTTTGGTCGATTTCCTTTTTCTTTTTGTTTTAACTACGGAACGGTTCAACATATCAAATTAAAACAGGTGGTATTTTGATATTTTATTACTTCCACAAAATTTTTAGTTTTCTATGATGTAAAGGAAGATAACAAAATAAATATTTACAAGTCTTAGGTAAAGGATCATTTTTGTCCGTTCATGTTTATCGATTTTTTATGAATTAGGCTGACAGAACAAATGCAAAAATCAAGTTTTCTCAGTATATATAGAGGATGTCCAAAATTGGGGTATCATTTTAATTTTAATAAAAATAATAATTTTTAATAAAAAGACTTTTTTAGATATTAAAAATATTTTTATTTCAGTTTATATCAAATAGATTCCGATTAAAAATGATAAATTATGTTGGTCAAGTGATCCCCCTACTGTCTCAGCAGCCCTCCAATCTTTTATCAAAATTATCAATTACGTTTTTCAGTAAACCATTGTCAATTGCTGTACATTTTCAATTTCAAAAAACAGCTCAAAAAATCTAAGGTTGTCAAATCGCACGATTTTAATGGCCAAGTTACTCCTCCTCTACAAGAAATAATGCGATTTTCTTCAAAAATTCAATTTTTTATCTTGCTGTGTGAAAACCATATTCTCTACGCCACATATTCTTTACGTCTTAATAATCAATTTGCCGCTTAAAAAAGCTTCGGATCATCTCCCTGTAGCGATTTGCATTGACCGTAATCGCATTTCTATTGTACGAAGATTCCTCCGGACCATAAACCACACCAAGCAGTAACTTTTTGTGGATGCTCTAAGATAGCTCTCGGATTCTCTTCATCACAAATGCGGCAATTTTGTTTGTTGAAGTAGCCAATGAGCTGAAAATGGGTTTCGTCGGTGAAGATTATTATGTCAACAAATTCTTATTTTCTTCTTGTTTTTCGATGGCCCAAGTAACAAATTGTTGACTTAATGCGGAGTTTTCATTTTTGGGTCACCTGGATCTTATAAGTCTTTAAGTTAAGATCACGACGCATTATTTAATTGCTGCGAACGATAACGAATGGATGTTTTTGGTTGTCCTTAAACACTTCGGCTCACAGCTGCTGTACTATACTCCCCGTTGAACGACCGTTGACAAATTCTGTTTCTGTTATCGTAAACGGATCCAGTTTCATCAAATTCTTAACCATCATCTTGACGGCTCGATTTGTTGGAGCATTTTCTCTACCGATTTTTATTCTAATTTTTCTAATTACGCCTTGAAAACTTTCGCCATTTTCAAGAAATGTTTTAATAATAAAACCACGTTATTTCTTCGTGTAACGTTCCATATTAACTAACTGGAATGTATTTGGAATTTGAAAACAAAAGCTTAGAATAAAAATTACACTTAGAAACAAAAATGGCGGCAATATTAATTTTATACCTGAATTTTGGACACCCTTCATATATAAACACATTCAGTAGTGGTTAAAACTTTTGCAACCGGTCTTCAGATACAAACTCTTCCTTTTCATCCTTAAAGACTCGTCAGGCCACAAAATTTTTTTTTCATTGTTTTGGAGTCAAATACGTATGTGCTCGTACAAAGTTAATCCTTAAAGCTTCTGAGACCATATTTCCTGTCTCTTCTATTAGCGGTTAGTGAGAGTTTCAGTTTTTGAATTCTCTGTCTTCGTGTACTCTTGTTACACGAGGTCTTACTCCATTATGTGCCATATTTCAAAGAGGTAAAACGAGTACATTTTAAAAAGAGTACAAATGCAAAAAAAATACATTTTTCAAACAAACCAAAAATATCAAATTTCAATTTTATTCGAATAAAACATAAATCATAAAAAAATACAAAATATAAATGATACAAATAAACCAAAAAATGTAACATTAAATTCACATTAACTTATATAACATTTATAGGAATACACTCAAATTTATAATTTCATACCGAAAAGGTTAATAATTTTATCATTCCCGTTTTCGTTAATTATTATTTTTTAATATTTTTTTTTTTTTTAATATCCTTAATTAAGAACCAAATTCACGACCAACATACATACTTGAAATATTATTCTTGTATAATTAAGATGTTTTCAAACATTATAAATTCTGAATTGTTTAACTTTAATATCAGACAAGCATATTGGACGTGTACTTGCCCCTTAATTTTCCTCGTCGTAAAATTGATCAATTCAAAAGAATTATATGACATAACAATATTTAATATATTTATAATAGGTAATCCCTCCTGCTTTGCTGGGAGCCTTTGTGTTGTACCTGATTCTTGACTGATGAGCTTCAACTGTTACCGTTCTCTACACATGACAAATCCCATATATATATATATATATATATATATATATATATATATATATATATATATATATATATATATATATATATATATATATATATTTTAAATGATGGTTTGTATTGATTGCGAAGTTATTTAAGCGAAATTTTGGAAACTTCAACTCTAATCATTTTCAAGATCATTATTTAATTTGCATGGGAGGTACCATGCCTACTTATTCGATTCTACCCACTTTTTAACTGATGATTTTATATTAACTGATGGTTTGTACTATCTAAAAAGTCATTTAGACCAAATTCAGACTCTCGTTCGCTAGATATACAAAAAACAATGTTTCATTCGTATGGGAGAAGCCACACCCATTTATTCAATTTCGCCCATATTTCGACTGATGATGTGTATCAACTGCTAAGACCAAATTCAGAACCTTCCGCCATGTATTACCGTTACTGTTAGAAAGATATACAAAAATTAATAGTTTATTTACATGTGAGGTACCACTCCCACTTATCCCATTTCGACCACAAAGTTATCTGGTTCAAATTTAGAAACTCTCACTACTACCGTTTTAAAAATATAGACATATAAATGACAATTTTATATGGGCGTGGCACCACCTAGTTGAACAAAATCCATCAGTGAAAATACACCTTTCCAACGGTTCTCGAGTTATAAAATGAAGAACAAAGGGCAACTTATTTTTATATACACATACTCGTATGTATTAGGGCGGGTCGATTTAAATATCGCCCATGTGACAAGAAAAATTGTACTCTATGGATCGAAATAATAAACTTTGCCCAAGGAACCATACCTCTAAAATAAATTCTGATGTTCCTTATTTTAACCCAAAGGTCAGATTTTGAATAATCCCACTTTGACCTATTTAAAGTGCCCCAATCAAGTCTAAATGTATGACCGACCCCAACCAACTTTGGAGGACCTCCCAGGGGGTATCCTCATAAAAGTTTGTAAAGTCCCAGAAAAAAAATTTTTACATTGGAAAATGTAAATGCGATTTGAAGGTATCTGTATGTACATGCGGTTTGGTTCTAGAACGCCTCAAAGAGTTTATACACGATCAATATAACTAGAGAAGACTAACATTCGAGCAATTTGACATATCTTTTTTGTATTGGTAAACAGAGAGCATACAACACCTTTCATAACTTAAGCGATATTTTGATACTGAGTTTTGCATTTTACTAATACTTAAGTAAACTTCAGTTCTTTTATTGAAATAATATCTATGTATTTCATAGTTTTAAGTATATATAAGATATTTTATTGAAATTTATAAAAGAATAATTCAGTAAAACAATTAAGTTTATATACATAGTTATAAAATAAATGAAAAATGAGAATAATAAAAAATATGGCTTACGTATGTCGCCTCATCAAGCTCAAACCCGTCGACCGATTCTAACCACTTATTCTTATTTGAATGAAATCAGAAATTGTATTTGCGTGACAATAATGCCCAAAAACTATGTTTTTTATATACATAATGACAATTTTTCGACCACATGTTTTCAAAACGAAAAATTTTTTTTTGCTATTTTTTTGTTATCGTTATAATTTTGTTGTTTAAGTTGTTTTAAACGAAATGTTTTCAGCAAGTGCTAACTTTTTAGAAAGAATCAGTTACTTTTTAAATAATTCTAAAAAATCCAAAAAAGGAAATGTGATCAATTATTTGACTTTTAAACACGTTCAATGTTTATAATTTAAACGACCTTCTTTTGTTCTAATTATAGCCTAGAAACGATTTTAAACAGACTCCACTACATTTTTTCAGAAGTCGTCGCTAAATTTTGCCGAGCAGTTTGAGCTTTTTGCCATGAGTCCTCGAGATTTTGACAGTTATCTTTGGCATTTCAAATTGCACGCTTAACCTCAACCCATACATGTTTGATTTGGTTTATATGCGAGATTTGGGGTAGCCAGTCTATTTCTTTGAATCAGTAACTCTGAAACCAAATTTAAGCAACATGAAACGTGTGTTTCGGACCATTATCTTACTGGAAAATGACGTCCAACACAATTTTGCCCCAAATTTATAAACTTTTGTAGAGAAACTTTTGGTGGAAAATATCGTCATATTGTGTTGGTGTTCATTTTCTTAGGAGATCTTTTTTACACGATCAATTTTCGATTTGTCTAACTGTAAAATGCGCGCCCAATCTATTTAAGTATAATTTGTGTACTTTTTTTTAGAGAAATGGAGTATTAATTCGTTTTGTCAGTATGTGTATGTAAGTATGTGGAGGACAACAATTAAAGCTTCATTATCTACCCACATCAGCCAAAAAGCGGGTTTGCACAAAGCACACCGTCAAAAGCTATTTATTCCCATGTACTATATAAAGTTTAATGTGTGTTTGTTTAAAGACTGTCTGAAAGGAACTATAGGCTATCTCAAATGGTTAGATTTGAACTGGATGGCAAAAAGCGTTTAGAAATGATAACCAAGATAATAATAGTTAAGATAATAAGTATGATAGGAGTAGCGAAGCACGCCGGGTTTTAGGTAGTATATATCTATAAAATTAATAGGCTAAAACATTTCTTTACATCCCTTTTACGCCCATTCTACCGCACCGATTTAAAATATATATACATATATATGTGCAGACGTGCACAATATTAATTTTATTTAAATCGGTGCAGTACCTCAGGAGTAATACGACTACAAAATTCTTACTAACACATAGAAATCGTAATAGACTCTTCTGCGATCGGGGCGGGCGATTATGTTAATCGTGCACAATGTTGTATTTCGATGGCGTAAGTCTAAAGCAGCGGGAGAAATTGCGTCCCCACGAAGACTCTTCTAGGTGAGTCGTCTACGATGCGCTTTAAAGAATCGTGAAAGAGTATTTTACGATTGAAAAATAAAGCTAGGAAGAGTCTTCCACAATTAAAAATGTTAACTGAGAAAAATCGTCTGTGATTCTTTTTAACGCATCGTAACACTTCTTTTAAAGGTCGATAGCACTGAGATGAACCTTACATGATTAGGTAATTTATTGTATTCAATTAGGCCAGCAAACAATATACGCTGTTTAGTGATCTCTAGACGACATATTTGCGTATGTGCATTGTTATATGAAAACTCTTTAGTGCTCTTACTAAACCATTTAAAAGTTTGAAAACATATAATTGTATTTGTTGTTCGTAGGGGCCTCTGACTGGTAAATAATATATTATTAGCGTAATTTTTGAACAGATCAATTGCACTGCAGTAGTTTTGACTTAGCTGCACAGCTAACTTTTGCAAGAACTTTTGTGCAGATAAGCCAAAAATGCATTTACCTGCCTCATCGTGCAAGTATGTGAATAATTAAGGATTATTGCTTCGAAGAACAGCAAATTATCTGAAATTCAACGATGACAATTTGGTTCATGCAACCAGATATAGTGATTATTTCAAGGAATAAATGTGAGTAACAAGGCAACTGATTCGTTTTTTAAGTGTTTCAGATAACCGTGATTTTTTCTATGAAAAAAGTTTTAAAGTTCTAAAAATATAAGGCACATACTTTAAATGTGCAGGTAAAAAAGTGTCCTTAAAAAATAATTTTGTACTGAATTTAGAGAAATGAGGACACAAAAAATTATTTTGAGCAGATAAAGGCAATGTGCACGTAAGCTAAAGGCAAGTGAATCAAAACTACTATATAACGAAGTGGTAGATTAAAAACGATTTTTAACGCTCTGTTTTGAGCCGACTGTAACGAACCTTAAAAAGAACTGTATCTACAACCATAAATCATAGGAAGATATGTTATATCTGAATGTATTAGAGACTGATAAATCAACATTTTAGGCTTAGTATTAAGTACATTCTTAAATTTGAAAAGATAACCAATCTCTCCGTCATATATGGCCTAAAAGTTACAAATTTAGTCTTTTTCGTATTCAGAATCAGTCTATATATTCTTAGAAACTCAGATAATAATGAAGCATCGTATTCAATCTGAGTCTTGAGAACTTATATATATATTTATAATATGACAATTAAACGGTATATTACAAATTTCACTAATAAACATTTTAAATAACAATGGACCCTGAACACCACCTTGAGGGACACCGCATTCAACACCTATCTCATTGCTCCTAGTTTCATTTATTTGTACAAATTGATTCCCATTACTTAGGTCATCTTGAAGTACATTAATGGTTTTTTCAGAGCAGCCATAATATTTCAATTTCTGCGCTCGTAATAAATGAACAACCAAATCAAAAGCTTTTGAAAGGTCGAAAAATGCTCCAGCTACTCCTTTGTAACCCTGATCAAAACCGCTACAAATACAATCAACAACATTAATCACTGCCTCCGAAGATCCATTACCTTTTCTGAATCCATATTGACGTTCAAAAAGTAAATTATTACCCTCAAGGTAACCTGTAAATTGTTCAAAAATTAATTTTTCAAATATTTTGTCAATCATGGGAAGAATGGTAATAGGACGAAAATTTTCAATTCTATTGGTACCCTCAACCTTAGGTATAGGAGTAATTTTATGCTTCTTTTTCCATCATCAATCATCCTATTAAATATTTTCGCTAGTATGCCAACAATTGTTGTATTAGGTACTAGCAACATCCTGTACTGTAATATTATCATAGCCAGAAGTCTTATTAACATTCAAGCTATTTAAAATTGATTCCACTTGACAATCATCGACAGCCTGTATGATAAATGCAGTAGAAACAGGAGCTAAGTTTAAAGTTTAGGTTGTCACAATAATTGACCCGAATAGTATATCTTATATCGCGAACCGAATTAAAAAACAAAGAATTAAGTTCAAGGGCTTTTTCCTCATCCGTTAAAAGAATTTCATTATTAACATTCACAATATCCCTTATTCGTGTGAAGTTTTCCCAATATTCTTTTTAAAAAATTGCCACGTTTTTCTGACGTCACATCTATACTTGTTTAAAAAGAACTGATAATACTCTGATCTCAATTTTTCACTACAGAGCTTAATAATCTTGGTAATTCGCTTCAGACTTTGGCATACAAGCAAACTTCGGCTCTTTCTCCTCCGAACTATTAATAGTTTATTTTTATAATTTAATATCAATTCTAACTCTTCTGTCATCCAAGGACAGATTTGACATTGATTTGATTTATCAAGATCCTTGACTACACTGCACAGATGAATTGACAACACTAAACACATATAAATTCTAATCTAATAACAAGCCAAAGTTTCTATCATCTATATACTTCCGTCTTTCAATAATTTCCTTACGGCAGATTTCTATGTCAAGCCCACAAATTAATATATTGTGGTCAGAGATTTCACTCCGTATTGAATAAATCGATACAATATCCGCGCAGTTGCAAAATACACAATCAATACATGAACTACTTACAGGTCTGGTTATTAAATTATGACAAGAAATTAAATTGAATGCCAAAAATAAATCCACCAACCATTGGCTCGACCTAACTTCAGAAAGCAAATCAGCATTGAAATCACCAAGAAAAATGCATGCAGAGCACATAGCCTTCTCTAAATAATTCTGTAACAAATCTGTAAATAATTGAGCTGTGCATTTTTGTGACCTATACAGCGTTGTAATTATCAAGGGCTTATTGTCTATTTTAATGCTTGGTAAAGATGTACAAATTACTTCCACGAAATTATTACTTTCGGACAAGAAAACCTTAAAACTTATTTCTTGCGATATGTACAGAGTAGTACCCCCATACGCATCACCCCTGCAACAACGCATGGCCACACAACCATCAATCGAACACAAGTTTACACAATTACTATCAAACCATGTTTCCTTGGCCGCTATTGTCTCAGGCAACAAGGGCAAACTCGCCAACTCATTTTTCAATCTATTGAATTTACTAATAGATGATATACTTCTCGCATTAAGAGATAAAACACAAAAGATTAGAAAAATAATTACAATTCACATATATATAAAAGAATTAAAAATTTATTATTAGTTTACAACAAACAAAAGAAAATATATGTATAAGAAGAAGAAAATAACTTATTTTTTAAAATATTATGAATCAACAACAGAATTTTCATTATCCGACTCATCAACATCAATGGAATTTAAATTGCAACTATTTTTTCTGGAACATACAGTTTTCCTTAATATTTCATCCACATCTCCCATATATCTTAAAACAATTTGCTAAGATCGTCCTTTTCTTTTACCATATGTAGATATTAACTCGTTTGGTAAAAACGAATTTAAAACCAACTTCTTTTAAAGATCTAGCATACTTTAATATATAAAATGATTCTTTACATAGAAAGTCATTAATAAAAACGTTCTTAAATTGTGCAATAGCTTTCAGTTTAGGTTTATCTTTCATAAGACCATCCTTTGATTTTATATTTATAAATTTTACAACAATAGACTTCTCTCTATTTTTGTTTACATTTTGTTTGTTATTGCTTACAAGCCTCTTCTATGTCATTGTCTGTTATTTTTACTCCCGTTTTCGTTACAATGGCCACAATGTAGTGTTGCCATTGAAAATTTCGAATGTTTCATAAAAAGGTTATTTGAGAAAAAAAGGTCAAAAAAGGGTATTTTAAAGTAAAATAGGGTCAAGTTTTTTGTAAAAAAATTAATAAAATTTATTTTAATAAAAAAAACTAATTTTTAACAGTTAGTTGTTAAATACACTAAATTAAAATAAAAGTAATTATGCATACTTAAATTATAAATTAATGTTAAAACTAATAAACAATTCACAGATACATTCAAATATTAGTCATATTATCAAAAAGAACGAAGTTACTTTTACAAAAACTCCTGATAATGTCTATCACTTTTTAGAAACACTTTTTCTATATTCTGTAATTAATTCTTTACTTGAAATCCATTTTCCAGGCACGATTCGAGCAAATTGTGAGAGGAAAGCATGTATTTACCAGTTTATATTTTAAGTTTGTTTGTAAGTTTATTTTTTATCAGTGATAGTCTTGAAAATTCTTGTAGCGGAAGCAGTACTAGTAGGCAAAATAAATATTTATGTATGTAACGATTTCATATAAATTTGTATATACAGTCGCACAGGAAAGTTGACATATCCCCTCAAAAACCGGGTTTTACATAGAACTATAAGGTTTAGATTTTCAAAAACGATATAAAGTAAATCTAAGCGAAAAATATAAAAAAAGAATATGAGCTTTTGGAGGTGGTGTGGTGTAGTGGTTAGAGTGCAGGCGTACAACTCTGACAGCCCAGGTTCAAGCCCTAGCAGAGGACATTAAGGAAAAACACTAATTGGCGGCTTTCGAGTAATCAATTAAGATACTTCAATCCCTCCAGGCGAAAACATCCATAAAGAAGCCTCCATGACATTCCAGCATACTTCTGGCGCAGATAACAATCATCAAAAGAATGATCAGGAGAGAAAACGTCACCTGCTGGGAAAAAAGAAACAGCAATGCTAAAGTATGGATCACCACACTCACACTTAATAAAGAACCTCACTACTACACAATACAGTTCAATGGAGGCGTCGTTTTTAGGCGGCGATAAGATGGCAGCTCCATCATCCTGGAACTGGCTACAGTAGACTAATCATCCACTTAGCTTGAAGAAATAAAAATTAAAGAAATCGAAACAAGGCAGAGCAATAAACAGAATAACACGGTAACGACCTTTGGAACACGAAATAAGACGCGCATTGCGCAATGGAACGTACGGACTCTTCGTGGAGCATCACGTCTTGCGCAGCTCGAACATCAGATAGCATCCTATAAGATTGACATCTTGAGTATAAGTGAGATAAGATGGAGTGGTAATGCCGAACTTACTACGGTGAATGGTAGTCTTGTGCTGTACAGCGGCACAGAAAATATTGGCGAAAGCGGAGTCGGAATCATAATGTTGAAGAAAATCAAAACCTCCGTTCAGACGTGGAAACCAATATCCGATCATGTGATAATGGCTCGATTCAAAAGCAGAGTAAGACACATCACCATAGTATGCGCTGACAGAAGATGCGGAAGTCGCTAAAAAGGATGAATTCTACGTACAAGTAACATCGGTACTCAGCAGTATTCTAACTGGAGATCATCATTCTCATGGGTGACTTCAACGCGAAAATAGGAAGCGACAACACGAACATCCGTGAACACGAACAACCATGGGAACGCACGGTTGTGGAGTTAAAATAACAATGGAGAACGGCTAATAGAACTATGCCAGACATATCAACTAGTCATAAGTTGCTCCATCTTCCCCCATAAGGAAATTCATAAATATACATGGACATCGCCAAGCGGCAACTCCTGCAATCAGATCGATCACATATGCGTGAGTTAAAGAAGAAAAAGTTCTTTGGCGGATGTAAGAAATAAAAGAGGTGCTGACATCGGCAGTGATTACGAGCTTATCATAAGCAAAATCAAGCTCAAAGTGAACTGTCGAAGAAGAAACATTGGAGTCACAAGACGAAAGCGTCTCCGCCTACAGCAACTCCAGAATAACACGACCTGGAACGCATTGGCCATGGCAGTTCGCGAGCAGTTACCAATAACCAACATCACACATTGGAGGATATCACAGCAACATACAATCAAGTCACAGAGGAAACACTGGGTGTAGTGCAGGTACATAGAAGAACATGGATATCAGACGATACTTGGAACCTGATCTCTCAAAGGAGGGAACTTAAGTTGCAGCTAAACAACAACAATGTAACTAGGCAGCAATACCACCAGCTGGCGAAACAGGTTAAAATAGCTGCACGAAAAGACAAAAGAAAGTTCCTAGAAGATCTAGCTAGAACAGCAGAGAAAGCAGCTGGACAGAATAATATGAGAAAACTACACCAGACGATAGACTATTTCACAAATAGAAAGTATGGACGGAACCAAGCAGTTACTGATCGCAATGGTACAATTGTATCGAAAAGTGAAGCACAGGTGCAAAGATGGAGGGAACATTTCGAGAAAATTAGCAACGTAACGAACACAGATGAAGACATCGAAATGTACCATAACAGTCCTATGCAAAGTACAATGAACATAGCATGTAGCCCTCCCAGTTTATATGAGATAAAGCTGCAGGCGAAGATTGCTTGCAAGCCGAAATCTTACTGGCGGACATTACAATAGCAGCCGAATTACTACGGCCTTATATCACATCAGCATGGGAGGAAGAGAGCCTACCATCAACTTAAAAGAAAGGCGTCATTGTGAAACTACCTAAAAGTGGCGACTTGAAAGATTGCAATAACTGGAGAAGAATTACTCTGCTTAACACCATATACAAGATACTAGCAGTCATAATACAGGGAAGGTTTCAGACCAAACTAGAGAACATATTGCGTGACGAACAGGCAGGCTTCCAGCCAAATAGAAGCTGCGTAGACCAAGCCAACACTCTACGCATCATAATAAAACAGTCTCTAGAATGGCGTACACCTCTATACCTACTGTTCGTCGAAACTACTGCTATATGGAAAGCATTGAGAAGAGGAGTACCCCAGAAAATAATACGAATAATACCAGTAATGTACGAGAATGCAGAACTCTCCGTTCTTCACAACGGGGGCATCAGCCAACCATTCCATACTAACGCTGGAGTAAAGCAAGGATGTCCACTCTCACCTCTACTATTCACCATCGTACTCGATGAGATCATAAGCTAAGTCTGTTCACAAAGGAGAGCTATAACATGGAGTCTCTCACGACAACTCGAGGACCTGGATTATGCGGATGATATTTGTCTTCTCTCACACAAGATCTCCAACATGCAGTCAAAATTAAATGACTAGGAAAAACTGGCTCGCAATGTTGGCCTCTAGATAAATATTAAGAAAACTAAAGCTATGAGAATTAATAACAATAGCACAGAAAACATTATACTACAGAGCCGGCCAATGGAGTATGTAGATAGCTTCTGCTATCTTCGAAGCACAATGGCAACAAACGGCGGTGCAGAAATAGACGTTAACAACAGGCTCAACAAAGCAAGGTCGGCATTCTGACGATTTCAGTCAGTATGGAGAAGCTCATACATCTCCAGGCGAACCAAGCTCAAAATATTCAACGCATGTGTAAATTCTGTTATCCGGCAGAGAAATCTGGCTTGTATCTAACTCCATCACGCAAAAGCTACAGGTATTCACCAACAATTGCCTTAGAATCATATGCAAAATATTCTGGCCTAACACCATAAGCAATTATGGTGTTATGGAATTTAACAAACGAAGAGCCCATACTGAAGTAGATAAGGTAAAGAAAGTGGAGATGGATCGGCCATACTTTATGGAAAAATCACGGTAGTATTACAAAGATGGTACTTGAGTGGAATCCTCAAGGATCAAGGAACCACGGTCGACCAAAAAACACTTGGCGATGCACAATTATCCAAGAACTAAGGCAAAATAATCTTACATGGAAAGAGGCAAAGACAACAGCAGAAAATCGTGTAAGATGGAAATGATTTGTGGAAGCCCTATTTCTCAAGAGGAGTAAAGGAAAATAAATATATGAGCTTTTGCGTAACATATTCTTTAAGCTTAAAGAAAAATAATAAAATAAATTTAATTTTCTGCACACAGTAGGGTATACATCACTGCAGTATTAGGTAACTAATTATCTCCAAAAAAATTTTAAAAATTGTTTTATGGTTAATTTAAAATTTTTTTATCTTAGTTTCACTTGAATTATTGCGATATCCTTTAGGAAGAAGAGTTGTGTTACAGCCTTGTTTGTACTAGGTTATCAAGTTTATCAAATAAATTGTCTGTGGGACTTATGTCAATAGACTAATAAGTAGAATGAAGCCGTGAAGTTAAGGTTTGAAGTCGGAACTTCTAATTCTTTAAGTTTTTTGTTTTCGTCACACTTAAATATTATACTCCTACTTTCATCGCTCAAAACAACTTCACTCCAAAAATCTTCACCATAAAATTTTAATACCCGCGATTATATATGTTAGGCAGTTTTCTTATGGTTTTCCATATTGCTTGATGAAGCCTGCTGCTCATCTATTCCTTTTGATTTAACCACACCCAAACAAATATATTTTTATACATAATTTAAGATACTTAGATATTTAAAAATGTGATACTTACTTGTCCATTCGCATTTATTTGTTGCAAATATGAACTTTTGTGTATATGGATGGCACGCGAAACTGCAAAATTAAATGCTACAAAAAATATATAAAAGCTTCTGGCTGTCAAAACTTAAGACGAAATACATACATAAATCAGTGCATAATCGCAGTTGATCATCAGTTCATTTTACACAATTATCAAACTTTATATGAAAAAAATAGGTATGCATAGAATATGACAATTGCATAAGATTCAGTTGTTGTAATAATAGTATCGAATGCAATTTTTATATATGTATGTATATGTTCTCAAAACTCATGCATGTTATGTATATTCAGTAGTTTTAGCTTATAGTCCACACCTCTAGTTGCTCAGCTTTTGTGGAAAATAAGTCAAATTCGACAGTTAAACGAATTTTTGTATATGCCACTTTTTGGCATATATGTAACTGTTTTCATATATTTTCAAGAATATGACTATAAATTAAAAAAAAGAAAATTAAATGGCTTTAGTTTTTTCTAACAATGTAGTTAAAAAGTAAGAGTATTTATTTCAATTATAGACTTGAAAATTCTTTTATTTAACTGACTAATAAGTTACATTAAAAACGAAGTTTATTATACTATTGTTATACTTTTGAAATAACTACTTAAAAAAGTCCGTAATTTTTGACTGCTTTTTTTAAGAAAATTGTTCAAAATGTGGTCCTCAATTTGACGATGGCAAAATTATTTTCAATTTCATTTTCCAAGCAGTATTTCCTTAAAATTTCAATAGAATCTAAAACCTCTTCTGTAGAAACTTCCTTCATATCAGCAAATATTTCACAATCCGTCTCTGTTTGTTTTTTTCGATGTAAACTTCAGTTGTGATGTTGTTTGGAGCAACAGTTTCCAAAGTTTCATGTTCACTTAGAGGTCCAAAACAAACAACCTCGTCATCGCAATGTAAATACTCGGAGCTACATGGCATAACGATAGAAAAATCTTCTTCTTCACATTCAAAAATATCGCGGTTAGTATGAAATTCAGCCTTTAAAAAATAAAAAAAAACACGTTGCAATAGAAAACGAAACGACATACATAGAACATACTTAATTAGCTTTTTGAAACAATTTGCAATTATCTCTGGCTTAATCGACCACCAAGACCGCTTTATAAAATGTAAAGCATCCAAGATTGAATTAGACTTTATATATTCAGAAACAGTCTTTCCACTTTCAATAGCACAAAGTTGCTTTCTTACGACTATCTGCCTATACTGACATTTAAATGCGTGAATAATACCTTTGTCAAGAGGCTGTACGATGGCAGTTGTATTCGGTGGAAGGAATTGAATTTCAATATTTGACAAATTTATTATGGTTTTGTGGCACGAAGCGTTGTCAACAAATAAAGCTATTTTTTTATTGGCTTTAGTCATTTCATTATCTAGCAGAGAAAGTATATCATTCCAAATTGATACCGTTATCCAACTATTTTTGTTTGCAAAATATGTTACAGGTACATTTTTATTTTGAAAACATCTTGGTTTGTTAGTTTTTCCGATTACAAATACTCTCTTGTAAGTACCTGTTGAATTACATACGAATAGAATATTTAATCTACACTTTTGCATTTTCCACCCAGTGGTAGTGTTTGGTAACGCCTTGTAATATAGCCCACTTTCATCTGCATTAAAATAGTCTGGCGCATATTCCTTCAAAAGCTTTGGTAGTTCCTTTTCTTGAAAGTCTTTAGCTGTATGTTCATCATTGTCCTTAGCTTCACCAACGATTTTTCCATACTTGACACCATTTCGCTTTCTCCATTGAAACAACCAGCTTGATGTAGGTCCAAAATCTTTTTCTAGTTGAACCGCAAATTCTTTTGCGTTGTTTAACAGCATGAGATTTGTAATGACTGCATTTTGGCCACGCATGTCATTAAACCAAATTTTAAGTGCTTGCTCTGTTTTATGATGCTCACCTTTTCTCTGCCCTTGCGATTTCCAATTGAATTACTTGACGGATTCACGTATTTTTTTTTTATTTTTAAAATTTTATAAACCGTGGGTTTGTCCACTTGATATTTTTTACTTATCTGCTTACAATTCAAAGAATTGTTGTCAAAATCGTCTAGTAATTTTATTTTATTTTTAACAGATAAATTTACGCGTTTACTCATTATGACTGCCAATTCATATGTTTCTTGTTCAACATGCAAATACTAATGCTAACAAATATATATGTATGTGCGAAGATATATTTTATATTTAAAACGGGGATTCCCATCTTTAACATTAACATTATCAACTACATTTACACAAGCAGTGTACCCAATATTTCTTTTCTATAAAATTTGGCGTTTATTACTTTTTATTTTATTTAAGCTTATTTTGGATAATGGCAATTTATTTTTAGTGTGGACTACATCCTGAATATTTTATATATGTACATTTATATTGATTAAAATTACGAAAAAAGGAATATATCCCAAATTCGACTAAATGAGAAATGGACTATAAAAGGAACTAAATGTATGAAATTCTTTCTGCGATGAAATTGCAACCATGTTTTTTGGACTATATCTGAAATTCTCTTATATGTGCAATGGACTATAAGCGAAAACTACTGTGAAGTGAAATTTTTTGCAGGACTTTATCGCACTAATAACCTACTTACACCTGAACGAAATCTACTACTCACGAGATTGCGATCAAAATCTAGTAGATTTCAACTACATTTCCCATACAAAACAAAATCTACTTCATCACGAGATTTTTTAGAAATCTGTTGAAATCTAGTAAATTTATTGATGCAACTCTGTTTTCTGTACTAAAAATACAAAAAAAATATAACTCCGTTCAAGAAAAAAAGACATTCAAAATAAAAATATAATTTTTTTTTATTTTAAATTAGAAAATTTATTGAAGTAGATATGGGTCTGCGGCATAATAATTTACGACTATTATTCATACAACAGGTCGGTGTCAAAGCCAATCAGAAAATGTAATTTCTTTCTCTTTTATTTCAGCCATGTGAAAACGAAAACATTAAATGACAAAAAAGTCTAATGTAAACGCATTAGATTTTGCTTGTGCTGCGTTTGGGTCCTTATCCAATACCAGGCTCGACCGTCAGATTGAGATCGGCTTATTTTAGCCTCGTTAAACCAAATAACTAAATAAATAGACGTTAGAACATAACTAGGGGATGTATTAAGGATCCAATCGCAACCCTAACCCAGCATGTAAAACAGACAATAAATCATATTGGTGGTTATATCGGTTAACATTCACGAAATAAGCACTAGTTGAAAAAAACGTTAGTTGGCGGACCCTTTATATTTATTTCATTTAAGCGTGAGCTTACAATTTTGTTAGCTGATGTTGTGTGAAAACGGGAAAAAAAACGGAGAAAAATTCTGCTGAAAACAGAAACACCACGTCTATGTTACGTTCGTTACAGAACAACTAACCATTTGTTCATACGTATGTATTCTCCATTTAGTTATCATATCAGCTGACACGTCACGTCTACGTTACTTCTAGACTAATCGGGCTTAAAAATTTTCCTTTTTCTGCTATAAGTTTGAACCAATTTGTCTGGTGTATCAACACCTCCTTTGTTTTATTGGATAGCAACAGCTATCGGAACATGGCTTTCCAATATTAAATGGTTATTAAAGCAGAAATTTGACAAATTCATTTCTCTCTTCTTAATTTATTTGATGATAGTCAGTTGTTTTGCTAAATCTGGTTTGTTTAAGCGGATCGTTCCTATGAATCAAATTCAATGTCTTATCAGTAGAAAGTGGTGTATCCGGTTGTATGCCTACATAAATTTCTGCTTTTATTGGATACAAATAAAGAGCATCTTAAAAACATTTATTTTAATCCCGTACTTTTTTCGTTTTGATGGTTTGTAATTAGGGTTGCCAGATGGCCTTGATTTCGCTTAATTTACAAAAACTTTACAGCTTGTCAAGAATGCAGAAAAATATTTTATAAATATTTTATAAAGCTTTCCTTATACAAAGTTTTGTAGGAATCTATTAAACATTTTTGTGAATTAATAATGTAAAGTGTTTTAAGTGTGTTTGTTTCCTAATTTAGTTTAAGAAATTTATGATGAAATTTTTATATTATGTTGGTATTAGAGAAAGCTTGCTTATAAAATTTCGCCAAAAATTTAACACCTCTTTCTTGTATTCGAAGCAAGCTTTATCAATTCAAATATGTGCTTTTTTGATCGATAATTTGTCGCTATTTTGTGGTAAAGAAATTTTCATCAGTGTAGAACTTCTGATCGAAAAATTGATCCAGTTGCGTTTTGCAGGCCTACAGTATTTAAATTTACACAGTTAATATAGTTCTGCAAAGATTGAAACAATTAAAAGGGCAAGGGCCGGGCTATATGGTGGACACAGCCAAACTTTCTGTTGATCAATTTTAATCACAATCAATCAATCTCGTTAATGGTTAATAGTAGGGATTAAAATAAATCGTATGACTAGATTGTAAAAACTATAAATAAACAGGTGTCAATCTTGGCTTTTCCAGCGTCTGGGAAACTTCACCTTATTTCGTCTTTGGTCTTTTTCAAATATTATTGTAGTACGTGATAGAATTTCATCACCCGTTATCGTTCAGACCTCTCAAATAAACTACAGTAATGTCTGATGCAATTAATAGTTCCTGAGATTTATCTGAGAGTAGATAAGTTTTTCGAATACCAATATTTTTAACCATCAAGATTTTTTTTTCAAAATCAAGATTTTTTTATAAATGTTAAGAATTTTGCAAAGTGAAATCTGGCTACCCTAGTTATATTGATTGAATGAAAAACGGTCAAGTGTTGGCACTAACTGCTCATCTATAGTAATGTTAGATGATGGTTTGTAATCTTGTTTTATATTTACCAAAAAGATTTTCATATAAATTTTTCAAACATTGTATTCTAATTTGATAATAGTCAAAATATTAAAATCTTAAAAGTTGTTGTTTCTTTGCAATATCATAGCTTGATAAAAATTACGATTATCCAAACTGTAAAAATAAGTAAACCTTAATTTCAGTTGAATTTGTATCATGTCAAATGCATGAGCTGCGGATACAGCTAAAATAAGGTATCTCTTTCAAACTTCTTGCATCATGATACGAGAAGTGGATAACCAGATAACTGTTCCTTTTATGGAGCTGTGACGTTATTGCAAAGATGGCAACAACTCTTACGATTGTCAAAGTAGAGCACAAAATTTGAAAGAAGATAAATTATCTACATTACGTGATATCTGGAATCTGTTTTTGGCATACATATATGGTTTTTAATTATTATTATTGTTTTTAAATTATTTTACTCTAGAGAATGTACAATTTGTACTAACAAATATACAAAAAATTTAAGGTCAGATTGACCCCAATGTACCAAAATATGCTTGGTTTTAGTATTACTGTTTTAACTAAGTTATATAAAATATTTTATTAAATTATTTGATTGTAATATATCTATTGAAAGGTAATTGAAGCTATCTTAGGTGCCTGTTGCAATAGACCGAAAAAAAAATGATATATTTCTTTTAATTTTTTGGGCCTTGGGGTCGAACTGACCCCAACGTACAAAATGAGAGTTAATAATCTCTAGTGTATCAACAAGCTCCAGTTTGCATCTTAAAAGATATGTAATATTTCAAAATAATAGCGTTTAAATTTTATATGTGGTTGTAAGATAGGCAATTAATAACATGCCTTATAATACTCGTTAGTAATATTTCTTTTCTATTTTTGCCTACCTTTTTATTTTTCTCTGCAAAATAATAAGTGTTATTTCATATTATTTTAGAATTTTTTAAGGTTACTTTTTATTTTATTTTATTTTTTCTTTTTTTTAATTTTAATTAAAATTATTCATGTTTTTTTTATAGATTCTAAATTAATACTAAAAATTACAATATTTGTCATCTTTTAAAAACGAAAGTGAAAAAAAGGATTCGAATTTATATTAAAAAATGAAAAACTTATTATTTTAATTTACGTTTCGTTTTGTTCTTGATTATTTCTTTTCAATATTATATCTTCTAAAATTGTTATTTTCTTTTGGTTTTTCTTAAAATTACTGCACTATTTCGGTAGTTTTCTTGTATTTTCTTTAAATTTAACTTAAAAAATGTACACAAAAAATGAAAATCAATTTATTACCTGATACATAGTAAGTAAATAAAATATCGTTCATACTATATTTACTATTTATGTATTTGAATTTCCTTTATTCGTGATTTTCTCTATATTTCACTTTTTCAAAATTTATTTATTATTAATTTATTTAAATATAATTTTTCACATATGTATGTTAGTAGTCTGTTTGTATTTTATTTTTATTTTCATGTTCTGTTTAAAATTAAATTCCAACATTTTATTTAAATAATAATTGCATTTAATTTGCATTTCATTTAAAAATACACACCAATTACTATTTTTTAGTATTTAATACTTAAAAAAACGATTTAAAATATCGTGGGAATATATATATATATATATAGGGTTGATTAATTAACAAGGGTGGCATTTCAGTTATAAACCAAAACTAGAGACTTAAATTTAAAAATTCCGTAATTGTAAGAGTAATGTGCATTCAAATAAGTATGATTTTGTTATAATAACAAGAAAAGGTTTACAAATTTTCAAAATATGTTTTTAAAAATAGTTCAAGCTTAAGTTGTAACATATTTATGCTAACTTAAGACTTAACCAACTTTTGATTGGATATGACATAATTTTTAAACTCAAATACATCAGGCGTGGAATCTCCCATAAATAGTAAATATTAATTTTTGTATATCTTGAGAACGAATTTCTAGGCGGAATTCATCTATTTTTTCATATTTTCGTTAAGACATAAGAAAGGTTCTTATGGAGAGAAAGAACTTAAAAAATTCCGCGAATAATCATCACATCATTAGTAAAGTCTTTCAGAGTACGAAATAGAAAAATCTTTTTTGTAAGTTATCCTTGTTTATTACAAAGAAAGCACCTCGCGGCACGTCAATAATTTTCGTCAGAACTAGGTCTATGGGGCAGTTAGTAGAGAATAAAAGTTTTAAAAAAAGGAGGAAAATCGATAATATATTAAGAAGAAGAGGAATTTGGAATGGCGAGATTGTGAGGAGATAGAGCTACATTGTAATAAGAACGATGCCTGGATATCCTACCAACGAGCAAAAGGCCGGACGGATAGAGTGATATGACATTCTTTGTGTAGAGATTATAATGGGAATCTGGTGATAGATACGCCTATTATGCTACAATCAATCATTGATGATAGTGTGGATTGTATACCCCATACCCAGCAAGAAGTTCAAACAGCTATATACCGGTTTAAAACAACAAAGCGGCAGAAGCTAATGGAATACCAGAAGATCTTTATAAGACCGGAGGAGATGAACTGATAAGATGTATGCATCAGCTAGTCTGTACTACCTGGAATAAAGCACGCACGCCCCATCATTTGGGTCTCAGCGTAACTATTGCGGAATAAGTCTCCTGTGCATCGAATGTAACATACTGTCAAATATACTGTGTGAAAGTTTGAAGCGGATACTCGCCGATTTGATCCATCCTTATCAGTGTGACTTCAGGCCGAATAAATCAACAATTGACCTTTTCACACTGCGACAAATCCTTGCGAGGACCCATGAAAATCAAATCGATACATACGAACTTTTCATCGATTACAAAGCTGATTTTGATACTCCGATAAAAAGTAAACTCCTCGGTTAAAATAGGAAGTGACATCTCTGAACCATTCGCTACTACAAGAGGTCACAAACATCATAATGGAAACAATTTTAGAAAATGCAAAGGTTAATAAAACGCGCACGATTGACACCAAGATTCGTGTATCCGGATAACATAGACATTGTCGGGAGGACATAAGAGATGTAGGCGCAGCATTTTCAACTATTGAGACCAAGTCATCGAAAATGAATCTAGTGGTGAATGGAAATAAGATGAAGATAATGCTGGCAATCCAAGTTACAGCTGACAGTTGCAACATCGAGGTAGTAGGCGAATTCATACATCTCGGATCCGTTATTAATCAAAAGAGCACTGAGATAGAGATAATGATAGTGTTGGCAAATAAATGCTACCTTGTACTTTGTAAACAGCTGAGGAACAGAGCTCTCTCGCGAAAGACGAAAATCACTTTGTACAACACACTTATAATACCTATGCTTCTATATGGAACCGAAGCATTGGTATTTAGTAGGTGTACTCGAGAGGTAGATCCTTTGTAAAATTTATAAACCCATCAGCGTGAACGGAGAGTATAGATGTTGAACAAACCGTGAGCTGTACGAACTGTATCTTGCCATAAATGTTACAGCAGTTGCACTGGTGGGACATGTCGGTCGTAAGGAAATGGATGCTCCAGTAAGAAGGGCGTTGGATAACAACTATAACGGAAAGCTCAGAAAGAAAAAACCGAGACTCCAGTAGAAGGGCCTAGTATGCGAAAACCCTTGGTATTATTAACGCTTGTGCGTGCAAGCTCAAAGTTTGGAAGTCATCTATTAAGCAGGCCATGACCAAAACAGGTTGTACAGCCGTTTTAAGTAGGTAAGTAAAAAAATAATTTTTAATTGCAGAAAAATTACAATTCACTTGGATAAATATTCAGCGTTGAATTAGTTTTTAATCTTTATAGGCATTAACATTTCCTTTATCAAAAAATATTTTTCACAAAAATAGGTAGAAAGTAATATAATTTGATGATTAAAGATAACTCTCTCATATGATTGATAATGACAACGCATAGTTTTTAACTGTTAGAATATAAGTATTTGTGAACTGTTTTTTACAATTCTAGTTTTCCTCGCAAACATCAGAATGGGTAAGTTATTGCCAAAATATAAGTTATCTCGTAATATTTATGTTTCACTTCATCTCTTTTTATATAAAACTACTACTTATAAATTGTTTCATATACTTATCTCTCATTTACTTCAATAGTGTCATGACTCAAAAAACATTATTTTTTAGTTAAACATTCAAAATAGGCTCAATATTATGGTCTTTATTAAGTACAAACTTCTTTCTGATTCGTACAAAATTAAAAGTGCAGAAATAAGATATTTATTCCTTTAAGAATGCTTAATAACAGGATATTGAATATTTAAAACCAACAAAAAATGTTATTTCCCGCTTTATTAAAGTAAATGAGCGTTATGTACTCTTTATGTAAATAAGAAACGTGTTATATATAACGTCGCCAATCAAAATGATCTAAATTTTAAAGCCGAAAACAGAATTTATTTAGATTAAAAGTGCGATACAAACCAGAAAGGTGCGGATCGAAAAAAAAAAACGGTGACTTACTGTAAATGCTTCAAAATAAGTTGAAATTTTTTAACAAATATTTGTTTAATAGTTCATATCTTAATTCTTCTTCTTCTAATTCAATTATAAATAAATAATCACACTTTAACAATATTTGTATGTATTATAATAATATACATATGTTTGAATAATATTTAACGTTTTTAAAGTTTTGAAAATTTTACAATATTAAAGAGTCATTTTTTTTATTTTTTTTCAACTTGGTTTTGAAAATTACCCTCGTTTTACATATCGCACTTGTACTATAAAAGTGAGTCAACATAAAATTTTAAAACTTTCAGTGGTGGCAAAAAGCTTTTCTCTTTAATATGAAAATATATCAAAAAAGGAGAAACAAGTGTATTTTTTTGGCGAAAGAGTACCGAAAATTATATAGATGTGACCATTTTCCTTGCAAAAAGTGCAAATTGGCAAAGTTTGAGTTGGCTCACTTTATCGGTACAAGTGCGATATATATGAACATATGTAGAATCAATGTTACCAGAAATATTATAATAAAGTATTTGTTTGTTTTAATTGCTATTAAGTGTATATTTTAAACGCTTCCCATATACATATTTGTAAAAGTTTTAAAATTTTAAGTTAAATTTTAAATAAAAGTACGGTTAATTGAAAATCAAAGTTAAACAAATATTTTAGGAAGTTCTCAAATAAACGTTAATTCTTATCAACAAAAAAAAATCTAAATTAATTATGCCACCTAAAAAATTAAATGCGACTTACTACAGTCAGTAATCTTATTTACTTAATTATATTTCTACAATATTTCTATTTTGTTAATATATATTTTTTGTTAATCTATTATGTAAAAGAGCAATTTTAGTTCGTCTATACCAAAAACAAAAAAATTTTTTTTTTCTTTTTTTGAGTGTATTTCTTTAATAATTAGCATATTATTTATATATATTTACAAACATAAGTAATTCTATTAAGTTCCATATATAGTATGTGTGTATGTATAATTTTTAATAATATTTTTCAATATTTTTTTTAAATAAATGCCACAAATATGTGCAGTATAATAAATATCACCAGTGCATATAAAATGTATATTTCATATCTTTATTAATAAATATTTACAATTTACTTACATATGTATGTACGTAATCTATTTATTTTATTAATTGAAAATAATACAAACAATTTTAGTATTCTTTTTTTAACGTCTATTAAATAATACACAATAATAATAATACATTTTTAAATATATAGTCCATAATTGCATAAGTTATCCATTTATATTGTTAAAAAATTTTCTAAAAAATACACATACAAATATACTGAGATGCAACGATTTTAATCAAAAGTAATCATTTATAAAAGTTTTGGAACCTAAATCATTTAAGGACTAAAATTGTTGATGTATTTGTCTTGTATATGAATTTTTTTTTATAAATTTCGTAACTCATTTGTACAGAAATTACTGATATAAGAATTAAACCTGTATCATATCCAACCATCTACTTGTCTTCAAGATAATTTATAAGACTTATTTAAAAGATATATTGAAATATTTTGATTTTTTTCGACTGAATGAATATATAACCGATGCATAATCGTATAAGATATAAATTGTATTTCTTTTGTTGTTACATTTAAAAATCTTCGATTTCTGTTTTATAAACTACATCACCAATAAAATCGTATATCGTAGAAAAGTCAACACCGAATACCTTTCTTTTTACTAAAACTCTGTCGAAATAATTCTTTTGTATGCTTTCAAAACTGTTCTAAATTCGTTAAAAAACAGTCAATAGTTATTTGTAGTGTTCATAAAAATTACTTAAAATTAAAAAAAAATTTTGATAAGTCAACTAAAATCATAATCTGACATAAATTAGGTTCAAATGACATTTATAAGTTTAGTACAGAGCCATATATGTTTTTTTTTTAACAGAATATAGGAAATATTACACAAGCTCTTGAGAAGACAAGATCACTAAGAAAAATGAAGAAAAATATTCAGTTTGTTCATATCGACTGGTTTTTGTTTTAACTACTGCGATGAAAACAATATTGTGGAGGGCTGTTCTTGCAGTATATTTTGCTAGTGAACTTATTTATTGATAGAGAAGGATACATTGGTGCTAAATATTTGTTTCCTTTTATCTATGTTATCAGAAGACGTGCGTTCGCATCCATGAAAATTTATGTGAAAGCTCTAACTTGTGGTTTAGGAATAGCAGCATTCTATGAGGACTGATTAGCTTATTTCAAGCAGTTCCAGTAAAAGAGCCACAATTTGTCGTGTTATTTATCTTCAATGTATCATTATCTTCAATGTATCTTGATTGTTTCTTTATTACTTTAAAGAACTACCCATTTATTATAATTAATTATTATATTTTTTAAAAGGTTCTGGAAAATGTTCCTATCAAACACAATCTCAAATTATTATTTTTTTAAATTGACAACTAAAGAGAATCTAATGGTAATGTTATTTAGTACGAGTATATGCAAGCTGTTTTCCTTTTCTTCGAATTTTTGTACTATTAGCCTTTTCGCTACAAAATTGTCTGTAATGGTTCAAAAGATTTCTTATTTTCGACTCTTATTGACCACAGATATCATTCGGTTTCTTTTGACTGTGTCCAATAGATACAAGGAAAGCCCGAACGGCTTTGTAAATTAATAAAAAAATTTAAATACAGGATAATAAATTAAATAGTTTTTCGAATTTATGATCTCAATTTAGTAAAAAATAATCTTGATATTAATTTGAAGGCTAAAATAATGAAACTACTTAATGAAAGAAAAAAAAAATATTAAATTGAAATTAAACACAAACTGTATTGTTTTTCAACTGAACCTTTTTAATTAAAAAAAATAAATAAAAAATAGAAAATTAAGGTTGTAATACACCGACAAGAGAAAGGGTTAGAATCAGTGTTGCCACCAAAATGTCTTTAAAAATCTACCAAAATCGATACAAATCTACCAAAATCGATACAAATCTACTTTTAAAAACCATTGAAAACTGGTTTTTGATATGAACAAAATTGCAATTGAATTACAATTTTTACGAACATTTTTACATGCGTTTATATAAGTACTATGAGCTGCAAAATAAAGTGTACACTCTTATTTTCTACAAATTAGCTTTTATTTCAGTCTTTTATAAATATGTCAGGGTATACCAAATTGTTAAAGAAAGTAAACAACGTTTTATTAGAACAAAATTTGCGCATAAAGATGAAAGATGACTCATATTTTAGGCATCAAAAAACTGTATAAGTAAACAATTCGTAAAGGAAAGAATATTTCCTTGTGTTTAAGCAACAGCATCTAGTCGGATGAGATTTTCTGCCATTCCTCTGTTTTAAGTAATTATTTTCTTGTTACAAATAGTCGTTTTAAGAGTTTGATGATCAAAATGCTTGCTTTAGTTTAAATTTGGATATTATTAAGGATGCTACTGTTGCTTAGAAGTGCAAAAAAGAAACCATTCTGTGATTTTCCTTTTACTCATTGTCATTGTGTTTAAACAATCTATTTCATTCCTGGCACTTTGTAAGAAACTTCCGCCATACATTCCCACGCTATTATTAAAATCTCTACTGGGCGTCAATGGGCATATACAATTTTGTTCTGAAAGTTTTTCGTTTTTGGTTCTGCATATTTTTATTGGTTTTTTCTGACCAAATACATGAAATTTGATTTCATCGCTAAATAGGACATTGTTCCAGGAAGATACATCTTTGGTTTTACATTTTTTACATAATTACGAAGTCACTTCTAAATTACAGCTGATATAAAAGGTTTCTTTATGTGAAATCTCTCATTGAAACCATTTGCATATTTGCATATTGCATACCATTTGATATTCTAAGACCACTTTTTGATTAATTTATCTCTACATCAAGCATAATACACCGTATTTGGGAAGTATTTAAAATTTAGTTTAAATTTAATTTAAACTTAAAACTAAATTTTGGTAAATTTATTCCTGTTTTTTATAACTAATACATTATAATTAATTGTGTAGACTTTTCTGATAATTCGTTGCTTTTCGTCTATACAAAAAAAAAAAAAAAAAAAAAAAAAATAGAATGGCGAGCAAATAACAAATTTTAAGAACATAAGTACAAAGTGATTTTTCAATATTCAAACTTCTGTTAAAATCTATCAAAATTCTATTTAACCTACCATCCTACCAAACGAAAGATATTCTACCCACTGTGGCAACACTTGTTAGGATTAACTATAAAATAAATACCAAATAAATTTAAAATTTGCTTTATTTGTTCTATTCGTATGCAATAATTAGTACGAAAAGTAAAAATATATACTCATAGTGCTGCCCTCTGTATCTAAACATAAAAATCATGTAACATCCCAGTCGGAAACTGAGATAACTTAAAAATAACTTTAAGGTAACTATTTCGCAACTAGTGCTGACTGACACTTGGTTACTTTTCAATGGCAGTAATTAACTATTTTAACACTGCGATGTCCTAGGCGGTAGTCAATTATCAACTCTGCATTACTTTCCCACTAACTTAAAGTTGTCTTAGCTTTTAGTTGACTTTTTGTAGCTAGCTGTGCAAGCTAACCGCTTTTCCGTTGGGTATAGGTAGGTTTTTTTAATTAACTGTAAATTAGTTTTATTTAAATTAGCTAAAAGTTAGTTATTGGATGTAGGTGAAAACTATTTTTTTTAACTGGCTGTTAACTAACTATTGTGCAGTTATCTTTCAGGATACAATACTTTTTTATATTTAATTCACAGAAGTATATTCACATGATTTCAGGTATTATACTACAGCAATGAAATATTTTATTGAAATATTTCTTCCTTTATTATTAATTATTTGTCAAGTTTAGTAATTTAAAAATCTAAATATTTTTTGCACCATTGTTTATTTTTTTATAATTGTTTAAGAAACACTGACACAAAAGAAAATGTTTCCATAAAATGTTTCTTTAAATTGTGGTTAAGTTTTTACCGCCAAATGTTGGATAAATATGAAGGTACCATAAGCTGTTCACTGAAGCTGAACGAAGCGAATATTAAACTAGAACATACTCAAACAAATTTTAATTGAATAATTAAGTAGATTCTAAGGTGTCTTTCTGGAAGGCGCTATAGGCTATCTCGAGTGTTTGGACTTGGACTTAAAGGAGACAAAAGGTGGAGAAAAGGTAAAAAATGTAATTAAATTAAAGTTTAGGATAATAATTAAGATGGGACAGCGAAGCACGCCAAGTTTTAGCTTTTGTAGATGAATATAAAAAAAATTTGGATGTATGTATACGCAAATTAATTCTATTTCGACGGCTCCTTGTACACACTTTTTCGTCAATCAATTTCAGCGTCTTATAAACGAAAAGTATAAAATAAAATGGTGAAACCCCGAATAAAGAACAAGCAACTAACCAAAAACAAAAAATTTACTGCACAGAATATACACGGTGGTTAATGTAAGTTTTGTTGCATTTTAGCTTAAAGTTAGTAAATAAAAGCTCAATTAAAGTTAATTATTTTGTAGTTAGCTACTAATTATTCGACAGGGATATACAATAGTATATATGTATGTGTATCCATGTATGTATGTATGCAATATGCACTTGCCTACTGTACGCATATAAGAGTAATGCTTTTTAATGCATGAATTTTTTAACAGGCACTAGAAATAATCCTGGTGTTTTGTATTTAAATGAGTATAATTATATCAAATTTATTCACTAATCTTAAGTATTATATTAAATTTTATTTACATATACATACGTATATGTATGTACATTTGTATAGAAGTGATTTCTTTCAATTAATAATACTTATTTATTTATATATTTTTTAATTTTAAATATTTTGTTTTAGTAATAACAATAAAACTTTATATTCAGAAATTAAAGTTATTTAGAAAAAATAAGGAAATTGAATCGATAATTTTGTATTAAATTATGTTTCTACAAGTGACTTGCAAAAGCATTGTCTAAGCATATTAGCCTAATTTACGATGATGTGTATCTCAGATTGTAAACTTAACAGCAATTGTAATATTTTCCCATCGATTATGAGCGATCTCATTTTTTTCTGTTTGAAGATGCAAAAATGATAGCTGATTGTAAAAATAAAAATTTGTTTTCTTAATAACTTTTTTTCGGTTTGTCAGGTTTGTTAATATTAAAAATTAGGTTAGATTAGAAACCGTCCTCGAAGGATAAGGTTGCACTGAGGCAAGAATTTGGACCAATTGTAGTACCACATTCAATCAGGCCGTTTCATAGCAACGACTGGGCACTGACACAGGAGATGGAAGATAGTCGCGTCCTCCTCTTCAAGACTAAAGTTCATGTAGAAGTCTTGCGAGGGAATTCAATGAATGGTAATACCATTTCAGGGGAAAAGGCGGTCCAGCAGAGTCTAGCAATATCGCACGTGCTCACATGCTGACAGCAAGATTGAGCCTTACTATACATCGACCACAGGATCTGCTGTTTAACCAATGCAATTGGAACACCTGTACTCGGTTCCATTTCGAAAATTGCGAGCTCTATACCTGCTTTAGCCAGTCCGTCAGCAGTGCATTTTCCTAGAATCCATATAAGAATTACTTTCGTATAATTCGAAAATTCTATGAGGTAACCCCGGCATTCATGAACAAGGATAGGTGTCTAAACGAAATCCGTAAGGGACTTCCTTGCAGTCTAGTTGTCCGAATAAAACAGAAGATTTTTAGGAAAAATCCTGACACTCAACAAGCACTTAACAGCCCTTAGAATGGTCAGGTAACCTATAAGAAAGTCTAATGTCAGATCTTTCTGTATATATATCACAGTTAACACTGCCCAGCGTTTTGGACCTCTGTTCTGTTAGACCAGAAGTCCCTAGTTGGGATCTCAAAATCAAACTTCCTGGCGTAAAAATTATGATGAACCATGTGATCGGCTAGGTCAGTTTCCATCATGGCTCGATAGAGCCAATGGGTGTTGGCAGATCAAAGTCCCAAACTCTGCCTACGGTTCCCTTATAGGTGTAAAGCGCTATGGTCGCCTACTTTAATTTGTCCATTACGTTCTCCCTCTAGGAGATACTTCACCCTCGATGAGAATAGTTGAACGCCGACAAGACTTGGTATATGAAAGGCATGTATCTTTAAGATTCACTTCAGTCTTGTGAGGATTGATGCCAAGACCATACGACAAGCACCATTTACAAGTTTGAAGGCATGATCAATAAATCAATTGATTTATTTAAATTGTATATATTACTGATTCGCTGCAGCAAAGCAATACAGCAAGATACTAATAAACACAATTATAAGGCAATTTTACGTGCTTGGAGAGATATGCACATAAAACTATAGCAATTCGAAATTCTCTTCGAGGATGAGAAACAGTTAAAAATATTTTCCATTGGCAAGTAGTAGATTTCTAAAAATGCCAAATAGGCCATGTATCCAACAAAATAATGTGTGTATATAGTATAAGATATATACTATTTAGTCTATTTTTCTTAAGTTTTCGTTTTACAAATTACTTTTTATTTTTAATTAAATCAGATATGAATACAGAAGAGCTGAAAATTGATTTTTTAAAATACATTTTAAGGTACTGGCTAATTACTTTGTCTTGCACAGCAATCATTTAAAATAAAATTTCATTCAAATTCAATCTTTTAACTATTAGCCCACCAAAATTTACAAATTAGTTTGCTGTTATTTCAATTGTAACAATAACAATACGTAATATATTGTGGAATCATAATTAATTCGTTATTTATTTATCATAATAGTAATTTTTCCATGCTTATTGTTTATAGATTATTATGAATTATTCAAAAAATAAAAGGGTTAAAACAATACAATTAACATTAGAACTCATATGCATACATATATATGTATGTATGAATATGTATGTACATAAAATCACATAAAAAGTAGAAGCGAGTGCGAGTATTTGAGGTTTAAATGACCCAAATGACAAAAATATTTACTAAAAAAAACAACAAAAATATGTATATTTGTTTTTGAATTCGGAATTATTTATTTATTTATTTAAATTTAAATAAACAGTAAAATTAATTTTAAGGAAACGTGAAATTAAAATTGAAATAAATACAAAATAAACATTCAACTCTAAATGCCAGCATATTGCTCGTGTTCATTTTAAATTGGTTGGCTGTAAACTCACACATATAAAATTTCTCAATTTTGTTGTAATAATTTTTATTGTTTTCTCTCATCCTCCTATTTCCTCCCTCGCAATCTCTAGCTGACTGTATGACAGAAGACAAGAAGGAATAGAAAGGAAAACAGACAGAAGGAATAGAAAGGAAAACAAAATAGTACGAGAGGTGTCTTTAGGAAACCGAAAACATTTTTAGTTCTGCTGTTGTTTCATATTGTTTCACGTGTGTGATATATATTTCTCCGTTATATTTGGACTATCAGGATGACATTTGTTTAGTCTCGCATAAGATCTCTAATAAGCAGTCGAAACTGGAGGACCTAGAAAAATTGGCTCCCAATATTGGACTTGAGAAAATCAAGAAGACTAGGGCCATAAGAATAAGCAATACAAGCCTACCAAGAAGAATAAGAATAAGCAATGCTAGCCCCATCATGCTACAAGGTCAACCGGTCGAGTATGTAGATAGCTTCTGCTATCTAGGAAGTACACTGACTAAAAATGGCGGCACAGAAACAGAAGTAAACAAGAGGCTTAGTAAAGCAAGTGTGGCATTCGGAAGACTGTAGTCAGTATGGAGAAGCTCACATATATCCAGTCGAACAAAGCTCAGAGTATTCAACTCATGTGTTAAGTCAGTTCTACTGTATGCCAGTGAAACCAGTCTTCTATTGAAAAACATCACTCAAAAGCCTCAAAATCATATGCAGAATAATCTGGCCTAACAGCAGAAGTAACACAGAACTGAGCATGAAAGGAAAAGAAAATTAATATAGATCGGTCACACGGTTCAAAATAGTCTTAATAGTATTACCAGAATGTCACTCGAGTGGAATCCTTAAGACTCAAGAAATCGTGGTCGACCAAGAAACATCTGAAGTCTCACAATTATCCAGGAACTAAGACAGAACGATCTAAAGTGGAAAGAAACAAAATCAACAATGGTGAACCGTGTAAGATTGAGATGCTTTGTGGAAGCCATATACTTCCAACAAGAGTAATGGAGAAACGTATATATTTCTCTGCTAATAAAATCATTGGTAAAATCTAAAAATTTGTATTCACATAGAAAAATGTAATACTGATTTCAAAACTAATTAAAATTAAGATAATAATTTGTTATCAGTAGACAAAAAGAGATTCGAACACTTGAACACCAAAACTTAAAACGTCGAATTGAATTATATATCATTAATTTTGAATAAAAGCTTATATATATATAAATATATAATAATAATAATATATATATATATACATATATATATATATATATATATATATATATATATATAATATATTATATATTATATATTACATATTATATATTATATATTATATATTACATATTATATATTATATATTATATATTATATATTATATATTATATATTATATATTATATATTATATATTATATATTATATATTATATATTATATATTATATATTATATATTATATATTATATATTATATATTATATATTATATATTATATATTATATATTATATATTATATATTATATATTATATATTATATATTATATATTATATATTATATATTATATATTATATATTATATATTATATATTATATATTATATATTATATATTATATATTATATATTATATATTATATATTATATATTATATATTATATATTATATATTATATATTATATATTATATATTATATATTATATATTATATATTATATATTATATATTATATATTATATATTATATATTATATATTATATATTATATATTATATATTATATATTATATATTATATATTATATATTATATATTATATATTATATATTATATATTATATATTATATATTATATATTATATATTATATATTATATATTATATATTATATATTATATATTATATATTATATATTATATATTATATATTATATATTATATATTATATATTATATATTATATATTATATATTATATATTATATATTATATATTATATATTATATATTATATATTATATATTATATATTATATATTATATATTATATATTATATATTATATATTATATATTATATATTATATATTATATATTATATATTATATATTATATATTATATATTATATATATATATATTATATATTATATATTATATATTATATATTATATATTATATATTATATATTATATATTATATATTATATATTATATATTATATATTATATATTATATATTATATATTATATATTATATATTATATATTATATATTATATATTATATATTATATATTATATATTATATATTATATATTATATATTATATATTATATATTATATATTATATATTATATATTATATATTATATATTATATATTATATATTATATATTATATATTATATATTATATATTATATATTATATATTATATATTATATATTATATATTATATATTATATATTATATATTATATATTATATATTATATATTATATATTATATATTATATATTATATATTATATATTATATATTATATATTATATATTATATATTATATATTATATATTATATATTATATATTATATATTATATATTATATATTATATATTATATATTATATATTATATATTATATATTATATATTATATATTATATATTATATATTATATATTATATATTATATATTATATATTATATATTATATATTATATATTATATATTATATATTATATATTATATATTATATATTATATATTATATATTATATATTATATATTATATATTATATATTATATATTATATATTATATATTATATATATATATATATATATTATATATTATATATTATATATTATATATTATATATTATATATTATATATTATATATTATATATTATATATTATATATTATATATTATATATTATATATTATATATTATATATTATATATTATATATTATATATTATATATTATATATTATATATTATATATTATATATTATATATTATATATTATATATTATATATTATATATTATATATTATATATTATATATTATATATTATATATTATATATTATATATTATATATTATATATTATATATTATATATTATATATTATATATTATATATTATATATTATATATTATATATTATATATTATATATTATATATTATATATTATATATTATATATTATATATTATATATTATATATTATATATTATATATTATATATTATATATTATATATTATATATTATATATTATATATTATATATTATATATTATATATTATATATTATATATTATATATATATATTATATATTATATATTATATATTATATATTATATATTATATATTATATATTATATATTATATATTATATATTATATATTATATATTATATATTATATATTATATATTATATATTATATATTATATATTATATATTATATATTATATATTATATATTATATATTATATATTATATATTATATATTATATATTATATATTATATATTATATATTATATATTATATATTATATATTATATATTATATATTATATATTATATATTATATATTATATATTATATAT
Source organism: Wohlfahrtia magnifica (assembly GCA_023159175.1). Classification (NCBI taxonomy): domain Eukaryota; kingdom Metazoa; phylum Arthropoda; class Insecta; order Diptera; family Sarcophagidae; genus Wohlfahrtia; species Wohlfahrtia magnifica. Next base: position 378,288 of record JAKWBJ010000504.1, on the reverse strand, counting down.
TATATATTATATATTATATATTATATATTATATATTATATATTATATATTATATATTATATATTATATATTATATATTATATATTATATATTATATATTATATATTATATATTATATATTATATATTATATATTATATATTATATATTATATATTATATATTATATATTATATATTATATATTATATATTATATATTATATATTATATATTATATATTATATATTATATATTATATTATATATTATATATTATATATTATATATTATATATTATATATTATATATTATATATTATATATATATATTATATATTATATATTATATATTATATATTATATATTATATATTATATATTATATATTATATATTATATATTATATATTATATATTATATATTATATATTATATATTATATATTATATATTATATATTATATATTATATATTATATATTATATATTATATATTATATATTATATATTATATTATATATTATATATTATATATTATATATTATATATTATATATTATATATTATATATTATATATTATATATTATATATTATATATTATATATTATATATTATATATTATATATTATATATTATATATTATATATTATATATTATATATTATATATTATATATTATATATTATATATTATATATTATATATTATATATTATATATTATATATTATATATTATATATTATATATTATATATTATATATTATATATTATATATTATATATTATATATTATATATTATATATTATATATTATATATTATATATTATATATTATATATTATATATTATATATTATATATTATATATTATATATTATATATTATATATTATATATTATATATTATATATTATATATTATATATTATATATTATATATTATATATTATATATTATATATTATATATTATATATTATATATTATATATTATATATTATATATTATATATTATATATTATATATTATATATTATATATTATATATTATATATTATATATTATATATTATATATTATATATTATATATTATATATTATATATTATATATTATATATTATATATTATATATTATATATTATATATTATATATATATATTATATATTATATATTATATATTATATATTATATATTATATATTATATATTATATATTATATATTATATATTATATATTATATATTATATATATTATATATATATATATATCTATATATATATACATATATATATACGTATTTATGTATGTATATCCCGATCCATTCCTTTTTTTCTGCTACCTATCTGCCTATATAAAGAAAATGCTAAAAAAAACTTTTGGCGTCTTCAACTGATATATTTATTTAGAAGTACGATAGTAGTGCCACGCCCACTCTTCCTGTGAAGTTCATTTATAACTTAGTGTGCAACTTGACAATAGAATGGCATATGGAAAGTTTGCAGACTTTATATTTTATAATTCCCAAGATAGCACGTATAACGTAATATCTGCTTGATTTGTTGGAATAGGGATAAACTATGAACTAAAAATTCTCTTTCCACCACTTATTAGGCTTTTAAAGTGCAACTTTTGAAAATACACTTTTGTACAACACGTTTTAGTGGATGATAAATGTTAGCAATTAAAAAAATTTGCTTAAAGAAGAAAAGCAATTAATTTTGATGGATTTCCCCTAACTTTAACGTCCCTAATGTCCAATTTAATTTAGGCTTACTAACACAGTTTATAAAATCCTGTCTAGCATTCTGTGCGAGAAACTAAAACCATACTATATGTCAACACACTGATTGGGCCATATAGTACGGTTTCAAACCTGCAAAATCTTTACTTTGCGTCAGATTCGTGGCTGCCAGATGAAATTTGCAGAAAATCGTAATTTTACAGATAAAAATATCATGACTTTAGTTTCGAAAAATCGTCAAAGAAATCGTACCGAACAAACAAGCAAGTTGTTAGCGTTTTCATTTTTTATTTACAGTACCTATAGGTACTATATAGTACATATAAAAAATTACACATTTTTAATGCGTGCTTAATTAAATTTACTTTCAACTTAATACATCTGTTCCCAAATCGATTAACGCTACTTTTAGAGTTTTATTAGATAGCAATGTCAAAACACTATATTGACTCTAAATTATATTAAATTCAAAACAAATTTCTCTGATAGTAACTTTTAATAATACTTACCGGCAGAAATACCTATAATTTTAGTACTAGCTTTATAAAAATTTTAAAACTATTCTTTGCTTCTTTTAATAATTGCTTTCTTTAAAATTTATGTTTTTCATTTCCATTTTTATCTATTTCACAACTCAAAATTTATTAAAATCGTTGTTTTTGCCTTAATTAATTCACAGATCAAATTTCTAACGACAACAAAATTTTCGTTTTCATATCGGTCTTTTTTGATTAGTAAAAGGTTGGTATGCTACTTGCGTCGGTTGAACATAATCAATTAAAAGTTTAGTTAGACGTGACTCATTGTAAGGCAACAAACCAACCTTTTGAGCAACACTTTGATCGATAGTGACGTACCATAACTTCACAACTAGTCAATTTTATTTTACAATAATGTTTTAAAAACAGTTTTTACCTCTTCTGAACATTTGATAATTTTGAGTTTTGACTATTTATGATTTAGTGTGCGATATAAACAATTGTAAGCTTTTTTGTTTAGTTGTAATTTTTGGTAAGAAGTCACAGTAATTGTATAAATCAAACAAAAAAAATAATAAATAAATAAATAAATAAAATTGTTTTTCGCTTAAAAAATTAATAAATTGATCACAAGCGAAAATAATAAGAAGTAAGCAAGACGAATTTAATAAGGTGGTCTCATTTTGAAAACGAATACAATATTGTAAACAGACTTTAACGTTGTGTCAAAATAATGCAGCGCTGAAGTAAATAAATAGTAAACAAATTAACTGTGTGTAAGATATATTTATTGTAAAAAAAGTAGGGGCGAATCGTTTTGAAATATAGTTACTTATCAGCTGTTGCTTACGTAGCAAGCCAAGGTCACCTGATTTGAATTCGTCACATCTGGCAGCTATGGTCAGATACTAGAAAAAACAAACGAAAAACAAATCGCCCATACTTCGACTTTTTGTCGATTATGAGACTGCCTTTCATAGCGTCATAAGAAGCACCTCTTTGCTCATAGCTCATAAGGCTGAGCAGTATGAGACTGACTGACACCAACATGTCAGAATTGAAAACAAATTATTTGAGCCATTTGACACAGTCAGAGGATACTTTATCTTGTGACTATTTGAACTCTAAGCTCTTAAATATTATAAGAGCTACCGGAATAAACACGAATGACACTTTTTTAATAAGAGTGTGTTATGTTGGTCTTATATATTATAAGAGCTACAGGGATAAACACGAATGGCACTTTTTTAATAAGAGTGTGTTATGTTGATCTTAAATATTGTAAGAGCTACAGGAATAAACACGAATGACACGTTTTTAATAAGAGTGTTATGTTGATGGTTTACGCCGAAGATATCGATATCATTGGTATTAACAAAAGGGTCGTAAGTGTACCGTTCTCCAGTTTGAAGGCGGAATCTAGGAAAGTGAGACTTGGAGTAAAGGAAGAAAAGGCGAAGTACATGATATCTTCATCAAAAAACTAACAGGCGCCACGAATATCAAGTTAACATTGGTCATTACAACTTTGAAGTAGTGAAAGATTTTGTGTACTTAGGATGCAGCATCAACACTAGCAATAATGTAAGCGCAGAATTCCAAAAAAAGTTATTCTTGCCAACAAATGTTATTATAGGCTCATGCGGCAATTGAAAATTAGAGCCTCTTTCATTGTAGAAAAATCGTGCTTTATAAATCACTAATAACTACCTGTCCTACTTTATGGAGATAAATCCTGGACACTGACGAAAAAGGATAACCCATAACTTTGTGTATTTGAGAGAAGAATTGTCCCGGATGATTTTTGCCACGTTTTAGATAAAGATGTTTACCGTAGAAGGTGGAATAAACAGCTGTACGATCTTTACGCGGGAGTGGAATTTATTCGGCTAGTTAAGATAGATCACGTACCCGTCTGCTGAATAACGTAGAAGAGTATCGAATCTACAGTGGAATAATCAAGTGATGGGTGATAGTAAATAACTTGGGCAAACCGATTGTCGTCAGAAGGCAATGGATTGAGACTTCTGATGTAGGCTATTATTTAAGGCTAAGACCGTACGTCGGTTGCAATAGTCAGCTAGGGAAGGAAGGAAGGAAGAAATGTCAAATTTTGTAAATTGAACAATTTATCCAATTCTTTAAATTAGACACATTCGTTTTCTGAATCTATATATCTGTGTTACAAATTTCTACAAAATCAGTTCAGTCGCTTACGCGTTATTGGCGGACAAACAAACAAATAATAAGACAACAAACAAAGTTACAAAGAATTTTATAATTTATACTTTTTATTTCTTCGTTATTCTTCTAGGGAGCATATTGGCTTTTCCTAAAGCATCCATTTCTTTGTTTCAGTTTCAATAATCGAGTTGATTTTTTAAGCTGAGTAGGTGATTAATCTATTGTAGCTTGCCACCACGTAATCGTGTGTAGTATGACTGGTGCTAAGTCACAGTTTTACGTGAGTATCGCCACACTGACATACCCCGTGTTGCTTAGGCAGGGGTAAATAATGTGTCCACTAATGCCCACACCTATGATGAAAATCACCAGTGAGTACCAAATTCAAAGGCGTGTTGTTAGGACACAAACCCTCACACCTTGGTAAAGTGTTGAAGACTACCTAAAACACCATACCGAGCTCACACTCTCCCCGCGATTTGGGTATAAAACAACAAACAACGCGTGGCTTTTTTAAGGGGCTTCACCAAAGACAGGCAGGGACTGAGGTTCGTAAGGCTTCTAACTTTCGTGGTACCGGAATACCTCCAGTCAGGCTCCGTAACATTAATGCTACTCCTAGTTTAAGTCCCAAATGACTCAGGACTGGTGGCCAGGAGCTAAGTGGTGGTGGTGGTGGCGGTGGGAGTGGTGTTCCTTACTTAGCATTGTAATTTTATTTTTTCTCAGAAGGTGGCGTTTTCTCTTGATCATTCATCTAATGTTTGTTATAAACGCCAGAGGTAAGCTAGAAGGTTAGAAAGGCTTCTTTAGATAGATTGGTCAGAAGGGAGGTTAAAGTCTTTTTAAATATTTTTCCGTCATGTCCTCTGCTGAGATTCGAACCTGGGCCACCGCCCCAAGTTAGATATAAATATATTGATTATAAGAAAACCATGTATATGAAATTTGCGTACCGTTGTTGCTCCGCTAGAACAAAATAACATTATGATTTTTGAGTTAAATATGTTTCGTATTTAGAAATAGAACCAAGTAATTTAATAAAACAAAATTAACTTCTATTATTGAAGAAAAAATATATATAAATTAGGAAAATAGATAATTCTTAATATGTATAAAAGCTCTATTTTGGTTTATTAGAATAAATCACAACTAAATTTAGAATAAGCAATAAAGACCAATTGCGTGTTTTTTGCTTCATTATTACATGTCAGTGTTGTCACTTGCACTCTTTTCTATCTTGTCACTAGCAAAAAACGCCCAGTAAGAAATTTGGTACACAAAAGAGTGGCAAATTTGTAAATAATGATAACAATGGCTTTGATGACAATAACGATAAACACTAATTAAGTGGTTAATTAGCATTTTTGAAAATGAAAATAATATGGAAAATCATTTACAAGTAACATCACATGCATTTACTCGTAATAATAATATTCATGTTTAAGCGACTAAAAATTTAAATACATAATTCAAATGATTTTAATTAAAAAACTAAAATGATTTTACTCCGAATACACTTGCATTGACGAACACTTCCTTATACTGACTTTTTAAATTTTTTGGAGTTTAGTGTATGTAAATAGAAAGATCGTGTTCATATGTTGCGTATCCCATTTCTGAAAAGTTACCACTGCAAAAGAAGTGAGAAATGAGGCGTTTATAAATCGATTAGCGATACTTTTTGAATTTGATCAGACAACATTGTCAAAACTCTTAACGGACTCTTAACTGCATCATATTAACACTAATAAATAACACTTATAATATTAGTACTAATGGGTGGGAAACGCACAAGCTTTCGTTTCTATACAATATTTTGTTTTAAAGCACAACGGTCGTCAAGCAAGTCGTGAGTAGGCCGAAAAATTGAACTGTGATCATTAAGTGATTCTCAATTAAATTCATTAAATAGGATTTGTCGTAATTTGGGAGCTTGGGTACCTCACGAGCTTAATGAAACCATCAAACAGAATTGCTTCTCAACATATAGCAGGCCCGCCATCGAGCAACAAGTGGTCTTAACAGAGCTTTTTGTACCGAATAGTCACAGGAGATGAGATAAATATGGAATAAAAAAGATTAGGAGATACCCAAGCCGAGAGTCAGAAGACGGATGAACTAGGAGAAGCATGGAATTCTTAAAAGGAATGCCAGGGTAATTATTTACAATACTCAGCTGCACAGTGTGGAAGAGGCTATTTGACTGAAAAGATCTCATCGACAAGACTACCCATACTCCTTCACGAGAGCACCAACTATGGTTTTTATTTTCGCCATAAAACATTTATAACCAGAGTAAATATATAGGTTGATAATAAATGTTCATAATTAACCCTATGTTACACAAGCCGGACTTCAACAGGGCTCATATAGGAGGTCCAACAGCATTCGCCGTATCACCATCTTTTCTGCTTTCTGTTGAACTATATAAGGAACGTTACTTTAAAAACTGACTGAACATTTTCTTCGATACCGGACCGGGCAATTATTGATGGAAAGTCAACGACAAATTGATCGATAGGTGGGTAGACGTCGTAAAAGAGATAAAAACGATATGAACTTATTCCGTAACCTTTTATTTTTTTTTTTATAATTTTTGTACTTGTTTTAATTTTTCCCAACTTTTGGTTTTATAGAGTTAATCGATTTCTGCACTGAACGTCAAAATTTAATGTTAGAAACACAAATGTTTTATGCGCGTTCAGTAAATCACCGTGACAAACGCTGACAATGCTTAATCATCGATGACTGACGATGAATTTCTTTGGTGTCATACAAGACTTTTTAAAGTAGTTGCCCAAATTTTCACAGATGACAAAAGTTTATTTTCGCTAAATTTCAGCATGTAGTTTTAGCGTTCTTTGTCAATTTTTCCTTATCTTTGCGCCATTGTCACAACAATTCACCAATGAAATTTTTCATTTATAATAATTTCATAAAAATTTCCACTTGATACACATTTTGTGATGATTATTTTTCGACGAGTAAATGCAATTGTAAAACTTAATTTAAGAAACTCAAAACATACTTTTTTTCTCAAAAATTTATTTATCTTCTAACTATACTTGAGATCAATTTCAATACTTATTAGAAATGGAATTAATACACTCAAGCAATCATATCAGCGAAAAAAGAAATCGCTAACGTTTACAGGAAGAAAGAAAGACCAATTACTATTATAGCTCAGACAAGCTTAAATTATTTTATTACAATATGCTATGAACAACGTGAAAATGCTTTCGAATTCGAATAAAAATTTGATGATTTAAACGGTCACAACAAGTTTTTAGTGGAAAACTGCGTGGAAATATTCGATTGGGCTCCTCAAAATTCAGATCTATGGAAATTTTTGAACGAATAAGTTATATGTACATATAACGAAAGAGAACCACGGTTTAAGCAAGGACTCAGATGTCACTAAGCTTTGGGCAGACATTCCAATGTTATTTCATAAGATCAAAGAATATGACCTTTTGTTTTAAAGTTTTATGTTTCACATAATCTTCATACTTATTTTGTAATAAAGGAAAATAAATTATAAAATAAGTAGTACACAGATATCAAAAACCGACATAAAGATAATGTATTTTGACATCAGTACTATGATAAGTGTCTTCGTTTTAGAACCCAGGGTGATCAGGGACAAAAATTAAAATATGTCATCATCAATTACATCGGCTTCACAGAAGTGTCTGATTGGAGTCGATATAATAAAAAAATCTCATCGATGCGAAGACTCAATAACTTCGAAGAAAGAACTCATCGGGCTCAATTTAACAACAAACTGTCAGCAATGACACATTAACATCAGAGATACGAGACAAATAGGCCAGTTCGAATACCAGCAGAGGATATGACGAAAAAATTTAATTGCGGTTGCGAGTGTTTAAAAAAGAGACTTCCGCCTGCCTCCAGACAATTCCATCTAAAGAAGTCCCATGAGAATCCAGCTTTTCTTTGGCGATGATAATAAACATCAGATGAATGATCTAAAGAAAACGTTACCTACTGGGAATAAATAATAATGCTCAGTAAATATCACTACCGCATAGCAAGGATCTTCACAACTCCACACAAATATATGAAGGCGAGCTATAGTAGATAAATTATCTATTTAGCTTGAAAACCAACTTGATTACTGAAACTGAAAACAAAGTAATGTAATGGATGCTTTGTGGAAAGCCAATATGCTTACTAGTGACGGAGAAAAAAAATATTAACGAAATGTCATTAATGTAATGTCATCACTACAATGAGTTATAAAATATGCATAGAACTGTTGGATGATGAAATATTGTTTCATAGGGATTACAAATTTTGTCCTTAATTCTCAGAGGCCGATAATTTCAAGCTCAACTAGTGATCGATTTTTAAAGCTGGCTTGCAAACTTTCTTAATTATCAGTAGCTAATTGAACTATAGCTTGTGCGTTTCCCAACGCCAATTTCACGAACACTTCGCTTTCATGCAAGTGTGGGTCAGTTGAATACATGAATCATGCAACTTTGTTTTACTTTCAAAGATGGATTTAATAAAAGGTAACTTTAGCTAAAGTGAACTTGAAAGTCACCTATAATTTTTTTTTTCGTTATCAAGGGTCCGCCAAATAATTTTTTTTTTTTTTTTTGAAAATGCTATAAAAAAAACTACTGAATATTTTCTCAAATTTCTTTTTTTATTTTAAAGTACAATAAATAATGGATAATAATTTCATTCAAATGGTTGCCTCGGCTGGCCATGCAGTAGCCTACACGATCGGTCCAATTTTTAAGCACATTATCGATTGTGTGCAGCTGTATTTCTCCAATGGCTTCACGAATATTGTCATTTAAAGCGTCAATTGTCTCTGGCTTGTTGGTGTAACACTTATCTTTGACGGCACCCCACAAATAATAGTCCAACGGTGTCAAATCGCGGCTTCGAGGTGGCCAAACGACATCAGCTCTGCGGCTGATAATGCGATATTCAAAAATAGGGCGCAGAACATCGAGTGTAGCTTCGACAATGTGGCACGTAGCGCCGTCCTGTTGTGAACAAAAATTCGTTCAACATGGCCCGATAACGATCGCGATTGGCTGTAACGGCCACTCCTTGCTCATTTTCGAAGAAAAGTGGCCCAATTATGCCTCTGGACCAAAATCCGCACCAAATGCGACAATTTTGTTTGTTTACATACCCGCCAAGATCAAAATGAGCTTCATCTGAAAAGATGATTTTTTTTTGGCAAAATCGGCATCTTCTGTAAGTCGATCTCAGGCCCAGATTCCCAGGGTTTTCAAGCGTATACGCAATCATATTCGTTTAGCGGAAGGATAAAACTAATTATCTGTCAAATCAGGCATGAGCTAAGTGTTACCATTCACGAAATAAGCTCTAAAAAAATAAGCTCTGAAAAAAAGCGTTAGATGGCGGACGCTTTACAACATACTTGTAAAAGAGTTAATTTTTTTTAAATTATGGCAATGGCAGTGGCAATGACGTGCTTTCTTGTTGTTTCCAAAATTCGTGTGTTATGGTCAGTTTTTTTATTTTTGTGATCTGTTTTCCATTTTGATTTCAAAAACTATTAATATACATATATATGAATGTTTATTTTTCATGTTTTTATTTGAAGTTGCCCTATTGAAAATAATATATATTTATATACATATCTTACGGCAAGTTCAAACATAAACTTAACTCTAAAAGTTGCGGGTAGGATGTATTACTCTTTAGCTTAACGCGCACTTTTACCTTATTGTGTACTTATAATAATGAAAAACAAATTATCTAGCCTTTAAAATCCTGCCTATAGTTAAAAGCAAGTTGTAATAATGGCTCTAAGTAGCTTAAATTTTGTTTATCAACATACATATATAGCAGATACAATAAATGTGATATATACAAAATAACTGTTTCACATTTAAATATGTCTCACATTTAAATCTTTTACAAAAGACAAAAATATTTTCAGACTTAAATGTGAGGCAGTTATTTTGTATATATCACATTTAAATCTGAAAATATTTTTGTCTTTTATAAAAGATAAGTCTGTGTTATATATCACATTTATATATATATATATATATATATATATATATATATATATATATATATATATATATATATACAAACTATTGATTAAAAATAAAAGATATATACAAAATGACTGTCTTTGATTTGCCAAGCCTTGGCGACGTTCAACTCTCTCTCTCTCTCTCTCTCTCTATTTCATATATATATATATATATATATATATATATATATATATATATATATATATATATATATGTATATATATATATATATATATATATATATATATATATATATATATATATATAAATATATACAAATATAGAAAAATATAGAAAAATAGAACACTTTCAGTGGTGAGTGACCTCACCAACATCAGTCGAAAGTATCTCTCCACCAATTTTTAAAAACCGTATTCCGTGACGGGTTTTAAATTTGGAAAACCATCCATCACTTGCAGTAAATGCGTTTTCACCTTTATCGGGGTACACTTCACTAAAAATTAACTTAGCTTTTGCTTTTAATATACATAGGTCCTATCACAGTGTTCTTCTTTTCAAGTCGATTTAAAAACTACTTATAAAGGCGCTTTTCCATTTCTTCATATTCCGCATTATGCACAGATTTTTTTTGTTTTTGCTTTCTGATGGGTTCTGGTAACTGCATCCACATTTTGATTTTATGTAGCTGATGGAAGATTTACTCTCATTAAAATCTTGAGCTAAACGATTTCCACTCTCGCCTTCATTAAATCTTTTTAATATTTTAGCCTTGGTATTCAAAGATAAGTTATTGTTTTACGTTTATTTGGAAGTTTTTAAATTTCACAAGTCTGAACACTTCACTTTGATCTTCAGTCATCAACTGAACCAAATTTGTACGAGCATAACAAATTTCACACGCATATAACGAAATTGTACACACCACAAATAACTTGGTGATTCCCCGTTTAATTTTTATTTTAATAAGCGAAAAAAATAATTTGTAGTTAAAATAAAAAAAATAAATAAATAATAATAAAAAACTTCCAGAAATTAGAACTTCCTGTCTTAATTTTAGAGCGTCCCATACATTGACATGGCCTGTTCTAATTTCTGGACAGTTCGAATTTGTGAGATTCTATTGTAGATAAATAATCAGAAAAATTCGGACTTGATTTTCTCGTGGTACCGGATTTTATTAGAACTTACGTTATACTCGAATTACGGAGCCTCAGTCTTATTGAGATAATATCTTTAATCTGAAAATCAAGAGATTAACACAGTTTCATGCATATTTATGTATATAGAAAATCTACTCTCTGTATATGTAATTATATGATAAATTCAATGCTGATGTAATCTGTGTATTAGTAAAAATGCGTGTGCTTATATTAGTGTGTGTGTATGTTCGAAAAAATAATTATTATTATTATTCTTAATATTCATGCGAAAATATATTTTAAATTGATTTCGGTTGTATGGGTCTCAATTTTTTTTTTTTTGGTTATTGTTTTCGGCATAAAACGTTTATAGCCAGACCGAATAATTAGGTTGATAATAAATGTTCATAATTAGTTTTTTTTTGAGTTTGCCGTTATGGTTATGAGCTAAACATCTGTGTGTGTATGTGTGGGTGAGTGCGTGTATAAAATATTTTACATGCATACATACATACATACATATGTATATATTCATTGAGTTTTAACCTAAATGATAATTTTTTGGTCATAAATAAGAACAAATAAAATCTATATTTTATTTCATATGTGATTTTTCGTGTAGATATGTGTGTGTGTACGAGTATTTAATAACCTATTATTATACATAAAAACAGATCAACGCCAAACACATACAAAGTACAAGGATAAAAATGTGATATAACTATGTGGCGCTACAATACAATACATATGTACATATATGTACATTTAAATGCATACATATGTATTTAATTAAATACAATTCATATCTCTGTGTGTGTCTATTTTGTGGATGAGAGCGTATCCCTCTTTTTTTGTTTTCGTCCTCGAATGAATATAAATTTTCTGCTTTGTTAAGTTTAAATAACAAATTGTCATCTGCGGTCGTTATTTTTGAACTTTCTTCTTTGTCCTGTGCATTATGTTGTTAATGACATTTTATTTATGTATTTATTTGTTTGTATTTATTAGTTTTTTTGTTGTAATTTTTTTTTAAACTAAATTTTGATGTAATTTTTTGGTGTACTGCTGTCATTTGCAAATATAAAATAATTTAAAATCAAATTAATTGGTTTTTGTGTGGACATGCAATTATGAGAAAAATAATATATTTTTCTATTTTTTTCTCTTGGTTTTAATTATATTTGTCCACTAAATATATGAAAAAGAGTATAATAATACATTTATGCGAAATTTGCTTGATTATGCCACCAAATGTTATGGTATGAAATTTAACTAATAACTAATAATTGAAAAATAAACATAAAATTAAAACATAGAGTTGTTAAGTTAATATGAAAATAAAAAGTAAGTGATAATATTTTGAATTGTTGTTGTTGTTGTTGTGTTTTTTTTTTTGTGTTACGAGTACCTCTAAAGTCCAGATTACTATAACAAAAAAATAGCTTTTGAACTCAATTTTTATGTCTACACGCAAAAATTCTCACCTACATATACACCCAGCATACCCGGGCATCTCTAGCTGTAAGTATTTGATTTAATTTTGTAACATTATAATATGAGAATGGCAGTTTTTAGTCAAGCCTTCATAATATTGTCTCATAACATTCTCAGATTCTCTAACACTACACTAGCATGTAAGACGGTAGGTAACAGTTTTAATACTACATTTAAATTGTTGACGCTTGTAATTCGCGAAACCAATAGAAATAGAATACAGTGTTATAAACGTGAACATGAAGAAACCCAACAATTCTTTTATGGACATCTCAGACCATTTTTAAATTTGATGCTTAGCCGAGAGTACTTTTGTTGGCTAGAGTTACATATCTGAAACTAGCTCACATATTTTGTCGTTCTGCAACTAGTCTTTTGCGTTTCTTGGCTAGCAGTGGTTTAACTAGATTTGATAAGTCAGCATTCCAAAAAACTGGCAAAGCAACAGCAATATTAAATATTTTTTTAATCTTGAATAAAATCCTTTGAGATATGTAACTACATTCCAGGAGCCAACGTCTATGTTGACGAAAAACACCATCTTTTCCGTGGAGACACTGGATTTACCCAATACATTCCATCGACTATAGAATTAAGGTTTGGTGGGTATATGATGCTTCCAATTTTTACACAATCACTGGGCAGAAATATAGTGGCTTGTCACCTTCTGAGGAAAGTGAATTAAATCCTATAAATTATGTCGAAGAAGTGGACGATATGTCATGCGGGAAAATTTTTACAATGGATAATTTAGCTTTTTCATTGATGTCAGAATTCAGTTTGGCAAGATTGGGCACGGTAAACAAAAGTCGTACTCTGTCTCAAGGAAATTATCAAATTTCTAAGGAAAGGTATTTGAATTATCGTTATTAGATTTTTTGTAATTATATTTTGCTTTGAAATTTTGAAATTTTTTTCGATTTTAAACAAATAATTTGATTATTTTTATTTTATTTTATATACCCGCACAATGGTGATAATTTAAAGCTTATCACGAAAAAAATAATCACTCTTTTTACAGAAAATCTAGAATCATCGATCTCACACCAAAAATTGGCAGATTCGATTGACTGCAGACTCTTTGCAAACCTTTTTAGATGTAAATTTTATCGGTCTGCCAAAACGTAGAAGCAGTCCATTGGTTTTGCGAATAACTTTGTTATAATTTTTTACTCGGAAGAAACAAAACAGACTGCGAATATTGATCTGTATGTATATCATTCTTACTGAACGGTTGCTTGTATTTTGAGCTACCATTGCTACCATCACGTTTCCTTTTTCATGTAAACATTAGTTATTAACTTTTAATTTCTTTCAGATGTTTCGAAAACCTTTATGCCATTGCATGGGCAAAAATCTTTTTTGGCAACAAAAGTATCTGGTACGATTGATATGTATAAGTAAAACGTTTTGCGATATAGGGGCACATCGAAGCGTAACTTTTTAAATATTTCCTACTTTACTGCAAAACAGTATTAGCCCTTTAGCAAGTGCTCACGAAAGACTTTGTTTTCGAGTGTTTTGATCTTTACCATCCGCCTACCAATGGTCGTCCGTGTTTCGATGTTGACGGTCCGCAAACTGAAACTCCTTCAAAAATCATCAACTGAGAAAGGCAAAAATGCATCTAAGCATAATTTATAAGTAAACTCGATAACACTCTTTGTTTGATATACACTAGTCAGAAAAAGTTTGCGTACAAAACCTTTTATTTTATTTAGGACTCGGTATTTCTAAGAATTCACAACTTAAACAATTAAAACTTTTTTGTCTTGTTATATGTTTTAGATCCCTGTAATATATTAAAACCAAAATTTGTGGTTTTAAAGAAAGTAGTTTCATTGCTAGGCATCATAATTAAAAAAGTGCATTTATTTATTCAGAAAAAGTTTTCCTACACATAAAATATTAATTTACATATTAATGGTTGTTTTTTATAGCTATTAAGTTCGTTGAATTTTTAGTCAGATTTACGTATTTGTTGCAAGAAAATTAATTCCAATTTGTGAAATAATTTTTTTCTTGCAATGGGTTCAATAAGAAAAGCATTTGTCCTGCCTAAAGAAAAGTTATTATTTTTCTCAGAAAGCTAGAAAAACCTTCAACGAAGTTGAAGAAAAGGTAAAAATGCGCTCCTCTATCTATAAAAAAGTGAAGGGGGTGGCGTGGTATAGTGGTTAGCGTGCACGCATAACAACACAAACGACCCAGGTTCGAGCCCCAGCTGAGGACATGACGAAGAAAAAATTTAATTGTGGTTTCGAATGTTTAATAATAAAAATTGCTTTAACTTCTTCCCTCCAGACAACTCCATCTAAAAAATAAAAAAAAGCACCCCTGACCCCTCTCGCATACCTCTGGCGATGATGACAAACATCAGACGAATGATGAGGAAAAACACGCGCCACCTACTGGGAAAAAATTACAATGCTAAAGTAAAGATCACCACCAATTAGCAAGGTTCTTCACCGCTACACAAAAAAAATCATATGGATGAAGCTACAGCGGATTAATCATCTACTTAGCTTGAAATATCAAATTGATTAAAGAAACTGAAACAAAGCAATAGATGCTTTGTGGAAAGCCAATATGCTCCCTACAGGAGTGAAGGAGAAAAAAAAACTGAATGGAAGGAAGGTCACTGGAAGTCACCACAAAACAGGTTTATTCCATGCAAAAAAGATTGGCTGTTGTTCTCAAAAAAGCAGACCATCCAACTAAACATTAATTTATTTTTAATACTGTAATAAATATCCAAAAATAAAATTTTAAGAAAGTGCATACACTTAACGTTTAACATATTCGGGGTTTAATTACAATTATTTAATACTATTTATAAAATAAATTTGAAGAGTGATTATTTCATTTCAGCTAACGATATTTGCATACATGTAATATATACATACATACATACATACATATGTACGTACACATGCATATGTAGTGTATTTAGATTTGCAATGTTTTAATTTTGTTTGCTTTTAATATCGATTGCTTAGATGTATGTAAATTATGATCTATCTTATATAGATTTGAGTTAAATAAATGAATAAATTTAATTAGATTTGAAAATTCATAAATTTATTTGCACATCAATATCGAACGATAAGAATATCATATCCGTTTTACTGCCGATCGTCATTTATATTTGGGAAATACAATTATTTGACTGCTATAAATCATGATTTGCAATCAATTATTAATTTGATGAATAAATGTTATGATGGTTAGATGGCAGGATGTAATTCTCATTACATACTTATATGTGTTTGCATATGAGTCATAAATCAGTGATTGAATGTGATTTATTTTTATATTTAAAAGAAATCATGAAATTAAAAAATTGTTATTGTAATACATTTGTTTTTTTTCGATTTTAAAATCATTTTGTAAATACAAGTAGAACATGAGTTGTAATAAATCAATAGTAAATCAGATTAAATAGTCACGTTAAGCAGGATTTATTTTAATTTAAATTGATTTCAATTCAAATACCGGGCAAAAGAAAAGATAATTTAATTTACTTTTATTTTAAATATATCGCACACTAAATCATATACAGTCACAACTCAAAACTTGTAAATGTTCAGGAGGGGCAGAAAACTGTTGCTAATAACGTGGTTGCTATTATTGAACTAAACTGCCTTAGAAGACAGTTTACATAATTTCTGTTTAATTTTGTGTAGTAATTTTGCAAATAAGCGGTAATTTTGAGTTGTGACTGCTTAGTTGAAAATTTAGTTGATTTTTTTCAGTGAATAATAGATAATGTATCTAACTACTTATGCCTTTTTACTGAAAATATGTTTTGATTAAATACAAAATATTTTCAATAATAGCGTCACAACTCGAAATAATACTAAATATTTATGTGAAAGAAAAATACTCAAAATTACTCATAACCTTATCGTCACAACTAAAAATAGTACTATTTAGTTGATAATGTACAAGTGTCACATATAACATAAAAACAGACATAACAGTATTTTATCATGTAAGGGAGATAGTGTTGCAAACGCAATTTTCGTGGTCGTTAGAGCATTTTTATATTCAATACAATTAAACATGTATTGAATGAAGACTTGCAAAATGCTTTGTATTTGACTTTACTGAATTTAATTAATTTCATTTAATTTGAACTAAGACGCCTATATTACATAATTATTAAAAAATTTAAGTGCTTAAAATTGTAATACAGTGTCGTGCAAAAAAGGCAACAAACCCCGTAGAAATACAAGTTCTTCAGTTATTTATTAACATTTATATACACTAAAATTTATAGTAAATAAAATATTATTTTATTTTAACGTTTCTTTACAATTATCAACAAAAACAATCGAGGTCTTCAAATAAGGGTACGCAAAATAAAATCAACAAATTAATATTTCGCTGATGAACCTTTATTTTTTATAACTTATAACTACGCCACATCTGTGTGGCATGGAATCAATAAGGCTTTTAAGTACGGATTCCGGGATACTTTTCCATTCAGCTTCTAGATTTTCTAAGAGTTCGTTCTGATTTTTGAAATGTTTTCCTAAAATGTTCCTTTTCATTATTCTAAAAAGGTTTTAGTTGGATCTTTTATGAGATTAGTCAGAGTTCATGATACTTTTTATTATTTGGATAAAATAAAAAACATAATGGAACTTGGATTAATTGTCAATAAAATAACGATATAAATTATGTTGTCAATGGTAGGATGCTGAAGTGACTAATCGATGTCATCAAGAAGATGACTCAGTAACATCGGAGAAACGACTCATCAGACTCAATACAATAACAAAATGTGATCAATGCAATGACACATTTGAATTGAAGAAATGACTAAGCGGCACAATTGTATGAGAAAAATTAACAACCTAATGACCCATTAACTTTGAAGATATTTACTTGGCATCTATTTGTTTACAAATTGCCACTAATTCAATGAGACAATAACATACGTTACATAGCAAAATGTCATAATAACATAAAGTTTTTTAACTGTTATTAAAATTAAAAAAATAATATTTTATTTACGAAAGGAATCAAAATACAATTTTTATGCCCTTAAGACCTCAAATAATTTGTTATATGGGCTTACTGTCTTCAACAGTTCCAGTACATAGTTTTCTAGCGACTGCCCCACTTTGCATTTTTCAACGCATTTATTTAAAATTAGGTAATGTAGGACCTTAAATAATTATATTTTGAATCTGAAAAGTAAATATTATAATATTAAAATTTGCCTCTTTATTGCCTTTTAAAATGAAACTTTTACCATAATTAAGATCGTCTATATTGATGTAATCCATCACCAGTTTAAAATTGGCATAGCTGGTCTTCGCAGCATTGTCCATTTGCTGGAAAAGTTTAATAAAATTATTATATTATGTAATTCATAACACCGCGAAACTGAACGAGAACAATCAAAACACATTTATTTTTTACCAGAAATTCTTTACTACATTTGTATGTTTGAGGTCAAAGTATCATCAACTAGAAGACGAGTTGAAATCTTTTTGGTTAAAAAACAACATTTAGTTTGTAACTGTTGTGCTACAATTTACAATTTACTCTTCTCGCTTTCATCCTTTTTGATGTTGATGGCAAATTAGATGATTAAATGTCATTAATACGAAAGTTATATGTTAAACATGTTGACTATGAATTTACATCAACATCCCGGTAGCGAATGTCATAATAAATCATCGTAACATGTGCTGACGATGGTAAATCCTTAATGATTGACGATGAATTTTCTTTAGTGTCATACAAGATTTTGTGCGAGTTTTAACAGACAATATCACCGAGAAACATTTGTGCTTTATTCGTTAATGGGGAGGTCTAGCAGAGAAAATCCTAGATCGATTAACATTTCATCAATTCGTAACAGACAATGTCGCTCAATTTCAGCAATTAATCGTCCATAACATACAATGTCGCTTTAGCTTTTTTTTAGTATGGTAACATTAAAATGAAGTTGTAGTACATAACTTCCTTTGTATATGTCATTGTCATTTACAATAATTCTATTAAAAATTTTGACTTGATACTGATATTGTGGCGATGATTCATCCAATATCATAGAATAATGTCTTACAAATATGCCACCAGAATGATTTCAATATGTGACATCGAATGGATGTCACTGTAATTATAGCATAGATGACGCATAAAATATGTCCAAATTTTATTTTTACAATTTACATTAGATTGATGTCACATTTTGCCTCATTAATGTTATTTTTCTTAACATTATGTCACAAGTCTGACGTTAGCGTTTTATTAACATGAAGATGTATGATAAATAAATTACTGAAAGACCTTTTTTCTAAATGAAATAATTTCAGACATATATAACATTATTAGTTTTTTATGGTTTGTTGCTTTTATTTTGTAGGATACTGTATGTATGCATATTTGTATTTTCATAAATAACAATTGTCCAAATAGAAAACAAAAATACTTTCAGTTTCAAAAACACTAAGAGCTCCAAAAACATTAGAATTTATTTCTTTTTAATTAAAATTGAATTAAATTCTATCTAATTTGCTTTTACTAACGCTATAAATCTATACTAATGACATTTAAAATGAAAATGTTACTTTTTCTTTCATTTCTTTTAAAAATGTTTATATTTTTTTAATTTAATTTTTTATATTTTTATATTTGTTATTTTGCATTTAAGTAAAATTGTATTTCTGTTGTCTTTGGTCAATTGAATTATTTAATATTTTATCTCATCTTATCGTTTCTGCTATTATTACTTTTCTTTTATTCAAAAATTTTGGTTTTCACTTTAATTGGCTCTATTTTCATGTCTGAGCAAAGAGAAATTCTGATTGTTATTGTTTTCTCAAATATTAAATTGATTTAAAATTGTTGTTGTTTATTTTTTTGTTTTTTTCTTTGTTTTTATTAAAAATTTAATTAAATTAATCACAAATTAGCTCAAAGTTTCTTAATACACAAATTTCTTTTGTAATTTCTATCAGAATCTTTTATTTTGTTTTCATACAGTTTTTCTAATTAAATTTTACATTCCATAATGTAAACTTAATAATACAAATAATTTATTTTACAACATTGTCATTTCTAATGCTAATTAAGGATGACAATATTTCTAATTTTCCGTTTTTACAAAACACACTCTTTTTGTTGGTTTCAGTTTTCTTACCACAACTGGATTTTCCTTGCTATCAGTTAGTATTCTCTGTCTCTTAATTTTCCACATCCTGAATGATGTCAGCTGAAATGAAAGAATAATTGTGATAATGTAATGTAAATTACTGGCAATAATTTTTATTTCTTTTTCTTTTTCTTTTTTTAAAGAAAATTAAAATGAAAAGAAAGCTGAATATTGATTTATTTTCGTTTTCGGCGATGATCAGCAATTCAAATGAGATAAAAATTAACATTACGTTACTTACTGCTGCATAATTGTAGGAGATAGAGAAAATGAAATTCTTTTGTTCATTAAGTAAATGACTACACATATAACTCTGATACATATATTTTTCATTTGTATTTTTTTAATCTAAATATTATTCTTTAATAAACAGTGAATAAGAATTTAAGCATATAAGACAGCATCATTCAAGACTGAATTTATTAACCCTAGAAAACTAAACCTTTTTTTTCCAACGTTTTAAACTAAACCTCCCCAGTGAGGCTGCTTCTTCTTTAAAAACCTTTTTTTATTTATTTTTTGTGTTTTTTATATTTAAGTAAGTATTGGCATATTAAAATGTACAATGCGGTGTAGGTTGATCGCTTCCCCGTGGTGCACCCTGGATCACGCTAAATGGTCTACTTTCTCTGACATGACCCTCCTTTCGTCTATGGACTATTCTTTCACTTACTTTCTGATTCGTTGACTTGGGCTGGTGAATGTGATCTAGTGGACTTAGTAGCACCGAGGTCTGGGTAACCTGCGGTGTGAAGGGCTTCATTGGCCACAACTGCCCCCGTCCAGTTAAAACTCTAGCTGGCCTTAAAGTACGTTCCTTGTCCGTCGCCGTTAAACTGGTGGTGTAGGTTCGGTTGAGAAGACTCCCGACTAATACTGGTCTGGCTCTGGCCCTCGCGTGGCCTCCCTGCTTGCATAGATAACCACGAGACTGCTATGGTGACTACGCGTACGGGCAAGGATAGCGGCTTTAAGTGGGGACCCTTAAACTTACGGAAAAGAAGAGTCTTAAACCTTTTTCTAAAACTTCTGCGCCCACCCTTGCAGGTGGACGCTGACTAGCCATGCTCCTGCTAACAGAGGCTACCTGAGAACTGTACATAGGCCATCCAAGATCACCCATAAGCTGGGTACTTTTGCTCTAGCTGGCTTTGCAGACTCAGTGATAGTTGATGCACCGTCTACGTTTGCAGCGGCCATAACCAAAAATCTCATTTGGGGCCAAGACATTGGTAACCAAGTCGGCAATGTCAGTCCAGTGTATCAAACTTCTTTCGAATACCGACCCTCCTGACCTCGCACACGCTAGGATAAGCGCTAGCCTAAGGGCTTATAGGAGGATGCGACTGTAGTTAACTTCAGTGTTTAGGGTCACTTAGATAAGCCTCCACCACTTTAAGACCGCGTTAACGGCTCTGCTCCTACGTCTTGCAAAAGCAGACTGGGAGCTAGCTCATTCTCGTCCAAGAACCCTAGTTTGTTGGTGGAAGGGTGTGTGGACTCAATATAGTCGCTTATCGCACGGTTTACATCAGTGATAAAGGTAGACTTAGGGCTTGTATTCTGGTCAAAAACTCCATCAATGCTTTTCTCCTCCACAGATTCAGTGACGAAGACACCGTGACTATAATGATTGATGTGGACGGGAAACCTCTCTGGATAGTATCCTCCTATTTTGCGCACGATTACGGTCATAATCCCCCACAGGAGCCCGTATGTCAACTGGTTGCAGAAGTGCACGGACAAGGCACTCCAGTTCTGATTGGTTGCGACGCGAACGCCCATCACGAAATGTGGGCAGTTCGGACTCGAATGAACGAGGTGAGTGTCTTTTTGATTTTATTGTATCGAATAATCTTAGTATTGCTAACCGTTGTGATGAACCAACCCTTCTGACTTCCAATAGGACATCACCTTGATTAGTCAATAGGCGTCTGATATTATTAGGGACTGGTATGTACCTGATGAATGCTCCTTTTCGGATCACAGGTACTTAACTTTCTCTGAAGCTGAAGTATGCGAACAGACGTGCAAAACAGGCTCCATGGAGGAACTTCTGCGAACGCGTTGAATATTCTTCCGAGGTCAGTCGACTTCGCAAGGAAACCTGACTGTGGCTTAACCAGCTCAATTGCTGATACGCTCGACATACTTCTGGACACTCACTTTCCGGGCAGTGTTCTATTCACGGACCTGGTGGTCACCTAAGTTGATGAGCACCTAAATGGTCATCACTCCTCACTTCAGATAACTTCTGATCAACTTCACTGGGTGATTGGTTCCGTCGAACCTTCAAGTCCCCCGGACCGGATGGCATTATTCCGGCTGACATCCAGTACGGGAAGGACTTTGTTCTTCTCTGGCTGCTAGCAATCTATAATGCTTGTCTGGACCTCAGTTATATTTCCCTGTGTTGGAGGAGTGCGAAAGTGGTGTTCATTGCAAAAGCTGGAATATCATCACACACTAATCCGCATAACTTCAGACCCATTAGTCTGACCTCTTTTCTGTTGAAGACAAGACTTCTTGATCTACATCTTAGGAACTCTATCAGGCATTCGTGCTTGTCTACTTCTCAGCATGCTTATACGAGGGGTAGATCAGTTGAGGTAGCGCTTCACTCGCTAATTTCGCAACTGGAAAAGTCCATACATGTCAGGAAATACACCCTTGCTGTCTTTCTTGATATTGCGGGGATTCCAATAATGTCTGTCCCAACTAGATCATCGGAGCTTTACGTGAGCTTGGTGTTGATTCTGGCCTGGTTGGGTTCATAGAGCTCCTACTTAAGTCTCGACTGGTCACTCCTCTCTTTTGGGGAGTACGGGGACAGAGAATGGTGAATAGAGGCACTCCTCAGGGGTGTGTCCTTTCACCATTCCTACGGAATCTTGCTGTTAATACGCTCCTCACTCGACTTGACTCCTCTGGTTATAGAGTCGTCGCCTATGCGGATGATATCGCCTTCGCATGTCTGGAATTTGTCCCCAGACACTGTCGGGGCGCTTTTTGCCATGCTTGGTTAGCTCCCTTCGAATATACTTGCCAGACAACAGGCACAACTTGTGGCGGTGAGAGTAAATGCCCAGTCACGGTGGTGTATTATTCTCTTGGGGCATTCTTCGACTTTGTGCGAGGAACCCCGAGTTCTGGATGATATCGATTATGTACCATCCGGGCCAGTGCTGGATATGGGATTTCAGTCTGTGATCTCTGGCAGGGAAGACTGGGCTTCTAGCTCAGTCATCTCCGGCAATGCGGTGGAAATCTTTACTGATGGCTCTGAATGTGGGGACAAGGTGGACTGCGGAATTTTTTCGGAAAAGCTCTCCGACTTCCGAACTATTGCAGCGTGTTTCAGGCCGAAGTGATGGCTTCCTACCGCGCTGCGGAGTTGATACGGAGAGGCGGTACTCACACCGCTGATTTGTGCATTCTTTCTGATAACCAAGCGGCTATTACATCGCTCTCGGGCGAAACTTTCAGCTCTAGGCTTGTCAGGGACTGTCGTGTTCCCCTTGGGTTACTCTGACAACAATTTGATGTCAATCTCATTTGGTCCCTGGTCACATGGACGTTTCGGGTAATTGTGTGGCTGACGAACTTGTTAAAGCGGCCGTTAGACTGTCTATCAGGCGAAAATACTCATTGGACGCTGATAAATCTTGGGCACAGGGTGGTTCCTGCTTTACTGCTAAATTCACCTGGCCCAGATTGGGCTTTCAATATTGGATCGCGGGAGCATCTCCTCTGCGCAAAGGCTGCGTCTACCTGCGAATAATTTCTGTCGAGGTTGTAGATCGATTGATGAAGAGGAGAGTGTGGTCCATTTCATTTACCAATGTCCGTCTCTAGCTAGACTGATCACACTTAGCAGGCCTTTTCTCGATAGTCTATCGGAGCTATCGATCATTGATGTCAGGCTTATGACCAGATTCATTAAATTGTCTGGCTGGCTTCCGGCTTGCTTTCCTGGAATATGCTTCTATGTGGGACCTCTGACTGTCGGTCAAGACCGGTTAATTAGCGCTTGGTGGCCGATACAGAGATATCGCTTTATTTGTGATATCACAACGGGCCGCTATGTGTTCCTTGTCTCAGCGAGGCTGCTACTCCCTCCTAAGCTATCCTAAATGTACAATAAAAAAATAATTCATTAAATTGTTATTAGAAGTCATTAAGACAGAATTAGTCTTTATGTTCTGTTACGTTCAGCTGTTTCTGTTTTGAACATGAGAAACATGTATAAGTTAACTACTTTTTTCTGTTCCATTCCGTTCTGTTACGGGAGAATTTGTTAAAAACAAAATTTTCGGAAGTAATTCTAAGTGACAGCAAAAATATAAAAACTAAATTTGAAAAATATTTGTGATTTTCAATAGGTATACTTTTTTATTTAACACATAATTCTCTTCTTACAGGTTTGTTTTTTCATTTTAGACAAATTTGATTCATCACGAGTTAAAAAGAAAAATTGTATTTTTGTGCGAATTGTTTTGTTAGCACCAATTTTAAAAGTCTATTAAATTTTTGTGAATCTCATGGAGCGAGATTATTTGACGTGTGTACATAGCGTTTAGATAAATCTCAGGAAAAAGCCCTAAGATTTTTTGAAAGCATGTGAGTCTGCGCTTCAAAATTTCGAAAAGGATTCAAGTGATTGAAATGGCCAATCCAAAATTTGAAGCTTATTATCTAACAACCATGCTTAGCCCAGTTTTGGCGAGTGTTTTGTGTCGTTGCCGCGTCCCAATCGGAATACGGAACAACACTACTCGTTGAAAACCTCGTCAACTCTATTTAAGTTCCTCCTTAAAGGCACAATAAAGTAGCCTTTAAAATAATGCGAATGTTATCATTTTTCCTTTGGTCTTCGAATGTGGCATATCCCATCTGTATTTAACAAGTTAAATTTTAGATTCTTTTCTAACTAAATATGAACTCCAATTTCCCACAGACCAGTTTGCGTGAGCTATTGCAAAATCCATTCCAAAATAACATAAAAGCAATCAAAAAAAGCTTTGATTACTTTATCAGAAAAAATTGCTTAGGTTTCGAACAATACTGTAGCCTATTATACGAGGGCGGATTGACATTGAAGCTACCTAGCGCTAGATGGCAGCACAAACACAAACAATTTTTCTTTCTTAGAAATTACGATCTGTCAAACGTCAGCTGTTAAAATTTTAGCCAAATTCATCTATTAGTCTATTTGTTGTGGTCGTTTGAAGTAAGCAACTTTTGTATTTCTTGGAAAATGGAAAAAAGTGAATTTCGTGTAGTGATTAAATACTATTATTTGAAAGGCAAAACGGCGAAAGAGACAAAAGCAAAGCTTGATAAACATTACGGCAAATCTGCTCCGTCAGATTATATGGTAAAATATTGGATTGCTGAATTTAAACGGGGTCGAACAAGCACTGCAACAATACCATCAACAGGAAGGCCAAAAGAGGTGGTTACTGAAGAAAATATCAAGGAAATCCTCGATATCGTTAAGAATGATCGCCGGTTCAAAATGCGTGAGATTGCCGAAATAGTAAACATATCATATGAACGAGTGTTCAACATTTTGCATGAAGATTTGTGTATGATGAAGTTATCGGCAAGATGGGTGCCGCGTTTGCTCAGTGTTGAACAAAAACGAGTTCGACAGATCACTTCACAGCGGTGTTTGGACATGATAAAGCATAATCCTGCTGATTTTTGGCGTAGATTAATAACTGTTGATGAAAAGTGGACCCACTGCAAAACTGAAACCAAAAATCAATCGAAGCAATGGGTGGAAGCTAGTGGAAGTGTTCCGAAGAAGACGAAAACAGTGAAATCGGCTGGCAAGGTTATGGCCACTGTATTTTGGGATGCACACGGAATATTGCTCATCGATTATCTTGAAAAGGGATCCACAATCACAGGAGAGTATCAATTGGTTGATGCAATCAAGAAAAGACGACCACATTTAAACAAGAAAAAAGTGCTCTTTCTTCAAGACAACGCACCGTTTCACACAACATTAGATACGATGCTAAAACTACGAGAAATCCACTTCGAATTGGTTGATCATCCACCTTATAGTCCAGATTTAGCCCCTAGTGACTTTTTCCTGTTTCCAACTTGAAAAAATGGCTCGCAGGAAAAAGATTCATCTCGAACGAAGAAGTGATTACCGAAACAATGCGTATTTTGAGGAGTTCCCAAAATCGTATTATTCAGATGGTATAAAAAAGTAGGAAAATCGTCTTACTAAGTGTATTGAGCTAAAAGGAGACTATGTTGAAAAATGAATGGTTTTTGAAAAAAATGTTTTTGTCCTACTTAAGTAGCTTCAATATCAATCCGCCCTCGCACCTTCCAGAAATATAAATATTATTATCTTATCCTTGAATTTGCTTCCAAGGGCATTTCATCCTGCGTAGTTGGATAGACTCCCCGACTCATTTCGACTATCTCCGCGTAAGTGATATTAGTCGGATAAAGGCGGTATCGCCATTCTAAGCGAAAGACCCTGTCTTATTATAAGAGGAACGGCTTGCGCAAAGGGCATTGCCATCTTAGTTTGGACGGATATTTAACTTCCTAAAAAAGTTGATTCCCTTTTGTCCCTTTGTCCCTTTGTAAATGTACATCAGTGACAGAATTTACCACCAATCTTGAGTGCACTTCGCTTACAGTAGTCTTCATGAGGTCGCTACAAGAACTCGCATATTATCCAGGCACCTTTATAACGAGTTTGTCAGCATAACCCATTATTCCAGCTCTATATCAACAAAATGGTAGCAAGCCACCGTCTACTACCGTCCATAACAATGCATAGGGTGGAGTATTCTGAAGGCAAATTTTTGACGCCATCGCAATAGATTCCTTTCTACTAAGGGACGAGCCAATGAACCTGATTCTAAAAATGAACTAATCCAAGTTATAATTGACTCCACCCGCTCTTCTTTGTTCGAACGATAAGTAATAAAGTCGAAAGAATCCTTGATATTCAAGAAGGTAAAAAGAGAAACTTCTATATCAGACAATGTGTTATTAATTCTGTCAAGAAGTGGTAAAACGAAGCACTTGGTGGACCCACTGCATGTACGTGAACTGAGTCGGGTATTACTAGATTTAGTAATCATAAAAAAGTGTTTTTTTTTGTTGTAAACAACTTAAATTATAAAACTACATACGTTACGACAAGATAATAAAAAAAACATCCGGTTATGATTTTTTTTACCCCTTTTAGGTTCGTTCTTCATTTCACATTAAAAAATCCATTTGTGCGCATTGAGGCATCCTCGCAGATATATTCTACAACTACAACTGATCATTAAGGTCAAATGGAAGAATACCACTTGTATTCGCCGTCAGTGTTTCTTACAGTTTGTTAGTTAACAAAATATATTCCATGCCATTTATATACATAGTTCTTTCAAAAGGATAATTTAAAATATAGTATGCTATTCGAAAAATAATGAATTTCCCTAATTTTAAAATTCATTAATTAAAACCTGGACTTTCTTTTATTAAATATATGGAATACTTTATCTCCATAAGTATACACACTAGGGCGGGTCGATTTAAAAATCGCCCAAATGACAAGGAAATTCGTATTCCAGGGATCCAAGTAAAAAACTTTGCCCAAGGAACTATACAAATATATGACCGACCCCCACATTCAAGCAAAATACAATTAGGAAAATCCAATGTAGTTATATTGTGTCGTTGAGATTTTTTCAGTATTTCAAAAGACTCAACATATATGTAAAGAAGTGAAGTGCAAAAAAACAAAAAACAGTAAAGTAACAGAAAGAATTTTAAAAAAAGAAAGTTTAAAAAAAAGTTAAAAATTTTAAAAAAAATTTTTTTAAAACATTCCAACACATTTACAAAATATATTTAATATATTTTGTGACATCTTCTGTTGTGCTGTGCTGGTGTTTCTTTGGATAGCCGACCCACCCATGCTAGTGGCACACCCCCTGGAATCTCCCTGGCGGGGCCACTATACAAAAATTTCAAAAAATCACAATTTTTGGCACTTTACATGAAACAATCAGCGAAATGGCTATGTTTGTTTTGTTTTGGAATTTATTTTCTTAATATAGGGTCCACCAAATAATTTTTTTATTTTTTTAAATTGCTATAAAAAAAACTACTGAATATTTCCTCAAATTTCTTTTCTGATTTGAAAGTACAATCCTTTCGGCTAATAATGCCTCGGCTGGCCATGCAGTTTTTAAGCACATTATCGATTGTGTGCAGCTGTATTTCATCAATGGTTTCACGACTATTGTCCTTTAAAGCGTCAATTGTCTCTGGCTTGTTGGCGTAACACTTAGCTTTGACGGCACCCCAGATATAATAGTCGAACGGTGTCAAATCGCAGCTCCAAGGTGGCCAAACGACATCAGCTCTGCGGCTGATAATGCGATCTTCAAAAACAGGGCGCAAACATCGAGTGTAGCTTCGGCTGTGTGGCACGTAGCGCCGTCCTGTTGAAACCAAATGTTGCTAATATCCTCCTCTTCAATTTTTGTGAACAAAAATTCGTTCAACATGGCCCGATAACGATCTCCATTGGCTGTAACGGCCACTCCTTGCTCATTTTCGAAGAAAAATGGCCCAATTATGCCTCTGGATCAAAATCCGCACCAAGCAGTGACTCGTCTTGGGTGTATCGGCTTTTCAATGTATGCGTGCGGGTTTTCTGTGCTCCAAATGCGAAAACTTTGCTTGTTTACATACCCGCCAAGATCAAAATGAGCTTCATGTGAAAAGATGATTTTTTTTTTTTTGGCAAAATCGGCATCTTCTGTAAGTCGATCGCAGGCCCAGATTCCCAGCGTTGTTCAAGCGTATACACGTATAAGTATAAAACTAATTATCTGTCAAATCAGACATGAGCTGAGTGTAACCATTCACGAAATAACAATAGTTGAAAAAAAAAAAAACGTTGGATGGCGGACTCTTTATAACCTAATAATAGAAAAGCAACGAAAAAAATTAGTGTTTGAAATCTTTTTTGCTCTGAAGTCTGGGCAATTTCGCACGATTCTCTGATGCTGTCGCCATAACAGCGTCTACATTTTCTGGTACAACTCGTTTGGAAACGCTAGCTAGCAATTGAACATATCGTTCCGTTTCTTGTATATGTAACGGAATGTTTAGATCATTAAACGGTGGATCATCTTGATTTAAATATTCTTTCAATGTATCGTACGGGATGCTTCGCGTGAATGGTGGTTCAAATACGTTATTTATATCATTCAAATTAATCATTTCCGTGTTATTTGTGCAATGAAAGCTCATATCTGTTTTTTATAAACTCTAAG
The DNA here is from genome assembly GCA_023159175.1 of Wohlfahrtia magnifica. Lineage (NCBI taxonomy): Eukaryota > Metazoa > Arthropoda > Insecta > Diptera > Sarcophagidae > Wohlfahrtia > Wohlfahrtia magnifica. The sequence continues at coordinate 348,777 of JAKWBJ010000504.1, read as the reverse complement.
TTCAGTTGGGTCTTCAACATGTGTTCGATAGCGTAGAATTTCCTTTATAGCACAGTCTCGTTTCTCTTTTTTTGCTATCATCAAACAACATTGATACCAAGATATTTTCCGAGTTCGCATAATATGAATTATCTTTAATTACATGATTTACAATACTCTGTAAAGGAGGTTGTAGAAACCGTGACCAACTAATGACTTTAAAAACAACACACTACTACCGTACACGACAAAGCTGTAATACTTGATATTGAAGTACATTGGCACATAACAATTGATTATAAATTTAGCCAGAGTCCGTAAATCTTCGGAGGGATTTTTCGTTGTCACATATAATCGTAATAATCTAGCGGCCTTGGTGAGCCAGCGAGAATGTACAATTTTCCCTGGCTTGTTACCCAGATCCACCGAAACCACGCCGCAATGGTTTTCTTAACAGCAGCTCAAATCGTCGTATAATTCCACCGTGTGGTCCAGTGTTAGTTAGCTCACCATCAGTGCAAATAACCAATTAATGCATCCAGTGATTTTTATCGTTGAAAAAATTATTTAATTTGGTTGTTCTCTATTCAGCCGTTTCATGTTCCAGTCTTACGTAACCAATCAATTAAGAACTTGGTTCTCTCAAAGTAACAAGATGCAGTGCTTTTACCATCCTAGTATGATACTTCCCATCAATTTTATCTCTCGTTACAGTGTCATCTTTTCTACCATCGAATATAAACGCTAACAAATTTGTATCGTCTAACCGTTTGCGAAGCTCTTCTCGTCTGCATTTGTCTTTTGCTCTGCGAACTTTCGATTTATCCATGATGATAGGTTCGCCATGCCGATCTTTCCCAATGCTGATTCTAATCTATCACGCACACCAAATTTGTCACACATCAAGGCAAAGTTAAGACAATCGTATCTTTCTGTGTATTGTGAACCATTGCTTCTATCCATATCTTCCTCAACCGATGGCGGTACACATGTTGAATCATCGGGATGCATTGTTGGCATTGATGACATAACCGTTGCTCCTTGTTCTTCATTTTCCAACACAAATGCAAATGTTGATCGTGCATAAACTCTTTGAGGCGTTCTGTTTTCAGAGATTTTACAAACTTTGGAAATCGGTTGTAGTATCTTTGCTTGCCTTCGGCTTGATATTTGTTGAGCAATCTGTTCAATTTAATCAATACACTATTTTTCGGCTATATTTCCATACCAAGTTTTTTCCAAATTCCAGTCAACTTATTTGTTACTTGAGTAGTGAATGATTTATAGGAAAACTTTTTTTTGTTCTTCTTTAGCACGTTCGCTCAAGTAAAATAAATATCTCAAGATATCCAGCTCGGTTGGTAAATTAAGATCAGTCAAATCAGAACACGCACCGAAAAGAGTAACATCATGCTTGGGTATATGACTCATTAGGTTTTCGATAGATGTTGATGTTGTTGTTGCTTCATTTTGCGGTGTAGGATGGTGATTCATTTCGCTGAAAATAAAAACAATGCTTAAAATTAAATATAGCTTAAACCAAAGACCATAATCAAGAGTTTTAAGAATTTTTTAGGTGGCACTCACCTTGGAAAAATATTCAAAACACCAGCACAGCACAACAAAAGCTGTCACAAAATATATTAAATATATATTTTAAATGTGTGGGAATGTTTAAAAAATTTTTTTTAATGTTTTTTAACTTCTTTTTTAAACTTTCTTCTTTTAAAATTCTTTCTTTTTCTTTATTGTTTTTTTTGCACTTCACTTCTTTACATTTATCTTGAATCTTTCGAAATACTGAAAAAATCTCAACAAAACAATGTAACTACATTGGGTTTTCCAAATTCCTTTTTGCCTGAACGTGGTTTAATAATTAATTTTTTAATATTTCTCTAATGGTTTTATAATTTTTAGGCAATATTTAAAATGAAGCAAAATGAATAAACTTAAATTTAAATTGAAACTATCGATTACAGTTTTGAATTAAGCAAGGAGGAGAGTGAAAAAAAGTGAAAATGTAATGAAAACATTATTTTAACCACAATTATTTAAAATATTCACGTTTTTTTATTTCGCCCTGAATATTGTTTTGTGTATGCATGTGCATATATGATAATGGTACAAAATTTAACCGCAAAGTATTCGATTCTGCACAGAGACACACACCATGAAACATGATGCCTCCTTCTCATGTATATAAATGCTACGGCATTAAGGCCACATTAAAAAACAGCAACAAAACTGCAACAGCAACAAAAAGACGACAAATAGGGAATAAATAAATGCATTTCAACACAATTTGTGATTTTACCATAAATATGTATAATGGTTACAACAATATCAAATTTTAAATAATATTTAGATATACACAACACACACAAATACATACAAACAGCGCAATATTAAGTAAAAAATTCAAAAATGTATGAATGATATTTTTAATGGAAACACCTATATATACATACACATACACATACAGTCATACATAAAAACTAAATAAATGCAAATAAAAACGCAAAACCATTACAAACATCAACACTTTTTAAACCACACAACCAAATATTGAAACACAGCCACACACACAAATGTACATTATCCTTAATCGTAAGTGCATATGCCCCCTCTCTCATAAACATATGCACATTATCTAACATACATAAATACCCAGTAAGCACACTTTGTGTTCTTAAACATTAAGCACTTTAAAACACGTTGAGGAATGTGGTATAGCGTTTTTTCTTAAGTTACTGATTAAAAGTTCAATTAGACTTAAACTTGATGTAACATCATGATCGTAAGCGCAAAGTATTTATTAAATAAATTAAGTCACATCTAACTAAATTTTTATTCTCAATTCATTCTATTTTTTTCCGTCACTGCTCTAGGGAAACTAATGGCTTTCCACGAAGCAGCCAGCGCTTTGTTTCAGTAATCAAGTTGATTGTCAAGATAAGTAGATGATTAACCTAATATTGCTCGCCTCCATATGATTGTGTGTAGTGGTAAAGATCCTTGCTAAGTGGTTGTAAGCCTGCACTCAAATCACTACACAACGCCACCACCCAAATCATTCTCTAGTGTTGTATTAATATTGTAATAATATTGTTGCGGAAATCAAAATGCCTAAAAAGAAGATACACCACATCAGTGCCTTTAAAACTGTATTGTGTCTATTGGTTTGTGGTAAGGCTGTCAGTGTATTACGCTAGTAATGCCATACTGATTTGTGTATTTCGTAGAATTGCTAATACGACCATTTTTGGATAACACGATCTTACATTTATAAAATTAACAAACGAATAGAAGGTTTGAGAGGGTTTAAGACTCTTCCAGAGCTTTTTAAGCTGTAGGCATTTAAGTATATAAGGAACACTGCTTTTCCTGAGTCGTTCAGTTATAGTTTGGCAGTCATAATCTCAGGTCGTAAGACATAAACTAATGTCATGTGTTAAGACGCTCGTAAAAGTTTTGAGTAATTGTGTAATAACTGGAAGTTAAATAAGTTGCTGTATAAAGTAAAGGTGTAGAAATAAAAACAGACAGTAAATTAAGACAACAACTACATGTTATTTATTTTATTGAACGCAATTAAAAACAACTCAAACGTTTCAGAGGTTAAAACGTAACAATATAAAGTAATTATAAAAAATGAATATTATTATTATATTTTTAATAAAAAAAGGTTATTGAGACGAAGAAATCATGAATGAGATAGATGATTCGTGATCAATATATTTTTTTTTAATTTACATTGATCTAATAATAAATTTTAAATTTATTAGACTTTATTCCCGGGAATTCCCGGGTTAATGCGTTGTTAGAAGTATACCCTTCTTTTTGTTTATAAAATGCATCGATTTAATTTCAAGATGGTTCAAATGCATATGTGAAACGACATATAGTTGGAATACCAACCCCAGCTGCCGATAAGCAACTCCAAGCCGTGACAAAACTGCTTGCACAGTTCTTTTTATTAGATTCTAAAATGTTGTTGTTTTGATCTAATCTTTTTAGAATAGTCTTTTTCGAAATAAATAACTAGCTAAGTCCCGGTGGGCTTCGCTACCCCAATCTTAACTTACGGTTCAAATCCAAACATTTAGGAAAGCTTTTAGTTCCTTCTTAAAAGACACGTTAGAATCCGTTTTTCAGTTTGATACAGTCTTCAATCAAACACACATTTATTTTTATATAGTATATGTATGTACTATATCGATAGCTTTTACCTGATGTGGATACATAAATAGCGAAATTTTAATTGTCGCTTTCTACCTATAAAAATTTCATATTTAGTATGAATGGAAGGTCCCATGTTCACTTATCTAATCTCGTCCAGTTATTGACTGATAATGTGTATTGTTCACGAAATTCAGAAACTTTCATTTTAACTGCTCTCAAAATGTATTAAAATCAATATTTAATTTGTATGAAAGATACCACGCCAACTTATTTAATTGTGCCTACTTTTTAACTGAGGATTTTTATTTACTATGAAGTCGTTTAGAACAAATTCAAATATTAGCTTTAACTATTCATAGGATATATGAAAATTAATTACATTTTATGTGAGGTACCTTAACCACCTATCCTACTCCGCCCACTTTTTGACTGATGATTTCTAATTTGTGTATTTAATTCTGTAAGTATTATGAGGCAACCTATGGGCTTTCATGTAAGCTTAAAAATGCAGTACCGTCATTAAAATCAAAATAAAAAAATTTTATAATAAAAATGAAGAGTAATTTATGAATAACGTTTGACACGTTCGCCACTCAGCGTCACATATGTATATGTGACGTGGAACTTTTCATAAAAACTTATGTCACATATATGTATGTGTCGCATTATTTTGAAATGTATTTAAATTTAATTTCATAGAAATTTGTAGGAGGTATTTTGCTTGTATGTTTAGTCTCTGGCAAGGTGTCGGATATATACCAGTACTGCAGTTTATGGATATGCTAAGCAGTTGTTTTACAAATTTAGTTTTTCTAGGGGTATTCCGTGAAATTTTTCTATGTATTAATTTATATAAAAACTAAATTTTAATACGTTGTTGATAGTTCATGCATATCACAATAGTAATAGTAATACTTTGTAAAAGTGTACATGCATATACTTTTTTGATATTAACATTTTTAAGGCAAGTTTTTCCCAATTTTGCAATGCTTTAACAATGTATGTATATACTATATGTACTTATATAGTAGACACAGATTTGAATGCATATTTTTCGTAGGTTGCTTTGAATGGAGGGTCCTAGGAAAACACCAATATCTGATAATGAAATTCTTAACGCTATATCGAATTCCAGCGATAGTGATGTGGTTTTTGAAGATTCTGGAAGCAGTTTTGCTACAAATAGTGATAGTGAAGGGTCTGAGAAAACTCAAAAAATGATAATATTTTAGAAGTTGATCATGGTGGAATATCTACAAATGAAAATGATTGGATTGATGAGGAGCCCAAAACACAAAATATTGAATTTACTGGTGAAGAGAGAATATAGATCGATCTACCATATAATGCAAAACGAATAGATTATTTTAAGCAGATATTTGACGATGGTTTAAAGAAGAAAATAGTTTTGTGGACAAGTGCACCTGCTAATTTTATGTCTAAAAAAAGAAAACTTGGGGAAAATCTAACTTTTTTAGATGGAAAAATGTGACCGCCAAGAAATTAAAGGCAAATGCTTTGTGTACTGCAATGCCTCTTAATAAAAAGCCGGAATTGAGACTGTTTTGGAGCAAATTAAATAATACCTAGTGCATTTACTGCTGGTCATTTTTCAGATGTAAGCACCACAAGAAAACGATGCCGACAGTGCAGTAAAAATAAAAAGAGGACGGCAACAAAATATATATGTGGAGTCTGCAGACGGTGGTGTAATTGGATAATGATCATATCCTTGTTTGACAATTTGCATAATCAATAAAGTGTATACTTATAACGAACTTTAAATAAATACATAACATTTTTGAAACTTCTGTTTTATTGATAAATATTAAGCCATTTAGTGTCTCACATATGTTTGTGACACCAAGTCTTCGTAAAGACCATGTCACTTATTTGTGACTTTTATATACGACACAGATACGTGGCACTCAGTTTCTCCTAAGAAAATTGTTTAGAAAACATGTCACATATGTATGTGTGCAAAATTTTTTTTTGCGAGTGTTTATTGAAACCACAAAAAATTGATCAATGGCGAACGTGTTAACACAACTTGAAAAAACTTCAGTTGTTAATGATATTTTTAAATCCAGGAATAATAACAAATTGAGAAACTATTCAATAAAAAATTTAGAAACAATCAGTAATTAAGAGCTTATTACGTAATTGTCTTTATGAAACTCAAATCCAAGCTTGTCTTGAAAAAGCCTTGTGCTAAATATAAAATAATTTTGTTTGACTTTGTGTTTGCTGGGTATATCTGATTTTGTGCATGTATGTGTGTGTGTGTGTGTGTGTATTGTATGTTTGTACGTGTATGCGGTTAAAATATTTTCACTTTTATTCCACTGTTTATTCAACATAAAACGCATTAACGTCGTAAATACATCAAAAACCAACAAAAAATCACTTACACACCCACTCATATTGTCACAATCTGTATTGTAAAGATTCTCCCATTATTCTATTTAAATGATGCAGTAGGACTATACTATTACTATAAGTGGTGTGTGTGGTACATTAAATTCCAATGCAACCAAATGTTATTCTTTAAGTTTCTTCTTATTCATTCTTTTTTTTACACTTTACTTCTTATGAATTGCAATAAAATTGTGTGACACGCTAAAGCCTTAAACCTACCGATGCAGCATAAATACCTATTTATCTCATAGCGGGTCATATGACCCGTTGCGGTAGTTAGGGAAGGTTACATATACATCTTGGTAAATAATGGGTCCGCCATCTAATGTTTTTTTTTCAACTAGTGGTTATTTCGTGAATGATAACACTTAGCTCATGTCTGATTTGAAAAGCCGATATACCCAAGACAGGTCCACAGGCATAATTGGGCCATTTTTCTTCGAAAATGAGCAAGAAGTGGCCGTTACAGCCAATGGCGATCGTTATCGGGCTATGTTGAACGAATTTTTGTTCACAAAAATTGAAGAGGAGGATATTAGCAACATTTGGTTTCAACAGGACGGCGCTACGTGCAATACAGCCGAAGCTACACTCGATGTTTTGCGCTCTGTTTTTGAAGATCGCATTATCAGCCGCAGAGCTGATGTCGTTTGGCCACCTCGGAGCTGCGATTTGACACCATTGGACTATTATTTGTGGGGTGCTGTCAAAGATAAGTGTTACGCCAACAAGCCAGAGACAATTGACGCTTTAAAGGGCAATATTCGTGAAGCCATTGGTGAAATACAGCTGCACACAATCGATAATGTGCTACTGCATGGCCAGCCGAGGCAGCCATTTGAATGAAATTATTTTCCATTATTAACCGGAAGGATTGTACTTTCAAATAAAAAAAGAAATTTGAGAAAGTATTCAGTGGTTTTTCTTATAGCATTTAAAAAAAAATTATTTGGCGGACCCTCTATATTATCAAGAGAGAAGTAAGTACTAAGAATTATATTTAATGTATTTTTAAAATAAAAGTAATAGAGGCAAATTCCGAAATTATAGTGTTATTTACAAGAAATTCTGAAAGAATTAAAAGTAATGTAGTGTGAAAAGAAAGAAAGTGTTTATTCGAGAATTGGTTCCGCCAATAGTTTGTATTGACCGGTAGGACAATCAAGACTTTTTCGAAAACATTTCGTACAATAATAAGGAACATACTTCCTCAAGTAATTCACATATAATGAAGTTTCTATGTAAATAAGTCAAACAGCTCCAAATTAGCAAACAAAAATAAAAAAAAATTTAAGCCTGGATAATATTGCTTTTGCTTGAGAAATACCATGATTTAAGAAAAAGAAGGTAGTTCCGTTCAAAATTGTTTTACACTAAACGAGATTCTTAAGTTTGTTTTATATGTAAACATTTAAAAAAGCGTTGCCACATGCAGAAAAAGGATAAGTTTTCCCACAAATTTTTCAAAATGTTGTGTAATTTAATCAAGTTTTAAATTTAGAGTATTATCTAGAATTTGGCAGCATACGTACCGACGTTAATTTTGAATATATAATGTATGTATGTTTACCAACCCAGGCTATTTCAGATAAATACCAAAACATACATGTGTATTGAAATGCGAAATTTGAATGTTTTATTAAAAAGATTTGTTTAAGTTGTTGTTTTTTTTTAATTTTTTTCTTTGCCTGTACATTTAACATTTTATTTTGCGTTATATTACGGTTTATAACCGAATTCTGAAAAAAAAAAATAATATACATGTCAAAAATGGGCTTTTATGAGCAGGGTATGGTAGCACAAATTTCAACATAAATATCAGTTCACCTTTATTGTCAAATGGTAATATGTCAGAAAAAATGTGAGAGTGCCAGTACCTTCTATTTCTTATATCATAAGAAATACAAACATATTCCTGAAGGCTGCTATATATGTATATATATATGTATATATATATATATATATGTATATATATATATGTATATATATGTATATATATATAATTTAAAGGACCTATTTCTTTTCTTCCTAAATCCACTGAAAAACTTAAAATCGTTGAATATTCAGCCACAACTTGTACCCGATAGCGCCTATAGCATCGTGCTATTTAATGAAAATGAGCTAAAACCGCCGTGTTTCGCTGTCCCTATCTTAATTATTATCTTATCAATGGTCCACACATTCATTTTTATATATAAAAAATAATAGATGGACTTTAAATAGTTTAGAGTATAATATTAGCAACGAACTATAGTTCGTAATCTTCATTTATTAATGTTAATAAACGACCTCTGAATTGATATACATATATAGGCTGGGCCATCTATCGGCTTAAATATGAACCAGCGCTTATTTTGAATCTGGTAATACTTATGTCATTCTATTCTGTCAGAAAATTCTGTATATTATCTAGACTGAACGAAATGAATCGATCATCTTGGTGGGTACGTTGATGAATAAAATTGCCGTATTTGGGGCACAGAAAACCCAAGCGTGGTCTTACAGAAGCCAATGCACCCATTACGAGTGACTATTTGGTACGGCTTGTGGAGCGGAGGCATCATTGGACCATATTGCTTTTAAAATTAGGATGGCGCAATCATTACGGTCAATAGAGGCACCTATTGCACCATGATAACCCTTTTTTTGTGCCCGCCCTTCATTGTATTGATGTGAACGATGTTTGGTTTCAACAGCATGGTGCAACTTGCCACACATATCGTGCCGCTATCGATTTAGCCGAAATGGTGATGTCAGTTGGCCGCCAAGAAGCAGCGATTTGACACCGTAGGACTATTTTCTGTTGGGCGCCGTTAATTACAAGTGTTATGCTGACAAACCAGAGGCAATTGAGCATCTGAAGGCCAACATTCGTGATGCCATTTCCGAGATACAACCCCACACACTCAAAAATGGTGTCGTAAATTGGTGCGATCGAATGGGGTACTCTGAGGCCAGCCGCGGCAGCCATATGAATGAAATAATATTTTATTTCTAACCGGAACAATTATATTTCACAACGAAAAAATGATGTTGTAAAATTTTAAAACCGTATTTGTTTTATTGCATTTTTAAATTTAAGATTTTTAATGGCCCACCCTATAGCTTTAATTCGAAAAAATATTTTTGCAAAAGCAGTCAACAAATACTTACTCTAATTAATTTTAATGATCACTACTTAAGCCCACTAGTAAAAAGATTGACTTTTAAGTAAGTCTAGAGTTATTGCGATAAGGTTTCAGTTTGGGTGAAATAAGTCAATGTGACTAAAAATCTATCGTACTAAATTTGTTAGAGATCGGTCCAAATACTGACAATACTACTCAATTTTTTAATTAATTAATTTATAATCAATTTGACCTTCGTATTTTAGTAGAGCATTTTTTATTGAAATTTTTAACATAAATAGTTTAATATAAAAGTAAAAAACCTAATCTTTTCTTAAAATTAATTTTTTATTACTTTTGTGATATGATTAAATTAATCGCGTTTGGCTAGTAGATAGTGTGTTAGTCTGTCAGCTCGCGAGTCGTGGGTTCGATAATTTAAATAAATAAATAATTTTGTCTTGCCCAGCTACAGTGATCATTAAATAAACTATCCAACTTTAATTGTGTAGTTTAAAAGATGTAGTAAAACGTTAAATTATTTTGTCACTCACTGTAAATGAATGCAACCATATTGTATAGTTAAAAATAAAATTTACATTGCAAATGTGGGTAAAGTATTTGTATTTCGTATGCATTTTCAAGTTTTTTACCCGTTTTGCAGCGTCAATAGTAGTTTCTCTAAAGATATTTTTCCTTGAATTTATAGAAGGATCTCAAAACAAAAAAAAAAAAAAAAAAAAAAAAAAAAAAAAACAAGGAAAACGATTACAGAATCCATATGCATTGAATTATTATTCACACATATATTTCTACTTGTAAATTCATATTCTTGTGTTGGAAATACTCATCAAACATGTGTTTGGGTACAATATGGCGTCCACTTTAGCGTCTATTCAGCCGTAAAACTTTACGGAAGTTAAAGTTGAAGTGTGTTTAAAAATTTTTAAAAGTAACACTCATGTGCACGTATAGAAAAAATAAATATATATTTGAAAACTGTTCAATCGTGTGTAAGTGGAATAAATGGATACTATACATAAGTATGTAAACTTTTAAAAATAAAATTAATAAAAAAAAAATTGTTGATGTTTATCAGAAAGGTCAGTTAGTTATATATGAGAAATTCTGTTACTATTATCGAAAAAAGTTTAATGACATGGTACTACAGCAAAAAAAAAAAAAAAAAAAAAAAAAAATGGAAATCATATTGTTTTTCTAATATCCGTTATCGGGAACATTATTATCATTATCATCATTCTGAACAAACACTATCGCATTGCACTGCAAACCCCTTCCAGTTTATAGTTTGTTGAACAGATCTGCTACTTTCTTAATGACCAGCAGATCTGAAACCATAATGGTGGATATGTCACCCAGTGAGATCTTATGTCTCACTAAAGAGTTCCATCTAAATCTATCAAGAACCCCACATTCACCAAACATTCACATCTCCAACAACCATTCTCTCCAAATGCGCGCTTAGTCTACAGTAGCCCGTAAGAGATCCCGTTATGAGTTTTAAGGCCGGTCTCCCATACTGGAGAATCTAGAATCAACATCAAAATTGCGAACTGATCGCCATCTTAGAGTAGCGTTCCAGTGTTCCAGTCATCGGTCAATTTCCCAATAGTAGGTAGTGCTGCACACTAAGGTTCCAGATCGCTATATTATTTTGTGTACAATGCATCCGCTATTTCATTACCATCTATCATACAGTGTCCAGATACTCAAAACACCTGCAACTTATTTCTAAGCGAAGGCTTTTGCAACGCATCCCAGCTATATTGGACCAGTCTTGATATCATACGATTCGAGCCAAGTTGTCAGAGAGTACATTGAGCCCACTGTACAGGTTGATTTCTGCACATATGGCAATTGCCATTATCTAAAAGGCACTCAGCGATCTCTCCAGTGAGATCGACAAGTCTCGGTTGGGTACATGAACACCAGCAGCGACACAGTCATACCTTTTGTAGCAATCGGTATACCAGTTTATATCAAATTCACTACGAAGTAAGACCCAACCAACAACCCCGGTCATTGAATTCAAACTTGAATCTCTTGCTTAAGTATAGATACGAAGGCAAAACATTCAGGACCGAAGATGGTTCTTTGACCACCTTGCGTATAATGGACAAACATCCCGACGAATTTCGGGACACTTTGGCGAACAATTTTGTCGTCGAACATGTCGCAACCCTTATCAAATGGATTTGAAGCGGTGTTAAACGAATCAAGGTTGATGTTGGACATGTTCTCATTGCCCCTGTTACACCGAGACCGGCGAGTCTTTGTACCCCGCCAAATTTATTCATGGTGGTAGCTTCCTCAGTCTTTCTTCTCTAAGCTTTCGCCGCATAAATGATAGTGGGCTAAATAATAGCGGTATATATCCAAAGCGCCTTTCTCGACAAAAGACTCCATGTCTTATCGTAGGAGGAGCGACTTGGCCAAACGGCACTTCTTCCCTTGTTCTGGACGGCACCGATGTGCGAGTTCCAGTTATGCCTCCTATCGATAATGCCACCTAAATACTTAACCTATCTAGAAAATTTGATTTTGGTACCCATAAAAGAAATGCAGTCACATCATAATTTATATCTCCTTGTAAAAGGTACAACAACTGTTTTTGAGGTATGCACCGCGAGCCCTTCTTGAGGGCACAAATTTGTCACCTCGCGCAGGTCTGTCCTTATGAAATCACACAACGTACTCTCATATTTCTCACGGACCATTATAACGAGGTCATCAGAATAACCAGTTAAACTGACACTGATATTAGCCAATATTGTGAGCAAGCCATTAGCTACTACCGTCCATAACAATGGAGAAAAACTCCACCCTGAGAGCACCCTTTTGTCGTCATCACAGTGAATTCCTCCCTGCTCCTAGGCATGGAACTGATCCAAGCTATAATTTCGTGAACGATCTGAATATTCTCTTAACCCTTATGTTTCTAATAATAATAATTCTTATAATTCTGGCCTTTAAATTTTGTTCAGTTAACCGTTTCAAAATTAATTACAGACTTTTTGTACTTAATCTATATCTATTTATTTCCGATTTCCTTTTTGATTCTTTTGCTTTTTACAAATGCGTTACTTTTGAGACTAGTGTGTGGTGTTTTAACTTAAGTAGGGTACGAGGTGTTTCCAATGATGTTACAATGAGCATAGTAAGAACTCTGGCTAAGGGGAGGAGAGAATTTACCTTCTGTCATATAATTGCTCAAAGTTTGAACAAAAAGATTTATGAGTTTCGGTTAATATTTAAAAACTCAAATGTTGACATTATTTGTATCTCTGAAACGTCATTTCACAGGGAAACGCCGGATAGTTTAGTCAACTTAAGTGGGTATAGACTATTTCGAAACGATATGGTATTGCTTGTAGGCTCCTCTGTAAGTCTCGCGATCTTACTGAACATTTTCCTAATAATAATATTTTCCTAATGAAGTGGAAAGTTTAACGGTACCGTACAAGGACATAGTAATTTGTGGAGATTTTAATTTCAATATTTTATCTGTTTGTGGTTAAACTGATAACATGATTTCTTTTGAACTTGTTTCGAAAAATAATACTTGCCCAACACATTATACCTCAACTACGAACAACTTGTTGCATCTTTTTTCGTTAGTTATCCGACCTATAGCTATACTATGTTATCTTGCTAAGGCCTTTGAGAAAATATTGAATCGACAGATAGGTAATTATATACATGAATATGGACTGTTGTGCGATGTGCAGTCTGGTTTTCGCCAGAACAACGTGGGTGAGAATATTAGGCTAGACCTTGATGATAATAAGTTGAATTTTTTGGTTCTACTTGCAATTCGAAGGCGTTTGATACCGTTAATCACCAAATCCTGATTATAAAACCCCGCTATTCTTCAATTGTTCACATAGCTCTACAAAACTTATAGCCTCTTACCTTCTAGATCGATCGCAATCCATATATGCAAATGATATCTCGTCCTCACCACGGATTCTAACAAAGGGGTACCTCAAGGGTTCATTCTTGGACCTCTTTTGTTTTCTTTATAAGTAAATGATCTTCCTAGTCAATTGTCCCATTGTAAGGTACACTTGTACGTGGATGATGTACAACTTTATCTGAGTAGCCCTAAAGACTTGGTAGTGCTTAATGCTGACTTAATGCTGACCTTGAGCGTATACACCTTTGGGCTTTGTCAAATGGACTCTCATTAAATCCACGAAAATCTAAGAGTCTCTTAATGCATAAAAGATCCAGCAGTCAATGATATTTTACTAGGTGACAATAAAATTACGTTCTATCCACGGCAAAGAATCTTGGCATTATTTATAATGATACGCTGACTTGGAACCATCATATTACTTCTCTTGTGGCACGAACTTACATTAAACTGAGATCACAGTGGGCTACTTGAGCCCTCACACCTCTAAAGGTTAGAATACTTCTGGCAAAGTCATATATTATCCCTGGTCTGCTTTATAGCTGTGAATTTTTTGCTAACTCAGATTTCTTTTCTAAGCGCCGACAAAATGCTGCTTTTAACAACACTATTAGATATGTTTATAGTTTAAGTAGATTTAGTCCTATATCTTCCATTTCTAAGAACTTATATGGAGTATCGTTCGGAAATCTAATTAGGATAAGAGTGCTCCTGTTTTTGCATAAAATTATTTACACTAGGGAACCCAAATATCTTTTTGAGAGTATCACGTTTGCCAGATCACTTAGGGGAAGTAAACTAATACTCCCTATACACCACACCATTGTCTTTGAGTGGCAGTTCTTTATTTACTCCGTTCGTCTTTGGAATCAACTGCCTCTCGGCCTACCACTGACTGGCAATGTAACGCATTTTAAAAAACAATTGCATCTGTTTTTTTTTTTATAATTAACTTACGTTTCTTATTATTAATTTTTATCTAAATCTTGTTATTATATACATATATATTATTATTATTGTTTTTTTGGCTTTTTCTTTTTCTTTTTATTTTATTTCACATTTTCTTTTTTTACTAATTCTCATCTTCTTTTGCTTCTTTTTAGTTTTAAGTTTTTTAATTTATATTAAGTATTGTAATTTTAATTGTTCCATTAGTACCTTATTGTTATTAATTAATCTTGTACTTTAACTATAAACTTTATTCTTGTTGTGCAGAAATTCAAAAATAAAATAAAGAGATTCAATAAAGCGAAAAAGAAAATTGCCTTCGCCACCGTAGCAGGCACAAAGAGCTACTTCCTTATCAGAGAAAAAGCCACCCCTTGACCCCCCGTCACGTAAGCGAACTGATTCGGATGAAAGGGCTTTCCACAAGGTACCAAGGTTGATTTCATTGTTGGAGTCAAATATCTTAACGCCGAGTCAGGCGCCAGGTTTGGAAGCAAGAAACGGTCACTTGTGGCTAAATCCTACTAAATCCCAATTTATGGATATATTCCTTCTATTTGTGAATCCTTGCATTATCCTGGTGCATAGAACTTCTTTCTTTTGGCTAAATGCGGAAGTTGTTTTTTAAGTTCTCATTAAATATGTATGTAGTTTATGAACATTATCTGAAAATCCACAATTTTATACTTTTTACATTTTGACATTTGCCTTATGGTATTTGAATTGCTTAAAGTTCACATTTTATAGCCCATTTTCTTTATTAATTTTCTTAATGTGAAATTTTCATTAAGATCGTATATTTTAAAATCCGTAAATCGTTTTATTTAATTACTATATAGACAAACTAATTAAAGTAATAATAGTTAAATATTTGAATTGCTCTCTTGCAATGTTGCGTTGAGGCAAAAATCATTAAAAATTACTGGCAATATGTATTAAGCCATAACAAAATCTAATGGGATGCAATAGAAAGTGTAGTTGTTGTTCTTTAGGCGAAATACAACACATATTCCTGCCTATATGCGTACATCTATGGTGCACGAGTAACATATGTATATATTGTCGATGTAGGGCACTTGACTTAATAATGATTTTAATGTGTGTGTGCATGCCTGTGTATAAGTTCAAAATAATAAGTGTAGACTAGAGTGGATAGAGTATAAGTATGAATAAATAGTGCCTCGTTGAAACAACACCTTTGGCTTATTATTAAGTTTAGTGTAGAGTAGTTTAATATTACAACTTCAATTTGAACAGGTATTTAATAAAACGGAGTTATTTTAACTTATACCAGCTCAAATTCAGGTACTGATTATACTTACACTTACAGTAGAGTTTCCCTCTTATGGATCTGTATATAAAAAATAATTCAATATTTATGTAGATTTCTTTTATACAGACTCTACTGTGTACAGATAAATTAACAGAATTTAAAACCCTCTATAAGACACCTGGTGGGTTCTACAATTATTAACGATTCAACAACATAACAACATAAAAAAAGTCAAAATGTTAAGCTACGCAATACATTTCAAATTTGTATGTAAGGGGACGTATAGTATGTATACGTGTGCGTATGTAAACAGGAACTCATATTAAGAGAAATTTAACTTTAAAGTGTATTTAAGGATAAATATTTAATATTTTAATTATATTGAGTTTGTGTGCAGAGTTCCACAAATACATTCGTTCATACATTTTACTAATCGCATACACGACCATGTTTTTATATACATACATGCGAGTATCTATGGGCATTCTAATTATAGTCCTCATAAGGGCGTAATAAACTTTGTTTCATAGCCATTACAAGATAAATTTCAAATTCTTTTTGCAAAACATGTGTGTACTCGTACTTGTGCATATTGAGACAAAGGTTTGTATTTAGATACTATTTGAATTAGTAATGGGCTAAATTTTATTAAGAAATTTTAGTTTTTTAAATTTTATTAAAGAGAAATATTATATTATTTGTAATATTCTTGTTAGCGGGCATAATACTTTAAATTTATGTTTTATTTAATATCATCAAACAAGCTTAGTTTTAGTTAAGTGTTAAGTCTAAACGCAATGTCTTTAGAATTGCGTATTCTCTTAAACTAAACAACAATTTGGTCTACGATTGATCTAATATTTATTTCCTTATTATTTCATTTAACAATATCGTAAGTTTAAAAAAAATATTTCAAGTATTATTTTATGTAAAGCTAGCTAAAACCCGGCTTATTTCGACACCCTTATTTTAATTATTTCCTAGTGATAACCTTTTAACCTTTTTTCTCGTATACTCTTCCGCACCAAGCCAAAGTATTTAAAAGAATCTATAGACGCTGTAGTTTCTGTTTTTTAGCTGTACGCAGTCTAAAAACAAACACACATTAATTTTTATATCGTACACTAACTGAAGCATGCCGTGCTTCTCTGCTTCTATATCAATTACTATCTTAACTACTTCCTTTGCTATAATTTTTTACTATTTTTCCACATTTTATTTTTTTTATTTTATTTTATATATATACATATATTTATATACATATACAGTGAAAACTCTACTTACGGGCACCTCCCGCAAGCGGACACCTCTATTAAGCGGACAATTTCTTCAGTCCCTTCGATTTCCAAGTACTTTTAGAACAAATTACACTCTGCTAGACGGACACTCCCATAGGTGGATGCGGACACCTTTTTTCTGTAACATACCTCCCGTAGACAGACAAAAATATCAACAAAACATAAAAATATGTTTGGAGAAAAGTACAAGAAATACAATAATGTTTACAAAAATAATTACGCAGCAACACTAAAGCCCGTATAGCACTTATAGGGCCTCTCCCTTATACTGACGGTTAATGTTAAATATTAGTTGAACAAATTGAGATATGACCTTAAAATTATCTATGTAGTGGACTTCTATCAATTCTTTTTAAAATGAAACAACAATGACTGCTGTATCATTCAGGATAGTATTTTCATTAATTTTTGTATAAAAACTATACTAAAAACGTATTGAAAAAATTGGTCATCAGGATAATGCCATGTACTATAATTTCAATTTATTTAGAATTTCAAGGAACAATATGGCATTTTAATTCCTTAATTTTATATCTTAAACAGTATTAAGGTTAATTAATACAACGAAATGGACGAAGTGGACCAAGTGTGTATGACTCCTTCCATTAATTTCATTTCTGTGTTGCATTGTCTTCCGGACACGTACACTTTCCTAGACACCCATCTCCATATGTTTTTGATTACATTTAGGCCGGGCGAGTAAAGTGGCCATTTAAGGTCGTCAGCTTTTGGCTCTGGATCCATGATTTTATGGATTGGACTGTATAGATTGGAATATTATAGATTTCCGAATATGTTTAGGAAGTAGCAAAAAGTCGTTTTTAAAGCGATATTTGAGTTATAAGCACTTATGGCCGATTTTAAAACTGTAACTCGTAGGTGACATAGTAGGATATTGCCTCCCACACTATCACAGCAACCAAATCTTCTATTGCGTTGTGGGAATCATTATGTGATAACTCTTTCACAATAAATTCAAACGCAATAGAAGATGGGGTGCTGATTTGCGCTGATTATGTAATATTAATTATAAATTACGTAGTATCAAAAATGAGTTCGGGCAATTTTCAATATCAGAGCCTTCAAAGAATATAAATGTTGCTTGGAAAAATTTTGAACCTCCTACAATAGCTAACTGTTGTTGAAAAGCCGGATTAATGCATCAAAAGCCAAATTGTCAACGAATTTGATCAAGAAGATGAGGTGCCATTAACAACACCCTTAAATTTTCAAAGAATTATAGAAACTAACGAAATTAGTTTTGAAAAATTTTTAAACATCGATAACATTGCATACATTGAATATGATAGCATTGATTCAGAAGGTGATGTTGTAGAGCAAGAAATCAAACATAAGTTTTAATGCAGTTTCAAATAAAAAATTACTGACTACCTTGATCAAAAAGTTTTCGGAATAACTCCCATGTCGCGGTCCCATATTTTCGATTTGAGTTTTTTTTTTAAATTGGTTCGTCTGTTGTTGATATTCCCGCTAAATCTTAGCGTCATAGCTTGACATTTGCAAAAGCTACGTAGCCAAGAGTACATCTATCTCTATGTGTGTTGCCGATTTTTTACAATTACCTCTAGCATATTTTTTAATATGTGAGTTGCGTAATTTCTAAATTAAGTTATCGACATGTGGATGTGTATGTATGAATCTTAAAACTTAAATGAATTTTGGAAACAAATAAACATATGTATGTGTATACTAAAGATACAATGCATTCAAATTTATTTCACTTACATATTAATACATAATACAATATTTAATAGCAGTGAATACCGACCATTATTAATCAACTATCCCGTAGACGGACACCTCTCGATAACGGACAAATCTGCTGTGACGGTCGGTGTCTGCCCACGGGAGCTTTCACTGTATATACATATATATAACGAAACTTATCCAATCTTGCCCAGTTATTGACTGGTGATATGTATTGTTCACGACGAAAACTTCAACTGTTACCGGCATCAAGATGTATACTTTTACTATAGATGGTAATTTTTATATTCTGCCTATTTTTGAACTAATGATTTGTTTCTTTTTTTCTTAATACCAACGTCTCTTTACAAGAAAAATTTAAAATTAATTTTCGTTAATCTTTTGGGTATTTTATGTTCTAAATTATCATATATATATATATATATATTACTAGGGTAATCCCCGCCGCGTTGCTGGGAGTCTTGTGCTGTCCCTGCTTTTTGACTGATATGAGTAGATGAAGACAACTTTAGCTGTTGCCGTTTTCTTCACATGCAAAATTCAATTTTTTTTATGTGATGCTTTGTATTGTCTGCCAAGTTATTTAAACCAAATTTAGAAACTTAAACTCTAACCATTCTCAGGATCATTATTTAATTTGTATGGGAGGTACCATGCCCACTTATCTGATTCCATCCACTTTTTTACTGATGGTTTGTACTATCTAAGAAGTAATTTTGACCAAAGTCTGAGCCTTCCATTCTATTCGTTGTCTAGACATACAAAAATCAATATTTCTTTTGTATGGAAGATGCCACACCCACTTATTTAATTTGCCCATATTTGGACTGATGATGTGTGTTAACTCCTAAGTTATTTAAGCCAGATTCAGAACCTTCTACTATTATCGTTCCAAAGACATACAAAAATCAATACTTACTTTGTATGGGAGGTGCTACTCCCATTAATCTAATTCGGCCCTATTTTTGACTGATGATTTTTATTAACCACAATGTTATTTGAGACAAATTTAGAAACTCTTACTATTGCGTTTTTAAAGATATAGACATATAAATACAAATTTAATATGGGCTTGGCACCGCACAGTTAAACAATAGTGAATCCACACACCAAATGAAGGCTTTCTACATATGTATGCTTTTTATATACACAGTTTTAAAAATATTTTCTAACTCACAAAAAGTTTAAGTACGTTTAAGGACTACAAAATATAAGTATAAGTTAGGCACCTGCCTTTATGGGTTGTTTTACTTACAACATATCTGGCTTCCATTTAAATGCTTAAAATGTAAAATTTATATTTTAAGAATTCTGTTTATAACTTTTTTGAAATAAAAGAAAAAAAAAATTTCTTCTAATTTTGCAAGAAAATTTTGTTCGCTTATTTAGGTCAAAGTTAGATACCTGCATTTAAATTTGAATAAAATCAGCAATAACCAGCCGAATTTCATGATTTATAGCTCATTTTGTTCTCAACAGCTTTAAGCTTTAATTTAAGTGCTTAACATGTAAAATTTTCGTTTCGAAAAAATTTTTTTCCCAACTAAGTTATGAATAACTCCAAAACTGTTGCAAATACAAAAAAATGTCCTTCAGATAATTTATAGGAAATTTCATTACAAAACATATGGTTGTACTTCGATTAAAATCGGTCAAGTCGTTTTCAAGTTATGATTAAATATATTGACATAACTACCATGTTTAGGACGCAAAATTTGCCACGCCCACAAAAAAACATTGGAGCCCGATGGAAAGCGCATCAAAATCATTATATTCCATATAGACTAGAAATTTTTTTTGTTTATTGTAGACCAGTGTTATCAGAACACGTTTTTTGTAATGGATAATTATACGGAGATTTTCACGTGTAATTGCATTTAAAGTTATCTTTGTTTTTGTTACAGATTCGTATTTTGTTACTCCTTCTTATAATAAAATATATTGAAGTCACTAATAATTCCCACCTTGTATCATTTTACTTTCTTATGTTAGAAAAATTATCACTAGGGTTGCGGTATATTTGCACGAATTATCCAGCAAAATTTTATTTTTGATATTATGACTTTATTTAAATGAAAAATATTTAGGCAGAGCACTTAAAGTTGGTATTTGATTAAATATCCCTACATACACGTAACTTATTATCAGAGGAACCAGAAATATGTTTTATACGCATAAAATATGCACCAAAAATCTAAAAATCTATATACATATGTATGTATATAAAAGTGGAATATAAAATGCCTTCTGGTTGAAAATTCTCTGAAATGCTTTAATCGACTTTATTTTGTAAGCACTTAAACGAAAGGGTTTTATATGTATGTGCGGTCCATTGGTTCGCGAGTTATTGACGTAAGAGTGAAACCCTTTGTATTGCATAAGTTTTACTTGAAAAGGAATGTTGCTACAGCATTTATAGTTTGTGTATCTTTAAAACGGTAATAGTAAGATTAAAATTAACTCAAAAAACTTTGTGGTCAATGCAAATCCTCAGTCAAAAGTGGGCGGAATTGGATAAGTGGTTGTGGAACCCACCATACAAAGTAAATATGAATTTTTGTATATCTTTGGAACGGTAATAGTTGAAGATTTTGAATTTGGTCTAATTAACTTCGTAGTCAGTCAATCCACATCACAAGTCGAAATATAAACGGAATTTAATAAGTGGGTGTGGCACCTCCCGTACAAGGTAAATATTGATTTTTGTATATCTAGAGGAAGGTTATAATGGCAGTTTTTGAACTTGATCTAAATGACTTGGTACTCAATACAAATCATTAATTTTAATGTATTCCTTTAAGTTATTCTTATGAATACATTTTATAGGTAGACAACACAAAGATTCCCAGTAACGTGGAAGTGGTTACTCTAGCATGATCTAAAAATTAAAAAATATGCTCTAAAAAACAAAAATGTCTCCTCTGTAACTATAAAAAATGTTTAATCAACAATTCAATATTTTTGGAATATGCATATGTATTTATTTTATGTATTAAAAAGAAAAATTTTACCTCAATTTCTAAGGAGATCTAAATACTTAATCTAAAACTTTTGGCGAAATAAGTCAGAATTTTTTTATTGGTATTTGTTGTTGCAATAAACCGCAAATTATTGACTTAAATTTTCAAATGTAAAGCTTCCTCTAGTACATCTGAGCAAACTTTTATGCATTGAAAATGTCATTTCAATGTCTACTGATGTAATGGGATCATATTTAAAGAATAACAATTCCTTAAGATCATATTTTAAAACTTGATTCAAAGAAGATGCGATAAGATCTTTTGTTAGATATTGGCATATGAATTTTACTAATCAAGTGATTAGTTTTTTGCTACAACTTGTTTTAGTTTACAATCTTTATTCTTGCCAATATTCTGAACCGTCTTAGTTAATATGGCATGCTGCTTAACTAATGCGACGAAACCGAAGTTTACAGCAATAAAAACCAATTAATTTACATTTTAAGTTCATCTATTACTATTTTAATGCATTCAGACTCCGCACTATTTAATGCGCTAAGAACTTTTAAGATCTTTTCATAATTGTAAGCGTAATAATTGATAGCCACAAGTCAACGCTGGATACATTTCTTTTAAAACTTCATGAATATCGATTTGCGCTAGTTTAGGTTAAAACACCGTTATGTTAAGGCTTTGGCAGCTTTTACCATGTGCGGCGCAGCGACTGTCGTAAATATCAAAACCAAGCTTTATTTAAATTTACTTCCAATATCTTTAATTAAGAATGAAGGACACCTTCAATAACATTGGTAACATTTTAAGCATTTGCATGTCATCTAAACATTTTTCGTAAATATTTTTGCCTTACAAACATGTTTTGAACATTAAAATCTTTCTTATCGTACTATATGGTATGCATATTATTCCAAAAATTGTTTAAGATCCTCGCGTAATTGAGTAATTTGAAATGTAATGAAACTTCACATTCCTATAATTTCCAAATCTAACACAACTTTGATATATAGTACTTCTTTTTTGATTATCAAAACTTTAAAATAATTGTCACAATTAAGTTTTATTTATTTCTGAACTTTTACTCGATTTAAATTTCTCTCATTTTCGCTTTACAGGACACACCCGACTGTTAAGCGGCAATAACATGGTGCGAAAAAAGGACGACGCTTAAATACCTGGGAAATGATACTACATTTCTGATAGGCACTATCGAGTAGAATAAAGATCTGTTTTTGGAATTTTCAAAACACCTCTAAAATCTTGAGTTACAGGTTAAAAATAACCAGTTTTTCGGTCCTACATGCACTTATAATCTAATATCTTATACGAATATTAGTATAAGTATTAGTAATCCGTGATTTTTGAGGTGTCTCGAAAATTTTTAAAACAGATCCATGTTCTACTCAAAAGCGATTATCAGAAAAATAGTATTATCTGCTAGGTATACTCTTTTCGTCGTAGCTATGACTAAGTCAGATTTAAATCAAAAATTTTGTTCTCGCTGTAGAAATATTTTAGAACACAAAAAATCCAAATATGAGCTAAAAAGGTATTAAATGCTGTTTAAATACAAAAAAATTTTGAAAATATGCTCTTAAAATTTAAATATTCAAAAAATGCTATTATGAGCAAAATATTCAGAAATATGCGCTAACAAATCGATGACAAAATTCATAAAAATTTATGAAACAGATAAGTATCTTTAATCCGACTGGATTGGTTGAATGATAAAAAACTTGCAATTGCATATTTCTGGTTTCCGTGCTTAGTACTTTATAATTTTTTTTACTTGTTGTCTATTATTTCGTATTATTTCTTAAAGTTCATTAGAAGGAAAATACACAAAATGAATTTACAACAATGATTTTAAGTAAATGCAGTTGAAGCAACTCAATCGTAGCAATCAAGCAATAATTTACTTGATCGTCAAAACCATATGTGTTTAATTAAATGCAGTGGGATTAAGTAAAATGAAAATAAATCTATTAAAGCAAAAGTTTTATAAAAGTAGAGCTATAGAGTAGAGCTGGAGAAAAAATGATCCAGAGCAATACTAGATCTAATAGAGAAATATGCAAAATCTAATAGAGAAATATACAAAGCAATAAATATAAGCTTTTAAAACAAGGGCCTTCAAATATAAAATGGGCTAAATTATAACGTAAATATCAAATATACTTGAAAGATGAGGAGAACACTTCAAAACAATAAATAACAGGAATACAGTGAAACAGAAACTGACTCTACGATTAATGAAAAGTGACAAAGCTCTTGGGTACGATAACATCAAAGCGGAATTATTGAAAGTTTTAAACGCAGAATGAAAATAACAAATTTATATGCTCACTGCTAGCGATACGACTTAGTATAATAGCTCAAAAATTGCTTGAAGAATACCTCTGTGAGTTCATGCCCGGTTGATCTTTGGCAGATAATGTATTTGTTTTGAAACAGAATCTCGAGAAAAGTTTTGAATTTAATAGTGATGCACATATGTATGTATGTTGCTTGTTGATCTCAAACAGTCCTTTGATAGCGTAAACCTATTCAAAATGTTTGTTTTGTTTGGCATAAGCAGCAAACAATGAGGAAAGGTGTCAGTTTGGCTATAGGGCTGCTTAACCTATGCCCACATTATTCTATTAGGAATTGCACACGATCTGGAAATGTATTTATATTCAGTCGGTCAGGAGTGACAATCGACTGTGCCGATGATATTGTAATCTTAGTTCGGAACCGGTGACACATACTAGCATTTGCAAAGGAAATAGGCCAATCAAAGAATAAGTATATGATACTGCCTCTAAGCACTGAAAAAAAGAACACGGGCTATCAAATAACAGTCCATGAAACTGTATATGAGATTGGATCGTGACAGCCATCAAATTATATTTTGCATATAACAAAATATTTAAAGAACCTATAATGTCAGTATATTATCACTATATTGATCATTATAAAAACTTTTGAAAAACAGAGACATAAATGTGAAGCTTCGTATAAGGTCTATGGAATGTTATGTGTGATCAGTTCCACTGTACGGAGTTGAATCGTGGACACTAAAAGCTGCAAATATAAACAAATTAGAATCATTTCTAATGTGGTGTTATCGCTGCATCTTAAACATTTAATGGACTGAAAGAGTAACCAACGTAGAGGTTCTAAATAGATTACAAATAAAACGAGATTTATTAACCATTACAAACCGACGTTTAACTGCCTATCTTGATCATATTCATGTAATTAGAGGTGAAACATATGAAATGCTGCAATTAATTTTACAAGGCAGAGTAGAAGGAGGAAGAGGCATTGGAAGAAAGCAATCGTCGTGTCTTAGAAATATACGAATCTGGACTGGTTAAAGAACCAAATGTGCTGTGTGATCTAACAGAACGAAATCCTGCGCTTATTCTGAAATTATTAATAATATTTTATAATCTATGTACATATGGTATAAGTATGTATTTTTACTTAAAAACTAAATTATATTGACACTTTAAATACTTTTTAAGAAAATTTGCATGTAATCGCTTAAATTCAGAATTGGATAAACAATATAAGGAGAATAAGATAATTATATTACTCAGAGGAAGAGACTTGAAGAATTTTCATAAGAAAAATTTTTAGAAGAATATTTGGTTCATGAATAGATAAAAGAGGTATTTACGTCCTAAGTAGCAATGCAGATTTCTTGCAGTAACAATAGAAACCTTGACTATTCAACCCCCCAATTTCAAAGAAAAGTGTTCCCCCATATAAGCACCTAACAGACAAAATTGACGATGATATTCGAGCAATGTGACTAAGAGATTGGCGTAGCCTGGGCGGAAATAAAGAGGAATGGATGAAAATGTGAAGAAAGCGTGTAAGTGTTCGAGATAACTGTGTTGGGTGGCGCGCATGCGAATATTTAAATTGTACATGACTCTGGCTCCCAAAATTAGGTTTAATTTGGCCAATGGCATGGGTTATAGTAGCTTCGAGGGTCTCTGTTGATAGTGAATTATTCGCATAGACCTGCGACATTAGAAAGCCTCACAAGAAGAAGTCTAGTGAACTCAAATTACACGATCTCGTAATAGAGTTGACATCACCTGCACGTAAGATGATAATGCCCATAAGTCGCTTGTTCAGAATGTCCAATCTGGTATGAGCTGTGCGGCACGTAACACCATCCTGCCGTGACCATATGTCGTTGGTGTCCATATTATCCCATTCAGGCCAAAAGAAGTTGGTAATAATCGACCCACAGCGCTCGCCCTTAACTGTGATCGCCTGGCCAGCGTCGTTCTCGAAGACATATTAATCGATGACACTGCCAGTTCAAAATTCACATCAAAATACGACTTTTTTACATCTCATGTGGATTGATAGCGAACCAAATTTGATAATTTGGTTGATGAGGATGATTTAAATAAAATTTAGGATCAATATAATATTCCAGTTCCATTCAGTAAACACACGACTGCGTGGTCTGCGGAAAACCCAATTTTTCCGAGTACCGTGAAAACGACTGCCGCGGATTCCTGTTTACTGAACCAGTGGACTCGAATTTCATTAACTACACTGCTAATAATGCTTTCGGTACAACGATTATGGCAATCGTAAAATGGACGAAGCGCTTGAATTGCTCCCCAAACACCGATTTTATCATATATACGTTCGAATGCCCACAGTGTTTTGACAAATCAAACTGAATAAATAAATGATACCTAATTTTGACAATTGTGTGTATGGAGCTTTAACAGCATGGCCAATATCAATTGCCGGAAGTGCCGAAGTTCCAATTAAAAGACAAGTTATTTACAAGTTTTACTGTTCATGAGGGAAATTAGAATTTGTACCGAATTTGTTTTAAATTTCACAATTGAACCAAATGACAAAATTTTTTAAAAGTTACTTCGTAGTTCATCGCCTGGTACCGGTAATTTGGCTAAAATAGAGTTTGTACCGCTATTGTCTTTGAACTGTATTCAATTAAAAAGTCTATATATAGACTATTCTTTTACTCTGCTTATCACAAGATTGATTTTTTTAAATGTAATATGAAATTTGGCTCTAATAGGTTAAAACAAACAATAAATTTATAAAAAAATAATAAAATTCACAAATATTTGTAATTCTTTAGTTCAGTTCATTACAATCTAGAGCACTTAAGGAATTGTAATTCGAATTTATTTATTTGTGGCATTTAATTTATTTGCACAAATTTTAATTTGCTTAAAAGATATCTAAAAATTTGTCATTCCTTTACTCAATCGAAAACTCAAACACCTGTAATTAGATAAATTATAACAAATATCCTATTGAGATTCATATATATATTAAGATTTATTTCTACTTTAATGGTTGGATATGAGTTTTACAGGATTATTTATTCAGTAAATTAAAAGCAAGAATACAGAAAAATGATAAACGAAACACTTATCAATCAAGTAAATGAAGTAAAACTTAAACTAAAAGAAAACTGTGATGGAAAAGAGAAATCTCTCACACAAATCAAAAATAATGAAAATAAATGTTAAAAATCACATTTAAACTGCATGTAAAACGAATGAATTGCATACATTCACTTACGCCCTACACATACAAACAAACACACACACACACACACCCGAAGGCAAACAAAGATAAGGATAAAAAACAAATTGCATACACCACAACACAAGACAGTCGATCATTGCATTTACTTTCTTTACTTTCTCAAAAGCTGACAAACCCACAACCCACTTTAAGAGACAGGAAATGAGAGAGAGGGGGTGTAACATTTAATGTCATATAATAAATATAAATGTAAGCTACTGCTACTGCAACAAAAACTATATGACTGAACACAACTATCATTCCATATAAAAATCTCACTTTATGCTCTATAAGTAAATTTTTCTATAAAAGTATATGTGTGTGTATGTCTGTGTGTGTGTGTGTGTGTGTGTGTGTGGCACATTTCAAGATAAACAGTTTTAATTTAATCAGCAAATAAAACCATGTCTTTATTGCCTACATATATACAAATTCAAGACCCTCTTATACGGCATGTATTTTATATCTGACTTGTCAGGTTTATATCTGACTTGTTAGGTTGTTTATTATTTTGACGATTTATGATATTAGCAAGCAAACAATAGTCAAAGGTATATGTATGACATAGCCTCTGCTCATTTACAACAAATAGTGTGGTGGCTTTATAACTCGATTCTTCATACTTTTTAGCGCAGGATATGATCTTACACACGACCCTGAAAACAAATAAATTTTTAAAAATTTTCTAGCTGGTTTGGCTTTAAATCAACGGATATACCCCAATCTTTTGAGACTCTTGTTCCCTGAATGTTTTCATTTAAATATAGGATCACTTGTTGCACGTTTGTCCAATTTTTAATTGCTAAACACTATGTGACGTCTTTTACATATGATATCATTCATAAAAAACTACAATTTTTTCATAAAAGACCCAAATTTCAGGTAAAGATATTTTTTTATTATTAGCGTTAAAATAAAGTTATGACGTCTCGATGTCGTTAAGAGGACGTTACTTACAGTAACGGGATGTGTACAAAAAAAGAAAAAAATAAATATGTTAAGAATTTGTTGTTGAAATTCTCAGATAAAAATAAAATTTTAACATTTTTTTCTGCTTTAAAAAACATTTTTTAACAAACTGTATGTACAGGGTGGGCCAAAAGTCACCATAGGATTTACATATATAATAACTTTATTTTTTTTTAAACTATATAAATAACACCCGGAGAATAAATAATGGAGGGATTCACAATTGAACAAGGAACCAGAATAGCAGAATTTTATTATTTAAATTAGCGATCAATTATTTGAACGCAAGGAGCATATCTTCGACGTTTTAACGCCAGAATTTTGCCCTCGGAAGCAATGATTCGTTGCTTAGTTAATCGCCACCATCAGCATGGCATGGTAGACCACGTTTAATGCGCTATGCGGAAAATATTGGACGTGTAGAGTAAAGTGTTAACGTAACATAAAAAACATCTACCAGAAGGCGTTCTGCTCAGCAAAGAATAGCTCGAGTTTTGAAGTTAAATTTCAACAGTTGGCCAGAACTGATCTCAACTTTATTGAAAATCTGGTTATGAGTGATGAAGCTCATTTTCATTAGAATGGCTTTGTTAACAAGCTGTAGGTTCTGGGATTTGAAATTTAATTGCCATTTATTAACGCCAATTGTATCCCATTAGTTGTACAGTATGGTGTGGCATTACATCTGAAAATATCATTGGGCCTTACTTCTGCCACCGTTAGTGGAGAGCGATATCGGCTTATGAAAGAACATATTTCACGTCCTGTTCTTGAAAACAAATCTGCGATGTGATTTCAGCAGGATGGAGCCAGTGCTAACACTGACCGGGTCAAAATGGTTCTTTGAGTCAAATGTTTAGAGAACGAATAGTTTCCAATAATTTAAAAATCGATTGGCTAACGCGTTCTTTGAAGTTATTTGAAGGAGCCCGAGAAAATCCCTGAACTCAAGGCCAAAATTGTTACAGAAATTCTTGCTTTACCGTCACAAATTTTGAATGATGTTATTGAAATGTTCATCGCTATGCTTAAAACGGAAGTAATTTAAATGATTTTATTTTCCATAATTAGTGTAAAAAAATCTCCATTTTGTATATTTAATAATCTGAAAAAAATATATAAACGACTTTTAGTCCAATGCTAATGCTAATGTACCTGTGCCTCGGTCAAAAATTTCTAATAAGATTCAATTGGCTACGTTATTGTGAAATATGTATGTGTCAATTGTCTTGTTATCAGTAGATCACACTTAACGAAAATCGCTCTGGAAAACGATCTCTAAGGTAGAAACTATTATTTTTAATGAAAACAAAGATCATTTGTATTTGTTTTCCATAAATGAAATTTAGCTAAAACTAGTAAATGTTTTATAGAAATTCGTTTATTCACAAATGCACGTTAACCGTTTTAAGCAAAACTTGAAATAATTATGCAAGTCTGTCATCAGCCAGCTTTTTTTTGTAAATTTTCGTTTTAACAACAATTAGATTCCCCAACATTTTTTGAATTATTTTTTGAATATATTCTTGTTAACGGTATCAAGTAGCTGGTCTTGCCAGACTATAACTTTCTTTTTGCTTTTATGATTACTTTTCATTTATATTTATTATTCATGTAATAGTCCTCCTCTTTCTCCACCTCTTACATTAGCTTTACAATCAAACTCATATATGGATTGTTAAGAAGATGGAAAAACAAGGACGATCGTTAAGAAACTATAAAAAGCATGCCATTGGGTGACGTGTATGTTCAGTGTGTCTTTTTCATGTTCATGTTTAAGAGTAGAAGGATTAAATTGTATTGAATACAACGAGTATTTATGTTACAAATACAACATCTATGGTTTTTTTACTTTTCTATTAACATATAAAAATACAATATACATGCACTTTTATAGCTATGTATGTATATACCGTACTCTTGTATATTTTTTTTATTTATAAGTATACTAGTTAAGCTCGGCGTGCTTCGCTACCCCCATCTTAATAATTATCTTAAATGTTATTTTAGTTACATTTTTTACCACATTTCACCTTTTATGTACTTTCCGGACCAAACCCAAGCAATTGAGATAATCTTCAGTTCCTTCCGGAAAGACACTGTAGAATCTGCCGTTTGCTTTATAAGATACATATTTATATACTCAGATAACTTTTATCTAGTGTGATTTCTGCAATACCCGCTTTTTGGATAATGTGGACAGATAACGCTGCTTTAATTGTTGCCGTTCTTCAATCATAAAAAATTCAATATTTAGTATGAATGGAATGCACACACCCACTTATCTAATTCACCGTTACTGGCTGAATATGTCTATATACAAAAAGATATACAAAAATCAATATTTACTTTGTATGAGAAGTACCACGCCCACTTGTCCAATTCCACCCAGTATTTGACTGATGATTTCATGAATCGTAAATTCTATCATACCCAATTATAAAACTATCTCTAACCGCTCTCAAGATATACTTAAATCAATATTTTCTTTGTATGGGGAGTATCACGCCCACTTTTTGGCCATGAAGTCACATGGACCAAATACTGAAACTTTAGCTTTAACCGTTTTCAAATTACAATGAAATAAATATTTAGTTTACATGGGAGAAATCACAACCAATTTTTGACTGATGATTTGTATTAGCTACTAATTTAATCAGACCAAATTCTGAGGCTTCAGCTGTAACCGTTCTCAAGATATAATTTAAACAATATTTACTTTGTATGGGAGGTGGCACGCCCATTTGTCCGATTCCGGTCACTATAGTGAATAAGTGCTAAGGATAAGTTTTGTAGATTCTATGGATAAGTTTTTATTAGATGTTTTTTTTTTTAATATGTGAGATTTTTAAAGAGGCTGCTTAATACATCTTATGATAACTTTAAAATGACTTATTCGATTTCGTTAAGCCATATGTTACAAAATTCCAAATTATACCACCTTTCAGTCATTTTAATATAACCAATATTTTTGGAGATAATGAGAAACAAATTACAAAAACAATTATGATATTTCTGATTTCTAAAATTTCACAAAAAATGGAAAGCGACAAAATTTTACGAGTTGAAGCGAATAATTACGGGCGGTGAAAAGTAGATCACGTACGACAGTTATGTACGAAAAAGCTTCAAAAACGATAGCAAGGCCACGATTGACACAAAAAAGGTATTGCTGTGTGTCTAGTGGGATTGGAAGAGAATTATTCATCATGAGCTTCTACAACCTGGTCATAATACTGATTCTTAACAGTACTGTCAACAATTAACGATAATGAAGCAAGTGATTTAATTAAAATAGCCAGAATTGATCAGTATTGTATTCCATCATGACAAAGTCTGGCCGCACACACCTTTGATGACCCATCAAATACTAAGAAAGATTGGCTGAGGATTTTTGATGCGTCCACCATATAGCCTGGACATTAACCGTTTAGATTATCGCTTGTTTCGATCTCTTCAGAACAATTTTAAATATTTTTTCTTTGTTGTTATAAAACATACAATATTTCTTACACATTTGGTGACAATATCTTGACTTTTATTTGGCCTATATCTCCGATTTCAATACAAATTAAATATTCTTTTTTGTTGTTATAAAAACAATATTTATTACACATTTAGCGACAATGTCTTGACCCTTATATGACCTTTATCTCCGACCTCAATGCAAATTAAAGTTTGCCCTCTATAGACAAAATTCTTATTTAGAGGTAGGTATTAAGTTTTTAATAGAGGAATATTTAAACTTATTATTATTTAGATATCTTTAAACAATTTTTTTTTTATACCGATTGAACACCGAGTGAAATTTTCAGTCATATATAAACAATTAGAACCTTTCACAAGTATTTGCTTAAGAAGAGTATTTGAAGTCTGTGTAAGTTTTGATCTACTTTATAATAATTTAATGTTATCGATCACTTTAGCACGGTGCCACATTCTATAAATTGATTTTATTGCATAATTTAATACAAATTAATAGAACCGTTCAAAAAAAGCAAAGTTTTGCAATATTTTTCTGAAGTAAAATTTTAAAAGAGCGATCAAGTCCTATAACTTCATTGAATATACATATTTATGTAAACATTATAAATTAGACAACTATTTCTAACTAATTTCTTTTAATTTCATTTGAAATAAATTTGTGCAAAAGTTTTAACAATTTAAATTAATGTTTTTGTTTTTATAATACGTGTACCAGTTGATAATAAATATCCTTTAAACGACATCCCGTTCCATTGTCGCTATCATCATCTTTAAAACACAACAAATACACGTTGATGTTTTAAAGTTTTTTTTTACTTATGGGGGGAGGAAGGGGTGTTAAATGCTAATGAAAGCTATTTAAATTTTAAGATAAATGTCACACACATACGTATACATTAAGATATATATGTATACATTAACAAAAGTAACATATACAATATACAATAAATATACAATATACAATATACAATATACAATATACAATAAAGAGCATCTACACTGTAGATTTTATAGCAAGCAATGCAGGATGAAAGAAATTTAAAATGCCAACTGTCATGATACGAGTTGTTGCGAAAATAAAAAAAGCAAAACACAAAAAACAAAAAAACAAAACAAACAAAATTAAAAATACAAAGCAACAGAATAAGAATCATAAAATATAGTATATTGTATGGAAAACCAGGATATAACAAAAACGCAAGGATTCACCAAAAACCTCGAAAGAGACAGCAGTTAACAATAATAACAGCAACAACGAGCAGTAGCAATAGCAACAAATAAAACATTTGTATTCATTTCGAGTCTCATCTAAATATTTTGATTCTGCATTTCTTTGTTTATCCATGTCCTTTTGCTTTTTTTCCTCCATTTTTATTCTTTTCTGTATTTATTTGTATTTGTTTTTTATGTGTTTTTTGTTGTCCTTTTAACTTTTTGTTTACTTTGCATTTTACTCTTTTTATCTTTTGTTGTATATTCTGAGATTCGATGTGAATTTATTTTTTAACGGTTACAATTCAATCCTAGCAGTAGTTTTTAAATTTTTTTGTTTGATATGTTTTTGGTTGGTTTTTGATAGTTTTTTTTTCGCATATTTTGATTCTGCTTATACTTCAAATCAGTTATAAAAGAAAATTTAGAAATGATGATTATAGTTAATCAAGTCTAGACTTGTTGATATTCTTCACTGAAATAGATCTTAACCAAATTTGAAATACCGTTAAAAAAGGCTATTAAATTATGAGTGGCAATTTTCAGTACTTAGGTTGTTTGCAAATATAGATCGGTTAACCAATATTGCTGTACAAAGGTCGATTATTTCATCTAAATTTAACTACATTTTAACAGATATAATCTGCATTTACAAAATTAATTCACAGAACAGGTGTTAAATAAAAAACCAAATCATATCAGCAAACTTTACGTTGCTTTAAAATTTTGAAAGCGAATTTTTTATTAATTTATTTCAATTCGTTTGCTTTTACATTCCAATTCGCCTTAGTTTTTCAATTCTATGTTAAAATTTTAATACAAATATGAATTTAATTATGCCTTACAATACAGAATATCAAAAGGGGAATGTGATCTGTGGCTTGTGTCAAGGCTTAATAACTACTAAAATTATCTTTACTAATTAAAAGTGTTGCCAATGCATGGTTCGGTTACTTTTTGTTATTTTAGACCAGTTGAATTAACCTCAAAAAATCGAAGATTCGTGTCCGTACTAGAACAATCTAAACTAAGATGAAATACTATAAAAGCGGCGAATTAGTTGGTGAGTTAGTAAGTTGTGAATTGGTTGCCAAGAAGTAAAGTCTGTTTAAGGCGCAAAAAAAGGGGTTTTTTTTAAAGCGAATTTGGTATATTAAAGTACAGTGGAATTAATAAAGAAGAGACTGATTGAAAAACAACTAAAATAAAAAAATAGAGTTTTATGTTACTGTTAAAACGTAACAATACATATATCTTGTAGAGATATAAACAAAAAATTATAGCAACAATTGTATTCATTTTGACATTTGGCTTTATTTTTCAAAATTGAAGGTGGCAAGAAAATTTTTATATTTTTGTCGGTAACAACAAGGCTTCTTTTAAGATACTTGTTCCGTTGCTGTACTTTGAACGAATTGTGAACTTAAAACTCTGGTCTTAATATAAGATAGTTCAGGAATTGGTTTTGGCTCATATTCCTGTTTGCAGTACCAATGATCCAAAAAAACTAGTATCTTCTTCAATTAGGGGAATAAAATCTTAGCTGATGGATACTTTTTTAAATCCATTATGTGCGATAATTATCAAATTTTCAGATGTAATCAAATTAGCCAAAGCGATGGTGGTATTCTGATTGCTGTGTCGAATTTGTATCCTTCTGAAGTGTTATCTATTCAAAACATATGTAATATAGAATTTTTGTCAGTAATTATTAAAATTTATAACGTATCCTTATATATAACCTGCTCATATATACCCGCTAATTCTAGTCAGCAAATGTATACAATGCATTCTTCTTTAATTAGATCGGTAGCAGTTAAGCTCAGACTGATCGATTATTTAACTGTGATCAGTAATTTTAATATTCTCACAGCCAACTGGATCTTCTTGGAAGAGCCTGACTTCTTAGTACCCATTACATCTAAAATGATTGGTCACAGTATTTTTCAACTTCATTTACTGAAATTAATGTATTTCAATTAAATAATGTTGTGAATACTAACAAAAGACTACTGGACCTGGGGCCTAATTTCGTATTTAAATTCTTATTCAAACGACCGAGTTTTTGACTATTTTAAATGCTCTTATTCGATCACGAATAAAATGAATCGAAATTTTTAATAATGACTTTCGATAACGAACAATAACTCGAACGTAAGCTTGCGAGTTTTTACTCGTTAGAAAAGAAGCATATGAAATAAAGTTTTTGCACAAGAAAATTAAACAAAGAAATAAAACAAAAAAAAGTTGAAAATTTATTTAAGAAAATTTTATGAATTTAGTGCAAAAACGAATTGAATGTAAAAGAAAATACTTGAAAACCTTACGGCACTGTAAATAGATTTGCCAAAAAAAAAAAAAAAATAAACAAATAATACAAAACAGTTGCCAGGTAAAACCAAGGGCTAACCAACTTTGCGAACACTTTACCCTTAAATTTAAAGGCTAAAGTTCACCAACGAAATATTTCAAGTTATGGCGGAAGGTGTCATACAAAGAAAAAAATCTTTTTAATTTTAAGTGATAACTTTTTATTCGGTATATGTACGTTGATCAAAAATAAGGGGTAAGCTTTTTGCAAATAGGGGAAAATATTAACTGTAGAAGGCTTAGAAGTCGCTGTTTAGGGTCTAAAAACTTTTGAAAGTTTCCGATCACTTTTACCAACAAAAACAATGGAAGATCTATCTCAACATAATTTAAATGAATTCAGTAAAGAAAAATCAATCATTTTAACCTTCCTGAGTTTTGAATCTGCACCATCTGTCTTCTATTCAAGCACTATAACTACTATACAATGCCACTTACTTATTTTTTGATTTTATTTGTTTATTTTCTGTTTACCATCAATTTCATAATTTTTTCAATATTTTATCCAGTGTGTTGTAAAACAATTTATTTTAATCCTTTTACAACAGTTAAGCTTTAATTCTATTCGTTTCCTATAGAGTAACATCACCAGAAAATATAGCGATATCGAAATATTTTTCGATTCGAATTTCATTTCGATCACGAATGCAGAATTAGACGCCTGTGTTTGTTAAGAAGTCTTCACTTTTCGATGTACGAAAGAGATCTCCGCTATGTACGCAGGAGGATCATTATCATCCTAATTATTAATTTGTACGTTTGTACGTTGTTTCTTCTATGTTCTTTAACTTAGAATGTGTTTGAATCACTTTGTTTTAAACCGACGAATTATCGACTGCTAATATTTATAATTGTTTTGCAATACTAATTGGTTGAAAATTCTTGAAGGTATCTGCTGTTCAGAATGTACTCCTCTATAAAATCAAATCATTCTCCTCGGGTTATCAATATAATATCAGTTTTATAAAAAATTCAAGAAAAGTAGAATTAAATCGATCATGGTCCTTATTTTATAGTTGAATGCGATTATAACTTAGACAAAAAAATATGTTATTTAAGATACATATACATTTATATTTAAAATGAAATCGAAAATAAGGATAATGCTAAAATATATTTTCACTTTGTAAATTCAAAAGGGAATGTTGCTTTGTATCCGACGACAATTAGAAGAAGTGGCGCTAGATATTCCACTAGTGTCGAATTTGCTGATGTTTCTGCAGATTTTTTTTGCATCTTCATTATCTAGTAAATTATTCAATAATGTATCTTATCCTTATAATGTTTCAACGATAACTTCAATTGCTTAAAGTGTGTAAAAATTTTATGTAGTCCTGACTGAAAACTGTGCAGAGAGGCTCTTTTCTGGATCTAGGTGTTCTTTTTGATAATTCCCACGAACTTTTAACTAATGAAGCAAATTGTGTCTAATGTTTTATAAAACATTGGGCGAAAGAGCTTGATGACATTTACGTTACTATGCGTTGGCATACGTTCTTAAATAGGATCTATAATTTAGGATCTCCAATATAACAAGTATATAAGAAATTTCGAATCAGTTAAAAACAGATTGTTTTGTTTTGTCTTCGTGACATTAAATAGAAATCCAACGTAAACCTTCCGCTTTAAAAAGCTTTAAAACTGACGTGGCACAATAGATCCCATTGGTCCCATTTTACGAAATAGTACCTGGTCGATATGATGATAATGATAATGAAGGAAAGATAATAAAATAAAAAGTTACAAATCTTAGGTAAACGATCATTGTGGTTTGTTCATGTTTATGGTTTTAGTTTTATGAATTAAGTTTTTGATAAGATGTAGAAGACGTGCAAAAGTCATGTTTTCTCAGGAAATGATGGGCAAATTATTTTTCGTTGTATAGGTGCTGCATATGATGCACTAACTGTTGAACTTAAATTTGTAGCAGCGGTATGTCAGCCTCCATTACACAAGCTTTTTTCCAAATTCAAAAATGAAAAAAATTATCGCCTGTAATATTTTGCCGTCTCAAGCTCTTCAGTGATATACAAAACAATCCGCACCACCTATAGTTTTCAGGCAGTTCATTTTCTGTTTTCCCAAGATGTGGCTGGACTTTCCACACATATCCTAATTTGGAATCAATTACCAGCCAAAATATTAAGCCTTACTTCGCATATTGCCTTGAAAGCAACGACCTCAATAAAGCACCAACTGTTTATCAATAGTCACATCTGTTATATTGGTATCGCTGGAACATATTTGGAAAAGGTGCGAACTTATTATTGTTTTGTCTCTGTCTTCGGACCAAAGTCTCGTCAAAGCGTGGAGCACTTGAAATTACGTACGAAATAATCTTCGCGCATTATTGCTCGGAAAATAAAGTGACTAAAACTTACACCAAACAAATCATGTAAATCTTCAATAATTAGTATAGAAATGTATAGAAATGTATGTGCGCAAAGTGGAAGTTTCTACATTTTCTACATTTTGTCGAATTTTTCTGTCCCATACTTGTTTGTTTATCAATTATTATTTTGTTAGTGTTGGAGGAAAAAATAACAAAATAGAACGCAATATATCAAGGCATCTGGAAACGGCAATTCAGGAAATTCTCACCTGAAGTTCTTACGATAGGGTGTAAAGGAGATAAACTCCACTATATTTCATTTTTTACTCCAAACGTCAGCAATTTATGCATCATCTTCTTCATTTTCTAAAGAAATTTGTCGTACTGATCTCATTTTCACTACTTTCATCCAAAGCCCTATAAATTGAAATATCGGAGTTAATTGAAATATCGGAGTGAACGTGACATAATTAACGAGATTAGAGAAATGACAGAATTAAAACGGAATATAACCCTGAAAACTGGAAAACGTATTTTATTTACTGTTTAAAGAAACAATATGGAACAGAATGGTCCTTTACCTAAGACTCGTAAGTTTTGTTTACCTAACAACAGGGTTATATAAATAAAAATTCCCATAACATTCCATATAGGATCATGGGAATTTCTCTCAGTTAATGGGCTGCTCCTGATGCTTTTTTGACTCATTGAATGGAACCTACAATTTAACGACGGCCTCGAACGGTAAAAATGGTAAAAGTATTTTAAAAGGCAGTAAATTTAGCAATCGGCACGAAATCTTCTTCGACATATTTCATTCACTTCGAAATGTGTCCTACACAACGTTACCGCGTAAGATATTGATTTCCTACCAAAAATTATTTAAAATTCGACCAAAACAGTTCGCAGCCTACCACAAAGGTTTAAGTAAAAAATTTAAACATTCATTTTTTAATTAAAATTGAAAATTTATTTAATTACCCAGGCTTTCCACATGAAAATAGTTTCCTGAAAGTTGCAGTACATTTCTATACTATATACTTTATTTTAAAGTTGTGTAAGCGATGTTATGTTATTATTATTTGGTTAGAGCCAAAATGCACTATGAACCAGAGGATCTTTTATGCAGAGCCATAAGTTCATCAAATTAGATTGATCACTGGCTGTGAATAAAGCCAGTAATACTATTTGATGAGAAGAGAACTACCTCTTTCGAAGTCCGCACAGCATCCCCTAGACACCATATCCTCTGGGCCGAAATGGCGTAACATGTGCAAATGTTTTGGCATAAGTCTACAAAGATAATCCTCAACATATCCGAAAATACAACGATGGTGTTTAAAATCACAGTGGCCCATAATGGTGAAAGCACGTTTATTATACAATATTTCAGTGTGACAAGAAACAAAATGTTTGGTGATAAAACTAGAAATTGCGGCATACAAATTTAACGCCAATGATATAGCATGGATATAGGCAGTTTCGTTTTGGTTTGGCAATGCATATCGGTGGCTGAGGTTAGCATTTAAGTTTTTATTGATGCAACTATGAATCGCTTCATATATTTAAACCTACTTGAAGATAATTCGATGCAATCTGTGAACAAAATGGGTCATTTAAAAGCTGATGCATAGGTAAATGCAAGTTAAACAATTATTACACTTAGAAAATTTTGTAAAACAATATTAACATTTGTGAAAATTGTTATATATTCAAATCAAATTTAAAAAATCTACCAAAAATTTAAGAAAATTGCAACATTCCAACCAACCTACCAAATAGTTTTTAAACAACGAACAACTACCAAATTTGGTCTGATTGGACCAAAACGGCAACGCTGGTCCTACAACATCACCGTCCTTTCTATTCATCATGATTACTTTTCTTTAACTTCTTCAATATATACAAATAAAATTCTTTGGTAGTCGACTTACTTTTTATTGTTATAGGTATGTTTCTTGCTGTTGTTGTTGTTTTTCTATTTATTTGGTCTCTTATTGTTTGAAGTTTGCATTCAAGTGTAAAATCTAAAATAAAGAACTGAAAAGTTGAAAAAACATCAAATACAACATAAAAATAAATGGAAGATGGAAAAACCATTTTATGTGAAAACTATTTACTCATGTAGACAATAAAATAAAATGAGAAAAGTAAACAAAAAATATATTGAAATACTAGTTTTTATTTATTTTCTAGTCTCTTTTATCGTTGTGCATATTTCAATTTTGCGGTCGATAAAATATTACAAAAAAATGTATGATAATTTTCGAAAAATGTAATAACAACTTATAGAAAAAAAAAAAAAAAAATAAAAAGATTAAGAACTTTTTGTATTATTTATCACATGAGTGATTGCGGTGATTACACTATCAAAGAAATACCATATTTCAATCTGTTATGTACATACATATTATGTACGTATGTATATACAATACATTTAAAAATTATTGAAATAAGAATGTCAGTCTTAACAGTAATTTGTTTTTATGTTTCGGCGATTCAACATATTCATAACACACTAAACGAAGGCATCAAAATTGCCGAGTATAAAGGGAAAACCATCCAAGACAATTATATAATAAAACATTGCTTATTGCCATTAAAGTTGACTAAGTATTAATTGTGATTGGTTGCTGTGATTGGTTAGTCAATGACAACATCAGTCTATATATCTTTTTTAACAATTGCTTGTGGTTTCTACAGGATACACTGATCGAAAAACCGTCATAACGCTGATATATTTTGACGTCAACACTATGAAAAGTGCTTCGTTTTTGACCCTACGACACATTTTATCATTATGATGTAATTGTTGACATCACATAAGAGACTAAATGGAGTTGATGTAATAAAAACTGAGCTGATTCAGTATCATCGGAAAATGGCTTCATAGGGCTCAATTTAATGACAAACTTTCAGAAATGCAATGACACGCTAACATCAGAGATATTTTTAATTGGCACCAATTTATTGACAAAGTGTCATTAAAGTAATGACATAATAATATATGTTTAAAACCAAATTGTCACCAATACAATGAATTCAAAAATATATATGGAATTGGTGGATAATACATTCGTTTCATTTTTGGATGATAACAGTCGATGAAAACAGCATTAATGCTTTAACTTTTTTTGCCGCGGTGGACTTGTCTCCACAGCGTAGACACGTACACACTAACATAAAAACAATTAATATACATACATACTTAGAGTTGTCAGAAATATGCATGAATAAATTATGAAAATATATATTATAAAATAACAAATTATTGTCAGAAAACAAACTACGTTTAACACTACTGACGTCACAATTAAAATCAGTAAACTCGTAATGTAAATTGTAATCATTACACAATCTACGGAAAGGAAACAAATTCGCATAATTTGTCCTGAAGACGTCCAATGTCAGTGGACGATAATGCCGAGAAAATCTAACTGGGATGCTAAAATTAAGGTTCAGAAGTATACACAAATACCCAAAATTGTTCTCCTACGCTCTAACGTAGGAAGTTTTATCAGGGCCAATCTAGCGTCATACAAAGGAAAAGCATCAACATAATTCACCCTAAGCCACGTAAATAAAATAATAAAAACTGCCTTTGCACGTATTCAATTGAATCAATATGAAACTAATAATAACGAGCGAAATGTATAACTGTCTCGTAATATATGAGTCAGTGAATTCCCTAGACCAT
The DNA here is from genome assembly GCA_023159175.1 of Wohlfahrtia magnifica. Taxonomy (NCBI): domain Eukaryota; kingdom Metazoa; phylum Arthropoda; class Insecta; order Diptera; family Sarcophagidae; genus Wohlfahrtia; species Wohlfahrtia magnifica. The sequence goes on along the minus strand of JAKWBJ010000504.1, from coordinate 307,283 downwards.
TTTTTCATAAAACCGAGAACAGCCCAAGCCTTACTAGTCATCATACTAATATGAATTTATTAATCATAAGTTTCCTATCCAACAACACGCCTAGATCAAGAAAGGTAGTAACGGTCTCCATCGGGCAAGAATTGATTTTATACTCTAACGGAAATACACGCCTGCGGAAAAAAAACTATATGCTTGCATTTTCGAAGGATGAGATCAATTAAAATAATTTTGCACCAATCAACGAAGACATCACTACTCCGTTGCAGAACAGACTGACGAAAAGCATCATTAGAAGTATACAAAAATTTTAACGTCATCAGGACACTATAGTCAGAAATTGCCCCAGGAAGGTCATTAAGAAACAACAAGAACAAAAGCGAACTCATCTTTCTAAAGACATTGAAATGGTTTGAATAGTACAACATCCCACTTATGGATTGGCTTGCATTTGGATCCAGTGGAGAACATTTGGAGTGTATGTCCTATGAACCAAAAAGGCCAAGGATAGCTTTACAAAATTGTGTTAGAGCTTCAGTTGCACATTAAGAAAGCTTAGGAAGATTTTGGTCATCAGCTGCTAAAAAATTTGATGAAATCGTTGTCTAATTTTATTTTAGAAGTTATAAATAAAAATGATCAATCAATTATTGCAAATTAAGTGCCTGTGGTGTTCGTAGTAGAAATAAAGTTAGTGCATTTAAATGAATACGTACCCCTTTTCCGTAAAATTTTGAAACTGATTTATAGAAAAGTACAAGAACGAAAACAACTTTGTGCGCTCAATATAAATTACCTTTACCTTAGTGAAGTATATCAGTTAGAGCTTGTTTTGAATATCGCATCGGTAAAAGAGAGCAAAGGAAGCAGATTTAAAATTAAATGAGCTTTTACACGAATATTAAGCACTGTATTAAACTTATCACACAAACGTGGTTTATTAACATATATTTCATGTTTAATTAATTTTTTTTTATAATTGAGATCTTTTACACGTACTATTACTCTTACACTAAGAGTTCATTAATGAAATATGTAAATTCAATAACAAGACTTATTTTTTCTAATTTTTGCTGTCTTTTAGTTTTCAATTTAAAGTCAATTATATATGTACGAATATTATATGTGTATCCTATATGATCATTGTAATCATAACATAGATGACGAATAAAATATGACAAAATTGTATAATGACGTTTGTCAGCACTGATGTCACTTTTTGCATCATTGATGATATTTGTCATAATAATGATTTCACAATTCTGTTACAGTATTATCAACACGAAGATGAATATTTCTATGATAGTTGTACTAAGTGCGCAAAAACTATCGATTTATTGTAGCGTTATTTTGATAAAATTGTGTGTTTATGAAACTGATCTGATGGCAAGATCTAGCTCTTCTTATTTATATTCTTTGGACGCAACTCCAAATGTGTCTATACTATCAACCTAGCAAGAGTATTATGTTTGTGTTACTTTTGTTTTCTCTTACGAAAGTAGTAAGTTTTTAAAGTAATTTTTAAGATTGCAAATTTTGCAATTTGTACTTTCGTTTTAAAGTCGAATTTTATTCAATTTATTTTTCTTAATTTCTGAAATGAATTGAATGATTTGAAGTTCTTCGTTTCGTTAAAATGATAAATTAAATTGTTTTTTCGTATGTGGTTAGTACGGGTATCATGTAAATGATTTTTTTGCTTATGAAATGATACTCTATTGAACCTATACTCGTAAGTTTACTTATGCAGTTGCAAGCATTTGTTAAGTTGCAGTATGAAATTCTTTTTTGCTTCTTTTTTATTGCTAATTAACATTTTTTTTTGTAGTTATTGTAATTTCTCAATTTACAAGTAGTGTATATATATGATGACATTTCTTTAACTATTGTTAGGCTTCGAACATTTACTTACATACATGTTTCTAAAGTTAATTAATTTATGGTAAAAATTAACTATTATTTTAGACCCTTTCAATAGCATCGATCATAATTTTACATTCTATTGTTGGCAGTTTGCGCATAAAAAATTCAAACATACAAAATTTGCTAAAAATTACCTTCTAAGGTTTATTTTTTACTTTACTAAAACTAGACAGACAGATCGATTATTCAACTTTTTTCTAAAACCGGTTTTCAAATAATTCAAAAAAATTTCAATTTAAAAATGCAATAAAACCATGATAATCCAGACTATTGATTGCAGACCCTGTTTCGGATTAATAAATTATCCGGATAACTTGGAGTATTGTTCTTGTATTAAAAATGCTTTTAAACGACATATCGAACGGTATGTTATATTTATTAGTCATTAAGATAAATAATTACATTTAAAAAAGAAACAAAACATGTGTATATTTTATAAAAAAGTGATAACATGTATCACTCTTACAAGTTATTAAAGTAAAAATAACTCTTAAGCTAGCAAAATAGTTTGTTTTTGCGATAAAAAAAGAAAAAAAAATATGTTTTTGGAGTAACAATTATCTATAATTATTCAGAAATTCATAGAAAACAAAACAGAAGTAGAAATCACTTTTAGATCATACTTTTTTAACCTTCTTTATAAAAAATAAAACTATTTGTTAATTTCATTTTTTTGATGATATGTATTGCATCCTACTCAGATGAATCGTTGTTGGAATTTTCGGCAATTACAGCAATTAAAGCTTTTTTCAAAACTAGGTACTTTCAGTTTATTGGGAATAAAATTAGTATTTACCCATAGATTTTCATAAATTATGGTTTATTTTATTTCTTTTATACGCAATTTATGAATAAATAGTGAAACTAGTAAATATTTTCTGCTTTCTGTTATTTATTTATTAAAAAAAAATTATTTCTCAATATCTCCAAATATATGCTTATTTAAAAAATAATATTAGAATGACTTAAAGCTTTTATAATTTGGAATTTTTTAACATATGGAGTAAAGAAATCGAATAAGTCATTTTAAAATTATTAGAAGATATATGATATATATCAAAAATATGACATTTTAGGAAAAAAATTATAAAAATAAACTTATCCATAGAATCTGAAATGCTGATGATTTTTGAAGCTAAGCGAGCATAGCGCATCAAAAAAATATATTAAATATCAAGTGTATTTTTGCTTGTTGGATAGTGCTATTAGTGATAACCATTACACAACAGCTTGAAAGTTTTATAAACTACAAAATGGAATGAAAAATGGTGTTCGGATTACCGGAAAATTTGGGTTTTTGAGGTACGGATTATCAAGGTTTTACTGTAACCAAATGACTTGTTAACCGGTTACAACGTGCGAATATTTCACCCAGTGATTCATTTTTGACAGCGTATTTTGTAAAAGTATTATTTGCCGGCGCCTTGGAACTACTTGGTAAAGAATCAAGTTTTCCTTACTGCACAATAACGTCAATTATATAGACAAATTTAAAGTGTTGAAAAGCTTCGACAAATTAATACAATGTATTACAGTTTTTAATTTCCTGGAAAGCGAGATATTTTTTTGATTTTCTCGGGATCGCGGTCTATGAAAATAATAAAAAATGTAATTGTTTTTAGGTGTTTATCTTCTATAAAAAAAATATATATATACTAAGATAATTCTCTGAAAACTTTTTGTTTTTTTAACAATTAACACTGTGCGTTTAGGTTGGACCACCCTTTATTAAGATCCCGCTGACGAAAGTACAATAGGGTGGTTTTTTTCAAACTTGGATCTCGGGGCCATTAAAATCAGTGGAAGCCGATTGCAATAACACACATTTTTCTTCTTAAATCAAGATGGTTTTTTTTGCTAATATTTTTCATCCAATAAAACGTGTTGCACAAATGTACATTTTGAAAGATTGCACTTTCCATTGTGTAATCCATTCCTAGGAAACATGTGGTTATTATATGTATATCTTGGTAACGATAAAAAATAGAGCATTCAAACTTTCCACATGCTGTACTTTTATCAAGTTGCAGATTAAAATCGAAAATTTACTTCATTGGAAGAGTGGGAGTGGCATCTCCAAAAAAATATAATAATTATTATCTACATGTCAATAATAATATAAGCGGGAGACGTCAAAAGTAGTTTTTGCAATTTCTTTATAACGGCAGACAAGTGGTAAATAAACGGATATGATTGGGAAAAAGGAAATATATCTGCCACGGATTTCCGGTCAACGCCGGACGGGTAAAACCAGTAATGAATAAAAAGAAATAAATTTTTAAGTTTTGGATGATGGATGTCATATATGAAAATGTTTTTAACTTTGCTTTGAACAATTTTCAACTTTTCTAAGTATTAAGCACATACTCCCAACTGTCAATTTTGCTCGAAATACTGGTATTCATAATGCCTTGAAATATATGTGGTGCTTTGCGGCAGTTCAAAAATATTAAATATTGCGCGATTCGTGACTGAGTAAGGGCTTAAAATTGAACGAATTAAAAAAATATTGTATATGCATATGTAAGTAAATAAATAAAATAAATTGAAATGAAATATGATAACTTGTAAAAAATATGTCTGATTTCCAATTAAAATTTCCCAATTAAGCAATTATTTTTGTTCGCGTTAAAGTTATGAAAAATGGCCATACGTACTTGCAGAAGTTTTACAATCGGCAGTTGCCGAACTGATATTTTTAATATATTTTCTATATGAAGGATTTTAAAAAAATACATAATAAAGGTCAGCTGGGATTAATAAAGCTTTTTAAATAAAAGTTCTTGACTTTTAATATTTTGTTAAGAATGTCCACAAGCTTTCCGTAACACTAAGAAAATATGTTTATTTATATTGAGTAATTACAAGTAATTTTTAAATACTCACATGAAAATAGTTTTAATTATAATGTTTGGTACCCCAAAAAAGTCCATTGACAATTCACAAAAGCAATCACTCGAAATACCGAATATAAAGAAACAGATTTGTAGATTTTATTTAGTACTAGAGTACCCATTTACGCGTTGCTAGGAGCATTTGTGTTTTATACCTATAATGTAATCTTCATAAGAAAAATTTAATGGCCCAAGTTAAGAAACTGCCATTCTAATCATTCCCTGGATATACAAAAATCAATATTTTCTTTTTGTGGTAGGTGTCACACCCACTTAATCAACTTCGCCCATAGTTCGACTGATGATGTGTATTGCCTACGAATTTATTTATTTATTGCCGTTCCAAAGATACACAAAAATCAATGTATTGTCCACGAAGTTGTTTTGTACCAAATTAGGAAACTTCTTATATTACCGTCTACTATTAAATAAAAAATAATGCTTACTATGGATGTGTGATGTTGCGCCCACTTATTCAACTCTGCCAACTTTTTGAGTGATGATTTATTTAGACCACAAAATTATTTTATTAATTCAGAATCTTCCACTATTACCGTTCCAATGATACACTAAAATCAGTGCTTACCAGGGAGATCGGACGGCTATTATTTGACCGGTTTTAACCGGTTTTTTTGGTTATGTCGAATACGGTTCTTTCAAAATCTTCATTTTTCGAATACCGAATATACCGGTTAATTTAACACGAATAACCGGTTAATTTAAATAATTAGAATTTTTATACGTTTGTATATCTTTTTTATTGAAAATATGCTCATGGTTTAACTGTTTGTATAAATTTAATTAATTTTTTATATATGACAACGTCTCACAAAGAACGTGAAAATAAAGGTAGATCGAAAAAGATATGAACTGTTGAGCAAAAATAACTTTTTTTCAGCTTATGTAAATTAATATTAATTTTAATATATGGAGAATGATCAACTAGCCTTATTGAAAGCCCACAAACCCACAAAGGCAGATTCTGAACGGAGAATATATTAGTTAGGGAAGTTTTCAACAGCGGTAATACTCATAACCAGACGCCAGTAATGATTTGAGGTGATATCGCTGTTGAAAATTGTCGTATGGAGTGGCCTGGGATTGAGCTGATGACTTCTTGGTTGGAAGGTGGGTTCTTATCTACATATACCAGTGACACACACACTATTAAATAGGTGCTCTATAAATTTACATACAGTGCTGCTCGAAATCTAAGCAAATTTTCTTGTGGAGGTAATTAAGGACTCGTATATTATTAATAGATTTATTCAAAGTAAAACATTTAATTTTTGTTCTTTTAGGCACCTAAATTATAACTATAATAACAAACTTTTAAGTCCATTCTCTACCAAGTAATACAACAAAAACGAAACTAGCCCCTTGAGTAGCTGTTTGAAACTTGAGCATTTTTCAGTAGTTTGGCTAAGATTTTACGAGATTTGTTAGAATTATTGTTAGTATTGATTGCCAGTTTTATCTAAATAAAAGAACCGGTTAACCGGTTATTTGAATAATTATTAATCGAAAACCGGTTTTTAAAAAAGTGACATTTTTCGGATTATTCCAAAACCGGTTTTTGAAAAAAGTCGAATAATCGATCTCCGTAGTGTTTACTTTGTATGGGATGTACCGCTCCCACTAATTCAATTACGCCCACTTTTCGACCGATGATTTGTATTGACCACAAAGTTGTTCGGCCCACTTTTAAACATATTTTCTAAATCACACAAAGTTTAAATGCTATAACAAATTTCGCTTTCAAGTAAAATTTATAAAATACAAAGGGGTTCAATCTAATGTCAATAACTCGCGAACGATTGGGCTACAAAAAACCTTGGTGTTGTCTTCACCTTTCGTTTAAGGGTTTACGAAATAAAAAATCAAAACAGCAACAAATTATGTTAATTGTAGGAATAATACCCTAATTTAGGAAACATACCTATATGTAGCTGTACAAATATATAACATATATCGCACTAGTTTGTTATTGAATATAAGTGAATAATATGTATTGACGAGTTAAAATATTACTGTTTTGTTTATTATTATATATATAATTAATTATTCCTTACTGCAATAAGAGACATTATTAATTTAAAATAAATAAATTACACAGTGCGACAAAAAACAAAAAATACCAGGGAAGTGTACTATTTTTCTGATAAGTTGGTAATACTTCTCTGTTAGGTCGAGACAATTAAAATCTGTTTTTCAAAATTTCCAAGAATCTAGAAAATCATGAATTACGTTTAAAAAAGGAGTTTTTCATGCTTTCATGCAAATACCACATAAGCTTCCACGCGGTATTAATGTATTAATGTATTTTAATTGCAGTTTTTTTATAGAATAGTTCTAGCCTGGGCTGCTAGATACAATTTTGTCATCCTCCCTAAATTTGAGAAAGGCATTCCCAAAATATCCTCTCTAAAAATAAAAAATTCTCAGAGAAATCCCTTTAAACAGAATAGTATTTTAAATGATTAATTTTTAATATATTTTTGAACCATGTAGCCGTGAATATCATTTTAATGTCATAAATATACATTTTTACATGTACTAGTACATACAAAGTACCAGATGTACATATTTCAACTATTCAATAATTGATAAAGATAATTTATGGGCGCATGTGAAGTCCAAAGTATGCAAGCGTCAACTTAAGAGAAAACAAACTTTCCTCCTGGGTATATGAGCAACTATATATACCACTCATTCTATGAGAAGAAGATTTCAAACTATTACAGACACTACAATATATACTAAATTTCGACCTAGGACCTATTTAAAAAAAGTACTTTGAAAGCTTTAAAATTAATTTATTTAATTTAATAAAATTTTTGTATAGAAAGCTTATTAATTTACCTTTAAATTACTTTCGGTCTTCGTTTAAGATCTTTGAGGATTACAGACATATCTGAATTTGAAGCAGAAACTTATTCTGTTCATATATTCATAATAATTCCCGCGATATCCCAAGTGGAACAAAGGGAACTTCTCTCAATCAATGAGCTGCAACCGGTTCTATTTTTTAGACTCATTGAAAGCGACCTACAGTTTAACGCCAGCTCACTATTTAAAGAAGTTTTTCATAATGTAAATACTCATAACCAGGTATAAGGTGAAACCGCTGTTAAAATTTGTCAAAATTTGTCCCTTGGTTGGTAGGCGGGTGTCTTACACAGCAAAGCACGACCTTGTTAGCCACACCAAGTTGATGAAGATATTCAAAGCACTCTTCGATTAACCGCTTTATACTTCTGTGGTTCACACAAGGCTCCGAAACTTATTCCATTAGCTCAGGAAACATATCGAATCTTCATTCTAAAACTAGGTTAGGTTTCGTATAGTCTGTAATATATCACATGACCATACGATCAAAGCGATCAAATCACAATTCTTTACAACGACGTGTAGAGGTGTAAACCCTATTATAACTTCAATTGTCGCAGTCCAGCAGTCTGTGTGGCTCAAGTCATAGCTAGACAAGCCTGTGTTTGAAGACTGCCTAGTGCCTATCGACCAACTCTGTTCAATCTTAGGCCACCAAACAAGGTATGTGTACGGTCTAATAATCAGCCAATCCTAGAACGAGTTAATGTTATGTACGTAGCTATACATTATATTATTTATATATTATATTATATACTATATTATCCTATTGTAGCTATTTATCTTTCACTTTTCTCTTTTCTTCGTTTTATCGCCGCTGATTGTAGTTTTCACCTTTTGGAGAAGACATATTTTTATTATTTGTACGAGAAAAAACATGTACGGAGAAACAAAACTAACTTTTAATAAAAAAGGTTATCGATGTTTGTTTAATTAAAATTTTTTTGTTCCTTCTAAATCAATCACGGCCAAATACTAACATGATGTTATCATGTTCATGTAACATACACATAGAGTACACAGAATGATTTTTGTGACTTTGTAGTATAAATTATATGTAAGTATATTGTACTTTGTAGAATATTTAAAAAAATGTTTACGAAATTTCTCCAAAAAATCCTACTTTTTTATTAAATATCCTCAATGAAAACCCCAAACCCCAAATGAAAACGTTCATCGCTTTCATAAACGAAATTTCCCTTAATTTGGGGTTAGAGCCACAAATCTGGTAGCCCTGGTTCTAGCCACCTGAAATTTTCTGAGGACTCGTAACTTTCGTCTATACTCAATTTTTTATAATGAATACTTTTTTTGTGTCGTAGCCTAGGAGTAAGTGGTAAATCAATTTATACTTGACATTCTTAACAGAGAGAAGAATGTGAATTTTAGGTATTCACTTCCAATTAAAGATTGTTTACTTGTTTATTTTTTTTAATAAAAGTGCATACGAAATACGGAAATATAAAGAAATGTTAAAATAGTTAAAATTTTATTTATTTCAAATAACTTATAACGATAAAGATTTACAGCATAGATATAAAAAATTAAAAATTTAGAAATAGTAAGTGAAATATGTACATTTTGTTACGAAAATAAACAATGCCTAAAGAAAAGACAACTTAATTAGTGTAGTATTAGTTTAGCTATAAACCTTATTGTGGCATATATTATATTGGTTTGTGTCAAGGCCACCCCGGTAATGCCACACTAAATTTGTGTTAATAACAGTCCAAGTGCGTATTGAACGGTGTTACCGTACCGATTGTGGATGTTACATTTGAAATTATCGAAAATGAGTCGAATGTTGCAGTAAGAATAAGAACATTCGGAAGTAATTTAAATTGTATATAAAAGGTGGCACCTTATGCATTAGTTAGTTCAGTTATAGTTTTGCAGTCATAAAGTAAAGTCTTGCTAAGGCGTAAATAAAAGTGTTGAGAATTTGTGTATTAAGCGAGTATTAAGTGCAAGATAAATAAGCTGTATAGTAAGAATTGTATAAGTGGAGGTTAAATAAATAAGTGCACAAAGTAAAACAACAACATACGTTTTATTTATTTTATTTAACACAATTAAAAAGAACTCAACAGTCTTAAAAGAGTCGAAAACGTAACAACATACATATATGTATATGCATATTTATGCGATTCCAGAAAATGCGTCCCACTTAGAGGAATTTTTGGTTAAATGCTCGTTGCATATTGGGGTAGGGCAACCTACACAAGCTATTCTGTTTTTATTATTTATTTAAAGAATACCACGGTCAGTTCTACATTTTCTTAGCCGATCTTACTTAGTTTTTCAAACAAGTTTTTAGTCGATTAGTTGATGTTAGCTGAGGATTTTGCTCACAATATATAATATACGCGTCCAAAGCAGCCTACTCAATTGCACTAAAAAATAATGCTAACGGTTATTGTTGCTATTTTTGTTATTGTTGTTTTTATTATGCAAATGAATTCCTTTTTTATTTTATAAGTAAACTTATTTATTAATGTAAACATTTTTTAATTTTTTTCAGAAACTCTCTAAACCCATAAACCAAAAGGTTTATATAGACTTTTTTTTTGACTGTACATCTTCTTCTCATTGTTGAGTATTCACCCAATAGCTTGTCCATATTATCAGCTTCTCCTTTCGTTTTGTTATGAAATGACATAATTTCAGGTTCAGCAGATAACTTTAAATCGATTTTAAATTTGTAAAGTGTAAAGTTTTATAAACTTAATGTCCGGGCAAGTTGCAGGGAAGTGTAAAAGTTATCAGTCGTTATATTTCTCCCAGAGTTTTCGTATGGTCTCTGCCTATGTCAAGAACTATTTTTTTCCCTATATTATTTTTGTTGTTGTGATTTTTGAATTTTTTACTGCATATATTCTCCATGAGGTACCCTGTCACCCTGGGTATCATTTAAATAACATTGTAGAGACTGTGTGTATTTCTCCTTTCATACATTTTTTTTCACATTTTTAAAGTTTAGATTCGTTTTTGCTGACTGATTTCATGCTATTTTTGAAATAATTAAGAAATTATGTTCAGTTATGAATAAAATGATTTTGTTATGAATAAAAAATGCTTTTCGAAATTTATTTAAGCTTTTTAATAAAGCAACTTATGAAAAAATAGAAAGTAAAATATGACCAGAACTACGTCGACTGATGGCAAGGGCTGGACACAAATGAGATGAAAAACAATCTAGAGTCGCCACACATCAACCGGAGAATATCCATCCTAACCGAAGCTACATATCTTAACATCATTATCAGGTTACCGTTCGAGTATTGTGACCTTCAGACTTACTAATTCTTATAATAATATTCCACTAGAATTTCTTGATATTAAATAAATTACAATTCTTATCTCAAAATGTAATGGCTTTGGAAACACTTTGGAACACACATTTCGCTAAAATATACTCAACGATCCCAAATGTTGGAGTTTATTCGTCTGACAAACTAAGTGCTTTCGTTTATGTTATAACAAATCAAAGAAATGATAATCGAAACTGTTTTTATTTAATTAGACCCTATTATAGAGATTCTAAATAGTTTTTTGAAGCAGAAACATGAATCAGTATTTAGCCAAAAAACCAAAAATTTCGATTTAAGCAAACGTTTTGTGTGATGCAACTAAACTAAATATAGGTTTCAAATTTATAATGAAGAACTAAAAAGGAGAAAATCTGAACCAGATCTTTTCGTCTTTGTAGATCATATTCAGTTCTAAAAGCAAAACAAAAACATGACTGTAACCAAGAGAAATTTTACTGGACTATAAAGAGTAATATGGTGACAATAAGTCTTTTAGGGTACGATTTTATGCAGACAAAGTTAAGCATTAGTAGTCCCAAATTTTCTCAAGTCTTTAGATTTTTCGGGAATACGTGAATACGTGATTAATTTGTAAACTTTATTTAAAGGCAGTGTTGCCACAGAGATTATTTTTTCTAACCAAATTTTAATAAAACAGTAACCAAATTGGATAAAAAATAACCAAAACTTTTAAAATGACTATTTAATGTATAATTCAATTGAATTGCAATATTTTTGCAAGTTCAAACCTCAAGATAATTATGGCATAGAAAGAAAAACTGGTTGTCTTTCCCATGACGATTCAATTGTGCTAAATCATGTCCAAATGAAGATCAAAGACTTTCTAAAACAAGTAACTGTTTAGACAGCACAAAGAGCCGAAGAATGACAAAACTAGTGGAAATTGATTAATTTGATGCTGAAAGTTTTAAATGAATCCGTTAAATTTGTGACTAAGGGTTTGAAAAGTATATAGCTTACACAAGTTAATTATACCAAATACATATTTAATATATGCAGCAACTTACAATGGCAGATGGTAAAATTCGTACAGCCATAATACGTTAGCAATAGGGTTCCCGGAATTTATTCAGAAAATTAAAAATATAAGTTTATTCTTCTAAATCTATATTGTCCCCTTCACAGTAATCCCCGTCGACTGCAACACTCAGCGCTTGATATAATCTTCGAAGCATTTTTTATATTCGGTTTTCGGTATGTGCATCAGTACTTCCGGCGATTTTTCCATTATTTCCTCTCGCCTGCTGAAACGCGTTCCCCGTAATGGTTTTTTAACTCGATTGAACAGAAAGAAGTCATAGAGAGCCAAATTAGATAAATTTGGTGGCTGTTGGATGATATTTGTTTGCACTGTGCGACGGTGCGTTATCATGGCGCGAGTCTTCTGCCCACAGTTCTGGTCTTGTTTCGCGCAAACGTCTCATAACACCCAAATAATATTCTTTGGTTACTGTCTGGTCTTCTGGCAAAAATTTATGATGCACTACACCGTTGTAATCCATGAAAACCGTGGCAGTGCCTTCTTGTTTGACTAAAAATACGCTTTTTTTTCTCTCGGCTCATTTGGTCAATGCCATTCACTTGCTGGATGTCTGGATTGCGTGCCGCACTCATACCCACGTCTCGTCTCCATAAATGATCCTTTTGATGAATGTGGAATTGGATTCAGCCTCGTGAATCTTGTCTTTTGCGACCTCATCACGTTCTCTTTTTTCATGTAATTGTAAAAAATCGCCAACACCCATAGAGATAGATGTACTTTTAGCTACGTAACTTTTGCAAATGTCCAGCTATGACGCAAAGATTTAGCTGGAATATCAACAACAGATGTACCAACTTAACAAAAAAAAAGCTCCAGCAACTTTTTGGTCAGGGTGGTATTGCATATGTTACGAGAAACTCACTAAATTTAACTTTACTACAAGCGAAGATCAAAAAGGTTTTATAACGACATTTAATACAGTTTGAAAAGGTTGCATGTTGTTACTTTTTATCCTTAATATTAGATAAAGCAGGTATTGAAGAAGTCTCTGTAAAAGCTTTTTATTCAAGTAACATTAATTAAAAAAAAAAAAATTCGATTCAATTCCAACTATTGTGGAATGTTTTATAACCTGCGCTATAGCAGATATGCCGTATGACCTCGTTGCGTCCATTCCTATTTACAATAGTATCCACTCACTTGAAGTCAGTAAAATTGTAAAGAAATGAATTGCATTTAAATATGTGTATCTATCTAATAAAGTGAATTTCATAATTTTGTATCTAGAAGTTCTACTATTTTGTTATATCATATTAATTCCCATAACATTCCGTGAAGGAATATAAGGACTTCTCTAAGTCAATGAGCTGCTCCCGATTCTATTCTTAAGCTCATTGAAATGGACCTACTGTTTAACGCCGGCTCCTAACCGCAAATGCATTAGAAAAGTTTTCAATAGTAGTAACACTCATAACCAGTTACTAGCTAATGTTATGAGGTGATACTGCTGTCGAAAAAAACTTTTTCTTTTTTAAGATGATCTGTCCTTGTATGGAATCGAGGACCTTCAGGTTGGTAGGCGGGTATCTTGCCTACCATACCCCAGCGGCACACATTTTGTTATATAAGTCAAAATTTATTATTGCAATCATTTAACATAAAATATATTCTTTTATTACTTTAAGAAAAAAGTAACCGAAATAGAAAAAAGTACACATCTACACATCGATATTTAAATGCATAAGTAAGTGTATGTTTAAAGGAATAAGTAAAATTTTGGCAATGATTTTGTCTTAAAATAAAAAACATAATAATAAAAATTACGTGAGGTGTACATATAAATAATATTTTGATAATTCACAACCAGAATTTTCCATATAAATTTCAATTCGATGTTTTTAAAAAAGCATATTCAAGATTTAAAACCAAATAAATTTTCTGTAACATAGTTTTATTGCATTTTACTACTTTTATGGGATATGGGTGATTTTAAGGTTTTAATTCGTTTACAGTTTACTTACCTAATTGTTGGTCCGCTGTTGTGGCAGGAGCATGTTGTTGCGTATGGTGTTTGGATTTTTTTAATGTACCATAACGTTGTGCTGGTTGCTGTTTGGGTGATGATGAAGTTTCTGTGATTTTCCTTTCGTACCTTTGGCTACTATTACTACTACTCGCTGAACTGATTGAGTTTGAGGTGGTAGTTGCTATACTTGAAGACATGTGGCTGTTACTCTGAAAACTTTGTTGACTGCCGGATGCTGCCACCGATGTTATGTGCGGCGGTGGTGGCACCGGATATCCGACATAATCGACAACATACTGTGTTAGCGGATCACTGCCGCCACAGCTACTGAATGCAGACGGTGGTCTCTCAATATAAATTTGTGTTGCCGGATGTTGATGCTGTTGCATAGATGCTGCTGCCGCTGCATTAGCTGCAGCTGTAGACATTTTAATGCGCCACAGCGTATCCTGATTGCTGCCAATACTGGCCGATATACTATTTGAATTTGTGTAATTATTTTCGGACGCTGGGTAATGTATTGATGACCCTAAAATTAAATTCACATAAAGAACATTAAACATTAATTGCAATACTCATAAAAAAAATGCAACCGACAACTATCCATGGAAATTAAAAAGACAACAACAATACCAATTGTGAATACAGTGCAGTATTGGTATTCTGGTGCATTAAACTTAAAGTGAGTTAATTTATGCTGAAAGAATTTAATTGTTTAAATACTAGAAGTAAATAAATAACTATATAAACAATTGATGCATAATATGGGCAATTAATTGGCAAATATTAAAATGATTCGAAAAAAATTTTAAAACAAAAAACGAAACTTAAAAATAATATACTTGATATATGAAGACGTTTAGTGTATAATTTTTAATAGCTGAGCAAAAATATTAAATCACTTTACAATACAATTTTAGCTACATATAGAACTCAATTCTACAAGATGAAGCCTCAGCTTTTATTTGTCTATTCAAGTGCAACCACAATGTAGCAAAACGCCATAATAGTTAGGATATTAATTTTTAAAATATTTGAGTTTTTTCAAATTGCGTTAAAATAAAATTAACACCACTTGTTGTTACAGTTATATTTTTATTTACTACACAATAACTTTTATACAGTTTACAACAACTTAATATTCTCTTATACAAAACTTTTATTTCAGCTTAAACACGTCTTTATCTTAACACAGCAAAACGATAACTAAAACTACGTAGGCAAAGCAGTCTCCATATATACTTAATTGCCTACAGTTTGGAAAGTTCCGGAAATGTCTCATATGACCTCATATTCTCTAGCCATTAATTTTAAACATATAAGATTATGTTACGCAGAGATGATTTAATTGGCAGTGCTGCCAGATATACAAATAAGTATGGCATTGACGGGGTGACACGAAATATACCAAAATCTTACAATTTAGTCGTTTTTATTCCCGTAACAATATTAAACTCTTTGTCTTAAAAAAATTATGTTTATGATATAATACCATGTTTTTAAATAGTAGCAACATAAAATAACATAAAATGTATAAAAGTTCGTTTATAGATAACACCTCACACTATAAGTCTTATTGTATTGATATCATTTATTAGATAAGAGCTTAAGTCTTGTTAAAAGAAAGAGACAGCCCGTTGACCATTCCTACTAGCTCAAATATAACCCGATACTTAATCTTACTCTTACTCTTTATTCTAAAGGCTACCAAATTATTTTACATATGGTTTACCGTGACCGACGACAAGTTTTTGTATTCTTCTTGCCGTCTCTTTTTATATTTGTTTTCCCCTTTTCAACAGAACAGCCTACACTCAGATCGTGTTTTATGCGACCAATTCGTTTCACGAAAATCCGCATAAAGCAACACACTACCTCGCGCAAAAAAATTTATTTCAATGACAAGAAAACAAACAATAAAGTTTATAATATTAATTCAATAAAAAGAAAAAAGATAAAATAGTTTTATGAAAATATTAGCTAAAACCCGTTGTCCTACGTGCTTTGAGTGCTTTTGGCTGATGTGGATAGATGACGAAGCTTTAATTATAACTGTTCGCTACATATACAAAATTCCATATTTAGTATGAATGAAAAGTACCACGTCCACTTATCCAATCTTACCCATTTACTTACTTTAAACCAAATTTAGAAACATTTACCATTACCATTCTCAAAATATACAATATCAATATCAACTTTGTATGGCAGGTACCATGCTCACTTGTCTAATTCAGCTCACTTTTTGACTGAGTACTTATATTGACTATCAAGTCAATCAGAACAAGTTCAGAAATTTTAGCTTTAACCGTTCTTAAGATATACAAAAATCATTATCTATTTTGTATATGAGGTGCCGTTTTGATGTATATAGACTTGACACAGACATACATACATACATACATACATACATACATACATACATACATACATACAAATATATTTTTATATATAAGATTTTATACATTTAATCTCTAAACAAATCTAAGCCGTTTTGGAATTGTTCCCACATCGCTTACATCACTAGAGGAAACAATAATTAATTATTAATGTACTGCCATCATTTTCATCAATAGTAATATTCTCATTATGACTAGAAGGAACGGTCAACGAGTTTCATCTGTTTCTTTTAACGCAAAATAATTTGTCATCAGACTTTTTGAGGTTAAATTTTTCAACTGTTTATACAGCTCCTGAAAATAGATTGTTAAGTCAACGCTGATGGTTCATTGCTCATTCCATTCATTGCTCGTTCTAAAAAGAGCAAAAATTTCTTCTTTTTTAATAGAAAAAATTTTTATTCTAAAATTCAATATTGTTTGTACACATACATACATATCGCCATATAAAATCCAAAATGCCCTAAGTTACAAAAAATTCAAAATCGACTTTTTTATTGATTATGATGCACCCTTTCAGAGTACAATGTTCTTGTCTTCAATATTCTCAACATTTAAAATAATTTTTTTTTTAATTTCTTGCAAGTTTTTTGCTTCTACAAATTTTTTAAATATTATTTAGGGCTTTTTGGATTTTATATAGTATGATGATATATCAAAAGTAAGATAAGCAAATTTTGTTATTGAAAAAAAAAAAAAAATTTCGAGTTTTGATAAAGCTTTGCTTTTTGATGAAAAGTTATGGAAAAAGTGGAAACCAGACAATTGCTTGATAAACATTATCCGAACTCTGCTTCATCGAGACAAATTGTAGTGAAGAGGTTTGCTCAATTTAAACGTGGTCGTACTAACACAAATGATCCAGAGCGCAGTGGACGACCAAATGAGGCTGTTATTCCAGAAAACATCAAAATGATCCCCAAATTGGTTATAAACGATCGCAAATTAAAAAGGCGCGAGCTAGCTGACATTGTAAATATATCAGATGATAGTATTTCTACCGTTTTACACGAATATTTGGGTATGCGTAATCTTTATTCAAAGTGGGTGTCACGTGAGCTCACGAATCGTGCCACGAACCGATGAAAACGATGGCAAAATTGTGTAAATTTGGCTTCAAATTGCTTACCGGCCCACAGTATTCTCCAGATTTAGCCCCTAGCGACTTTTTCCAGATCCAGATCTCAAAATAATGCTTGCTGGAAAGACATTTAAGTCCAATGATGAAGTAATCTCTGAAACTGAGGCATATTTTGACGAGAAAGAGAAATCGTACTATAAAGTAGTATCGGATAGTTGAACAATCGCTATACTCGTTGTATCGTCCTCGGAGGCAACTATGTTAAATAATAAAATTGAGTTTTGTCAAAATATTGTTTTTTTTTCTTACTTATCCTACGGACTTGTTGTATTCTGAAGTCCATCTATGACCGTTTTAATGTATTGAGACCTGGCACTATTTAATGCGCTAAGAATTTCTAAGAAATTTTCAGAACTGTAACAAGTAAGAAGTGATTTTTTTAAGTTTCAAAATTAAGTACAGCATTGTCAGAGTGACACATTAATAACCCAGTGTTACCAAACGCACACAATGCAGTTTTAAAGGCTGATCTGGTGTATCTCTTTTTTAAGGTATTGTTTATTCTCGTAACAATATTAAGGCTGGGTATATTAAGTCGTACCCCAGACTAAAAATTAGGAGCTAGTTAATTAGTCAAATTAATGAATTCAATAAAATAGAAGTGTTAATTCATAATTCCAAATAGACCGACCTAGTATCACATTCCTTGGAGGCTACAATATATAATTTCCAATTACGAAAATAGCGTGTTACTCCGACTACTGTGTGCTGAATTAAACAACCACTTTTTTCTGATTGATTACTCATCTAATCAATGACATAAAAAAAGAATAATTGATTTTTTAAATATCTATAAGAAGTAATTTCTTAGGCTTAATGAAAAAATAAATAAATACATCTATTTATATAGTTAATAGGCTAAAACATTTCTTTATATCTCTTCTACGCCCGCTCTACTTCTCCAATTTTTGGAAGATATGTATATAGATTTAAAGCAGTCATGAGCTTTTCATAGAACTTTTGTCCTAGATCAACTCATACGTATTCCTACGCTCTTGCTTTTAGACGTCAATGAAACTGCGATACATGCATATGTATTGTAAATGTACGAAAATTTTTTAAGGCACAGAGAAATAATTTAAAGAAGTTTTTTACGCTCTTGCTTTTAGTTGTCACTGAAACAGCGACAAGTGCACATGTGCGTCGGATGTGTTTTGATTTCTTTAATTTTTTTGAATTTTTTTTTAAATATCAACTTTCTGAGAGAGTAATTTTCATGTTCACACTAACACAACTATATTTTTACTTGCGCACATGACTGTTTTAAAGTTTTTCTGCACAGATCTGCACAATATCATTTTATTTAAGTCAGTTCAATACTTTGGGAGTAATGCCAATATAAAATTCTTACTAATAAGACAAGATAAGAATACACATTTTTTTATTTAGCTATACATTAAAAACAAACATACTGTTACGTTTTAACCTTTTTAAAACGTTTGAGTTCATTTATATTACGTTAAAATAAAATAAAACACTACTTTTTTATTGTTGTTTTACAATTTGTCTCTTTTATATTAATGCCACTGTAACTTTTCTGCACTTGGTCTTAATACAGCAAATTCGCTTTTACAACACTTTTTATTTGCGCCTAAACAGACTTATCTTATTGACAGCCAAATGATCACTGCACTCACCAACCGCGATTCGCCCCCTTTTATAGTATTTCATTATCAATTTCAAATGTTCTTGTAGTTAATACAAATTTCGATTTCTGTACGGTAAACTCCTATGTAAAACCAAAATACCCCAAAAAGCATCGGGATGGCAACTCCGTTACGCATGCAGGCGGCAGTACTCTTAAGTTAGTAAAGATAATTATGGCAACAATGGTAAGTCCCTACATGAACCAATAAAGTCCATAACTAAAAATCCCACAATAAATCCCTGGATCACTTCTAGTTTGGCTGTCGATGTGTAAAGACGTGTTTTTATCAAAGCGGAGAATTTAAGTTTGTTGCAAACGGTTCGTGTGTGAAAACTAAGTATTTACAAGTGTGAGTGTTACAATTGTGAAGAATTGTTGTTTTAAAGTTGAGACTCCCAGGGGTAATTCTGTGGTGTCTCAGTTTTTGACTTCAAGGTCAGTAGCAATTTGGAGAAGTGAGGTTAGATAGGACTAACGGAGTGGAGTTACCATACTCGTGCGGTGGGTTTTTGGTGCTACCAGAGTGTTTTTTTTTTGTTGACGGTTCGGCGTGTTTATTGGACTTTGATTTTCGAGTTGCATTTCGGTTTCGGGCGTGTTTAATTGGAATTGGTGACGGACTTGGCTGTGTTGATTGACTTCCTGTTTTGGCTGTGATTATTTTGACTTTGGTGAGTCGTTACGTTTGCTAGTTTTTGAATTTTTATTATTATGCCTCCTGCGGGGAAACCTCGCAAGACGGCGAAGGGTGATGCCTCTGACGCTGCGTCTGGGGCAGTCACTGATGAGGTGATGGGGCCCCCTCCACCTGCGAAGTCTCGTCTCCGTCATACGGAGAGCGAGCTGAGCAGTTCGGGGTCGGAAGCTGAGGTAAAGGCGAGTGGTGGTAAGGCGACCACCAAGCGGTTTAAGTCTGCTCCTGTCGCTGATGCTGCTGCTGCTGCTGCTGCTGTTGATGGTGTTAAGAGTGGTGCTGGTCGCGGTTCTGCTATTGGTACTGCTGCTCGTGGTGGTGCTGGTGGTGGTGCTGGTGGTGGTGTTGTTGGTGGTGCTGCTGGTGGTGCAGTTGGTGGTGTTGCTGGTGGTGCTGCTGTTTCTGGCGCATGTACCACGTCAGATGCTGGTGCTGCTGCTGCTATCTCTGATAGCTCTGCGGTTGGTGGTGGTTTTGCTGCGGCGTTTCCCCCGTTGCCATCTGTTGGCAGGGAAAGTAGGCAGCGTAAAAGGGCTGTGGCTTCGGCTGCTGCCTTTTCCATGTGTGATGGGGGTGTTACGGTGGCCGACGTTAAGGTTGTCACCGACAGTTTCCGTGAGGTGCTGTTCGGTGAGAACCTTAGTGCGGAGACGATGGGCAGACTCATGAGTCAGGCTAGTGGGTATGAGGAGCTGGTGATGAAACTGCTGGTAGACAACGAGCGGTTGAGGGGTAGGCTGGACATCCTCCAGTCTCCCAGGCCGGTTCAGTCTGTGACCACAGTGCCAGCTCCCGCTGCTAGGCCTGTTGCTCAGGCCCCAACGGTTGCTGCGGTGGTTAGGGCACAGGGTGTCGTGGTTCCCAGGCCTACACCCAAGCCTGTGGAAACCTGGTCGGTGGTCGTTCGCGACAAGAAGAAGGGCGCAACGTCCAAGGAGGTAGTGAGTAACGTCGTCGAACAAGTCGGACCTACCCTTGGAGTCAGAGTGCACGAGATGCGGCCGCTGAAAAGGACTAGCGGTGCGGTCATTCGCACACCTTCGGTGGCGGAGAGGTCGAGGATTGCCTCGAACAAAAAGTTTGAGGAGGTCGGCCTGGAGGTGACGGTCAGCGACAAGCTTGGTCCAAGGGTGGTGGTTGCCGGAGTACATGCGGTAATCACTCCTGAAGAGTTTATGTCCGAGTTGTTCGAGATGAACCTGAAGGAGCGAATGAGCTACGAGGTGTTCAAGAGGAGCGTTCGTCTGGTTACCAGTCCCTGGAGGTCTGACCCTGCCGGACAGGTCAGCGTTGTTTTGGAGTGCAGTGAGCGTGCTGCGAACGCGCTCCTGGATGTCGGTAGGGTCTACGTGAAGTGGTTTAGCTTCAGGTTGCGGCAACAGGATGCGATCCCGCACTGCTACCGCTGCCTCGGCTTTGACCACCTGCAGCGTGAGTGCAGGATGGGGCAGGATGTGTGCAGGACGTGCGGGACGATGGGGCATCTGGCCTCACGTTGTGTTAACCCGGTGAGGTGCCGCAACTGTGAGATGAGGGGCCTGCCAGCGGACCATAGTATGCTGTCGTTTGCGTGCCCCACGTACTCGGCTATGGTTGCCAGGGCGAACGCCAGACACTAATGGAGTTGCGCCTTTTGCAGCTGAATTGTCAGCGCTCGAAGGCGGTGACGTGCGAGCTAGGGCAAGCTATGTGTCAGCTGGACGCTAGCTTTGCCCTGATCCAGGAGCCGTATTTCGCGAATGGTGATGTTAGGGGGATTCCGGGGGGGTTTCGCGTATTTACTGACGGTGTGGGAAAGGCCGCGATTATAGTTAGGGACAGCGACGTGGACTGTACGAAATCAGTTGATAGCCAGCTTGGGGTGTGTGTTAGGGTAAAAGGGTGGTTTGGGGAGATGTTTCTGGCTAGCATCTACTGTAGGCCTGGCGTTTCATTGGAACCCTATCTAGGGTATATGGATACGGTACTACTCGCGGCGAGTAGTATTCCTGTTATCCTCGGCCTAGATGCGAACGCCTCCTCTCGTATGTGGTTCAGTAAGATTTCCAGACTTGGGTCTGGACATCCGAACCTCATACGAGGAGGAGTGCTAAGTGAATGGTTGCTCTCGAGAGATTTGAGCGTTTTGAATGAGCCGAGTGAGCTATATACTTTCGATGGGCCAATGGGCGTCAGTGACATTGACGTGACAGCTGCGAATGGGGCGGCAATTACTGCTTTGGACCTTAGTTGGAGAGTTTGTGACGATTGGGGGATAAGTGACCATAATCTCATCGAGATTAGGGTTACTTGTCCACAACGGACTAGGGAGACTGGTGGCGTTTTACGATGGCGAACGCGTGACGTTGATTGGGACCATTATCGATACTGTTTTAGGGAGGCATTGTCATCGGTGCCAATTGAAGACTTTAGGCTACTAACGATTGACGACCAGGTTGACAAGATTGTCCGGACGGCATCTGCGGTAAATGATGCACTGTTGGGCCGAGCTAGTTATGCGAAGCCCAAGAGGGTCAAATGGTGGACCCCTGAGTTGGAGACGATGCGGCGGCGCGTTCGACACCTCCGGAGACGTTTCCAGAGGGGTAGACGTACCAATGCTGAAGATTTAGCTCAGCGTAGGACCGAATATCTTGGCAGCCTTAAGACGTACAAGGACATGATTGTAACAGTTAAGGAGGACGAGTGGAGGAGATTTGTACAGGACAATAGGGATGACCCCTGGGGTAGGGTTTACCGTATCTGCAGGGGTAGAAAGAGTCAGGTGGACATAGGATGCCTCCATGTTGGCGACACCGTGTTGTCTTCATGGAGGGACTGCACGGACGCATTGTTGGGGGTCTTCTTTCCAAGGGCGGAGCCAGGCAACTATCCTCCCCCACCGGTGGAGGTTGCTGACCCTCCAAACTTGGTGAGGTCGGAATTAGATGACTGTTTTTGTCGGGTGAGAAGCAGGAAGTCCCCAGGTTTGGATGGGTTGACCGGAGAGATGTGTAAGAACATCTGGAAGGCCATCCCTGAATACCCGGAGGCGGTGTACGGTAGGTGCATTAATGAGGGCTACTTCCCGAAGGCATGGAAATGTGCTCGTGTTGTGGTACTCCTTAAGTCGCCTGATAGAGTGAGGAGTAATCCTCGCTCTTATCGGGGCATCAGCCTCTTGCCAGTATTTGGAAAAGTGCTGGAAAGAGTTATGGTGTACAGACTCAAGGAATGCTACAGCGAGGGCCCTTCATGCTACCAGTTTGGTTTTAGGGAAGGCAAATGCGTCGAAGACGCTTGGATGCATGTGAAGAGTTCTGTCGAACAATCATCTGCGAAGTATGTGCTTGGGCTTTTCATTGATTTTAAGGGAGCTTTCGATTATCTTTCGTGGGACAAGGTCTTACGAAGGCTATCGGAGGTTGGCTGTCGTGAGATGGGCATTTGGAGCAGCTATTTCGAGGATAGAAGAGCATGTGTTGTTGGATCCTTTGAAACGGTTTGGATGGAGGTTTTTCGGGGTTGTCCGCAGGGGTCCATCTGTGGTCCATTCATTTGGAATCTCATGATGGATACTCTGTTGAGGCAGCTCGGGCTGACATTCAAACTGTGTGCGTATGCGGATGACTTGCTCATCCTAATCGAAGGCCGGTCTCGTGCTGAGCTGGAGAGAAAGGGTGCCCAGGCCATTCGCATTGCTTGTGAGTGGGGTGTATGGGTTGGTGTGGACGTCGCAGTGGACAAAACGGTGATGATGTTGCTTAAGGGCATATTGTCAACCGGGCGACCTCCACTCATTAGAATTGGTGACAACAGCATTCGCTATGTGACTCAGGTCAGGTACCTCGGAATAGTTATTGGGGAGCGTATGAGCTTCCAGGCTCATCTCACCCATGTCAGGCATAAACTGGCAGCTATCGTTGGAAAGGTTAGGCGCATATTGAGGAGTGATTGGGGACTCAGCAGGCGTGCCGTCCGTATCATATACGATGGGCTTTTCGTCGCTTGTGCGGCGTATGGCGCGTCGATGTGGTATAAGACGGTCATTTCTGTTGTTGGACAGGGTAAGATTCTCACGTGTCAGAGAATTGCACTCTTGGCATGTGTTCCGGTGTGTCGGACGGTATCTACCGATGCTTTGCAAGTCCTTGTTGGTGTACTGCCGCTTGACTTGGAAGTGGTACGTCGTAGCATTGCTTTCAGGGTCAAGAGGGGACTGCCACTTGGGACGGACGATTGGCTTTCTGTTTCGGAGCTCGGATTGGGAGAGATAGGTATAAGGCCCTTTTGCAGTGGTGCCTCGTAGATAGGTGGCAGACGAGATGGACGAACAGCGACAAGGGAAGGATGACTTATGGATTTATTCCGGACGTTACGTTCGTACGGGAACACCCTGACTTTGGCTTTGGCTTGAGTCTGGGGTTCATACTGACGGGACATGGCTCTTTCAATGCATTTTTGCATCGAATTGGCCAGACTGAATCAGCGGACTGTCGGTGTGGGAGGGGAATTGAGGACTGGAGGCATGTACTGACTTCGTGCCCGGACTATGATGACGTTAGAGATTTAGATAGTATGGGTATTACTCATACTGCGGGGGTGTGGGATTTCAGTAGGGTATTGTTGGACGATCGTACTTATAGTAGGCTGGGCGTTTTTGCCCTTGAGGTGTTTAGGCGTAGAAGGACGGCACTATTAGCGAAGGTTGAACCTGCATCACCATCTTAGCGGTCTCCTGGCTAGTCTTTTTCTAGCTTGGCGTCCCGCTGGGGTGCTGACGGTTTGATGTGTTATGCTGCTTGCTGTGATTGTCTGCTGTTTGCTGTTTCCCGACCTGCTGTTTGCGGCTTGATTTGTGGCTGCAGTTTTGGGTGTTGTGTGTTTGTACTGGTCTGCTTTTGACTGGTTGTGTTCTTGTTGTTGTGTATTGTGTCCGTGGCGCACGATGTCACTTTGAGTTCTCCCGTGAGGGTGGCTCCGTTTATTGTTGTGTTGTTTGAGTGTTTCTTGTTTGTTGTTATCACCATCTTGGTCACCAGTCCGAAGTTGTTTGGGACTTACACTGGTAGTAGCATTTATGCTATGAGGCCTGACCGGAGGCTTAATTCTGGTGCCACGGGTGTCGGGAGCCCCAGGAATTTCGGTTCCTGCCCGACTATGGTGAGGCCCCCTTTGTGGGAGCAACGTGGTGGCTGTGGTTTAAACCCAAATCGCGGGGAGAGCTATGCTGGCTCCGTGTGGAGTTACATTTGTAACCGGTGCCGTGACCCATAGATCGGTAGGAGTTTAGATAGTCTCCGGCACCTCGCCAAGGTGTGAAGTCATGTCTAAATTACATGGCTTTAAATTGGTACTCACTGGTGATTCTAATCATAGGTGGGGGCGTTGGTGGACGCATTATATTCACTCGTGCTTTGGCACCGTGAGGTAACGTCCTAGGGCAGGTACTCACGTTAAACCACTGACTTAATAAATCCCTGTAAAACCACTGATTTTAAAAATTCCTGATGTGGTGAATTTTTCTCTTCAGATTTTAATTTTCGTAACAATATGTATAAAAATTAGTTTTGTTTGATTTTTTAAAAATATTTTTTTTGAAATTATTATGATATTATATTTTTAAGCTTATATTAAAAAAAAATTAGATGTAAGTAATTGAAATCTACAAAAAATGTTGTATAAAGCATTTGAAATAAAATACACTTAAAATTCATTTCAATTTTCATTAAAATGGGGCTTAATTCTGAAATATTAAATTATATAGATATTTTATATATGTACATACAATATTAAAATAAATGTTAGATGCTAGAATGCGGCTGATTGTATTAGCCGCTGAGTACACTAGTGTTTATTAAGTTACGTTTAATAATACAATCTTTTAATTTTTTTTGTGTATTCAAATTAAAAGTTTCATGTTCGTAAAATTGATGAATACTTTGTTGAAATGACAGCATCACAATGCGAGCCATTTTCTATTATTCTATTTCCAAATTATATTAGATGTAACGAAGGTTTAAATGAAAGAATGCAAGATTTACAACAACCATAAATAAACATTTGGAGGACACAAAAAAAAACAAAAAATCATGCCCGACATTTAAGTGATGCCATAAATTTTGTTAATGGCACACAACCAAACATTTTAAAATATTTTTAGAAAATACATGCATATGAATCTATAAAATGCACTTATGTATATATGTACATATATTTGTATGTTTTTCTCATATAATAAACAGTAATAAATTTTAAAATGGTTAAGCACTAATTTTAATGATACGGAACGAACAATATTTGACATACAATTTCGGGTGTATGCTTATGTGCTAAGTTTTATTGGACGCATTATTAATTATTTTTATAATTCAACATGTGATCAAATATAGTTGTGGTAATTACATTATTACAAATCAGATTTAACAAAAATATGAAAAAGTGATTCCTTACTCAGGTTGTTTTGATAGCAAATTTTGGTAGATACCTATCGAGGCATAACCGCCAAAAAGACGTAAACGCTATGATTATCGAAATTCATTTTTTGATAAAACTGGATAGTTCTCAATCATTAGCACCATCACACAAAATTCTATAGTTGTAAAATGTACCAATATGATTTTACAGCGAAAACAAAAAAAGACATACGAAAATAAAAATGCCTAAACAGAAATACATCACATCAGGGATTGTATTGTGGGATTTTGGTCTATTGGTTTGTATCGAGGTTGTGAATGTGTTATCCTGGTAATGCCGTACTGATTTGTGTATTTGACGGCATTGCCAATTCGACCATCTTTGGGTAACACAATCTTACATGTTTAAAATTAACGGACATAAAATAGATAATCTGAGAGCGTTTGAGACATTTGCGAAACTTTCCAAACTGTAGGCTATTAGGTATATAAGCTAAGCTGCTTTGCCTACGTCGGTATAGTTATCGTTTGCAGTCATATAGTAAAGTCCAAGATAAATAAGTTGCTGTATTAAGATAAACTATACAAAGATAATGTAAGAAAATAAAAACTATAAAACAACAGTTTGCCATTTATTTTATTTTACGTACAAATCGTTTTAAAAAGGTTAAAACAATATTTAAAAAAAACTTATCCTGCAAGTTCTGATTTTGTTGCTTACGTCTTGTTGGCAGTTATGGCTGATATGTTGACTGAAAAAAACTTTAGGATTTACAAATTTTTCTTCGAATATTAATTACCATGAATATATTCGATATCTATAAAATGTTCGAATTCATTCTGCATCTTTTTAAGTCTTACATGCGCACTTTTTTTGAGAAAAAATCTTACTGATTTAAAAAAAAAAACACAAATCACTTTAACTTTCCATGGGAAATAATTGAACGTAAGCTGAGGTTTGTCGTCAGGTAATAAAATATTGAAGTTGTGTAATATTTTGTAACAACAATTATATGAGGAAATTTTGGGATGTATCACATTATTGATTGCAGAAAAGTATGTCGGCTGATATCTAAAGAAGTTTTTCCTGAGACTGGACTGAAATCATAGTTTTAACCCTGCTGTGGGGTTTGGACCATTTTGGTCAATTTTGTTTTTCATTTTGCTTTTAGGACGGAACAGTTCAACATATCAGCTTAAAACTTAAGCTCAGGTGCTATTTTAATAATTTATTACTTCTACGAAATTTTTAGTGTTCTTTGTTGTAAAGGAAGTTAACAAAATAAAACCTTACAAATCTTAAGTAAAATACTATTTTAGTCCGTTAATGTTTATTGATGTTGCACAACCAATGGATCAGTTTCATTGAAAGCAAATATATAAAGTATATAAACTTTTTGAAAACAACCATATTGAAGGAATAAAAGTTTTATTTTTTCGAACTGAACCGATGTATACCAAAAAAGTTTTCAGATTATTTTCTGGCTGGAAATTTTTTGATTTTCTACACATATTCAAATTCTAATTTGTAATCGTCATTCAACTCAGATTTTAGGCCATACTTCACATGTTTTGTGGGCATATATTGCCTAAATAACAACGATCTCGAAAAACCATCAAATATTTATCAATTGTTACATCTTCGTAGCAGTTGTAAAACATTGTAAAATGAGGGACCGAATTTACTTTTGTTTTCTCTCTCCCTTCGAACCCTAGTTTCGTCAAGGCGAGAAGCGCTTGAAATCATGTTAAAATTTGTATTATTAATTATTACTTTTTCGGAAAATAGAGTGACCAAACCGTGCATCAAACAAAGCGTTGTACACGACAAACAACTGTAAAAATTTAAGTCGAAGTCACTACACCTTTATACTTCTTATCCAAATTTTTTCTCCCATACTTGTTTGTAATTTCAATTATTTTCTTTCTAGTGTAGGGTGTGGGCCATGGATGTGTGGATATAATATTCTAGCTTGAAGTTCTTACGACACGGTGTAGAGGAGATAAACTCCATTGCATTCCATTTTCGACTTCACATATAACCGATTGATGCATCATCATCTTCATTTTCTATATTTAATATTTTCATGCAAAGCTGTACAAATATCGCGGTACATATAACCGATTGATGCATCATCATCTTCATTTTCTATATTTAATATTTTCATGCAAAGCTGTACAAATATCGCGGTACATATCGTGTACGAGTGATATGATGAGGGACATCATAGAAATAAAGGGTGTACCAAAATTAACATAAGATTTGAATTCATCGCCATTTTTGCATTAAAGTTTTGGCAAATTCTAAAAAACAATTCGACAACTAATAGTTAGAAAATATGGAGCGATAAAACAAGGAGTCTCTATTATTGAACAATAATTCGAAAATAATGAAAGCTTAGTGACCGCAGGTCGAAAACTTCATACAAAATATGTTTGGAATATCATCCTAGGCAATAAAGCACATTTTCACATTGATGGTTTTTTTAATCGCAAAAATTGCAGCTTTTGGGACAAGATGGTGCCACATGCCATACAACCCGTTAAACAATTCAATTGCTGCATGCGACATTTCCAGATTGCCCCCTAGATTTCTTTTTATGGAGTTATTTTAATTCACAGGTCTACCATATATCAACAAGCCCACAACCACCCGGGCATTAAAGGAGGAGATTCAACGTCGTGAAGTCCACTTGCCCGATGTGTTATACAATAGATAATCATATCCTATGTACTTTATTATTCAATAAAATATAACAATCAAAAGACTAAAAACTATTAAATTCAAATCTTACGTTAATCTTAAAACACGCTTTAGATCTCAACATTACCCTGAAAACTATGTGAATTACAAATCTTCTATCTTCCATATATATAAAAGAGGATTTTAAAATGCGTTGTAATTGATGTTCTCTGAAATGCGTTAACGAAAGGTAAAGTCAATACCAAAAGAAGGTTCTAAATTTGGTCTAAATATTATAGCAGCTTATTAAATACGTGGTGCATGCACACATGTTTCTACAGATATTCTCTGAAATGTGAAAATAATTGGAAATCGATGGAAATGATAAGTCTAGATATAGTAAGTGTCCTTAAATAATAAACAGAAAAGGCTCTTCGGCACCAGGAATAATTAGCCACCTTAAATATGTCTATAAGATTGACGTTATTGTGCAGCAAGTAAACTTGAAGGCGTCTCTAGGTGCTAGCGTATTGACCTCTTACCAAGCAACGTTGTAAACTGTGAATAACTGGATGAAATATTAGGACGCTGTGTTTCGAAGAAGAAGTGTCCGTTAAGGCCCTAAAAAGCCATGGGACAGAAATTAGCGACTTTATTTGCTAATGCAACAAGAATTGAGAAGAATTTTATTTTTATAAAATAACCCGTTAACTGGTTATTTGGTTAATTTTTAAGCGAAAATCGATTTTTTAAAAATTGTGAATTATGTGGTAATCGGTTTTTGTCGAATAATCGATCTCCTTAGTCACAGATGACACTATACCACAACGTATGTGTGTCAGAAGATAACAATGGATTCTGTGTGCATTAAAATCAACCCTATTCACACGACTCTACTCAGCGATTTTCGCCAGGTCGCTGGTGAACGTTTCGTTTACATTCTCGTTCTATTCGCCAAGAGGTTCGGCTTGCGATCAAAAGAATGCGAATGACAAATGTTCGGAAATGAGAAGAAATAAGTCGTTAGAAATATTAAAAATAAAGTGTGAGAAACAACAGAGCATTCTGTTATCCCTGAATTTATCGTGAGCTCGTTGAATAAGTTCCCATCTATAACCACTGTTATAGAACGATCTCTGAGGAAATTTGATATAAGTCAAGAGAAGTGACTACCGACACCAAAGGAATGTTTCGAAATGAGGAACTTTCTTTCAAACGCCTTGAAAGAAAGATCCACAACCACGAATAGAACTGTTCCACATCTCTAAGAGCAACACCAGCAGATTATCAGTATAACGGCCCTTGCGGTAACCGTACTGAAAATCACTTGCAAATTTTCGGACTCCAAATACATATTTCACAAATTGGTGATTAATCATAATCTTCATAACTTTAGAGAGTGCAGAACAAACCGCTTCTTCGATTTAATAACATATTAGTCCATGCGTTACTCTACAGAAATCGTATAAGAATAATCAAGAGAAAGTATTTGTAATTAAATATGATTAAACTGATTTATATTTTTTTATGTAATAATATTTACACAATTTCGTATGTAGGGTATTTAACAAATTTGTGTTAATGTATGTATGTAGGTATTAATGTGTGTAGGTCTGTATGTAAGTCATATATACTATATTGGAGTATTAAAATGTATGATTTTCATTTTTTTGTTTTTCATTCTCATGTTTGTTGAGTATAATCCCTTCTAACAAAATGATTGACATTGAGTATTAGTTACTTATCTATGGTTATGTATGTGTATGTGTTAGTGCTTATAATACATATAATACATTCATACATGCATACATACATATTGTGAATTTATGTATGTTTTGATGTTAAAAAATTGGTCGAATATTGTTGGTTTGTTTGAATTGAAATTGAGTAGATGTTCACGGATGTGTATACTGAGAGAAATTAATTTTATAAAATTATTCAAAATCCTTTATTTTTAGCAATAATTCTTGAATAGTGTGAATATTGAGTGTATCCAATGTTCACTTAGTGTATCTTAAGTATTCAAATATTCAAAGGATGACATATAGAAGGTGTTTTTTTCTTTACGAAAATCGAGTTTGTTTTTTATCGGATGTAGGGATCCCAATACAATCATTAATTAGAGATACCTATTGAAAATCAGAATATTGTACTTTTTATAAAGGCACAACGAATACGATCGGTGTTGCCAAAAGCCCTTGAAATAAAATCATCATTTAGGGAGAGAAAGATCATATTAAAAAAAATATATTTTTTTATTTACTCATTTTATTACAAAAACGTAAACATAGACTAAAGGCCTGGTTAGTCTTATGTAAACGTATACGTTGCGGATCGGCTGTGCCGTTTTGCTTACCTAGTTTATGTGTAAATAGATACTCTTACGTAAACGTAACGTTGCGTTGCGGAAAAAACTTAAAAAAATTAAATTTCTTTCTGTTTTTACGTATCAGTTGTCAAAAAATTTTAATTTGGTGTTGAAAAAAAGCTCGAACTTAATAAATGCTTTTTTTTAATCATTGTTATAAATTATAAAAAAGTTCTATTTTATTTCAAAAAATAAAAAATGAAATAAGACAATTTTCAAAACCATATGAAACGTTTACGTAATTTTAGTAAAGGCCTGGTTACTCTTACGTAAATGTTGCGTACACGTAAACGTTAAGGTCGATTTCAATCGTTGATAGTTACATCAACAAACAAAATTGCCGAATTCGGTTTGAAGAGCAGCCAGAGATAGGTTAAGTGCTGACAATAAAACCTGAAATATTTTACTATTTCGTGCGGTTTGTGGGCTGGTGTCATCATTGGACTATACTTCTTCAAGAACGATTAAAATCCCAAAGTTACATTATGGAATAAGGTACCGTGCATGACTACCGGCTTTCTTGCTCAAAATGAAAAAATTCGACTTGGTTGACATTTGGTTTCCACAAATTAATGCCTCATGCCACACGCACGCTACACCATGAACCTACTGAGGAGTGAATTTGGTGAGAAATTTATCCCATGATCCATTGGCAGAGAAAATGCTTGCAATTTGACACTATTAGACTAGACTCTAGAGTACGGACAAGCCAGCATTAATTCCAGTCCTAGAGAACAGCATTTCAGCTGCCACTGGTGAGACGCCGGCAGAAGTACTAGGAAAAGTATGTTGAAATTGGAACTGACGGATGGATCACATACGGTGTAACCTCGGATAACATT
This sequence comes from Wohlfahrtia magnifica, assembly GCA_023159175.1. Classification (NCBI taxonomy): domain Eukaryota; kingdom Metazoa; phylum Arthropoda; class Insecta; order Diptera; family Sarcophagidae; genus Wohlfahrtia; species Wohlfahrtia magnifica. Next base: position 275,079 of record JAKWBJ010000504.1, on the reverse strand, counting down.
TACATGAAATAGCCTTCAAGAATATTATCCCGCTAACGAATGTTTGATTCATTTTTGGACATTTTCTGTGTTTAAAATGTAATCTATCTCGATATTTGGTTTTATTTAAATTGACTTTTAAGAATATTCGACCACGTCTTCAGAACAATTAGAAAAAATTTTGGACAAATTTTGAAAAAAAAAAAATGGAAATCTAAAGCTTCGTCAGCATAAGAATTTTTGGAGACCTTTTACCAAAATTCTTTACAACTCAGATTATCTAGAGTTGCAAAATTATCATTAAAGTTGACAAGACGAAGTTCTTTAACTAGTCATCTAAATTTTGATGATCCCTCTCGTCAATTAAGGTGAGAAACTTTTGTATTTCTACTTTCAAAGAAGGTTCAAGAAACACGTCAACATTTCTTCATTTCCAAATTTTCTGTTTTAATATAAAGAGGTTTTTTGAAAGTAATATAGTTGCATATACATATGTAAAAACATACAACTCCATGTTTACATATGTGTTGCCTTTTCATACTAAATATCTATACATTTTTAATTTTTAATGTATAAGACATTCAAAAATTAATTTTTTTACAATTAAATTTTTTCAAAAATGCTAATAAGAGTACTTCCTAATGCTCAGAAACAATTATACAATTTTGTGTACACTAGAAACAGGGTACATATCAAACAAAAGAAAAAAGTACAAGTTGGTTGATGCACAAATTTTTCGTTTAAAAAATTAACTCTTGACTTAAAAAATCATCATTCAGGCAAAGCTGATTGTGAGTATGAGTAGTTGAATTTGAATGATATGTACTCACTTATACTTATAAAGTCATGAGTGAGTATGAATAAATGTCTGATCTCTGATACATATAGTACACACATACATATTTTCTCTTGGGTTTTATTTATATCAAATGATTATGTTAGTAAGAATTGTACTAGGGTAATCCCTTTCGCCTTGTTGTGAGCCCGCTTTTTGACTGACGTGGATAGATAAAGAAAGCTTTAGCTCTTACCGTCTCTACACATGCAAAATTACATCTTTGGGTTTTAATGATGGTTTGTATTGACTGCCGAGTTATTTAAACCAAATTTAAAAACTTCAACTCTAACCATTTTCAAGATATACCAAAATCATAATTTAATTCGTATGGGAGGTACCATACCCACTAATTCGACTTCGCCCGCTTTTAGCTGATAGTTTGTACTTTCCATGAAGTCATTGAACCATATTCAGAACTTTCCATTTTAATCGTTCTCTAGATATACAAAAATCAATATTTAATTTGTATTGTATATGCCACACCAACTTATTCAATTTTGGCCATATTTCGACTGATGATGTATTATAACTTCTAAGTTACTTAGACTAAATTCAGAACCTTCCACTATTACCACTCCAAAGATGTACAAAAATCGATATTATTCATTTTTGGCTCAATTTTAGACTGACCCAAAATTAGAGGTTCTTACTATTTATTTTATATTGGCGTGGCACCGCCCAGTTGAGCAACAGTGAAGCCACACACCAGAAGAAAGCAGTCTATATATGCTTTTTATATATGTACACAGTTTTAAAAATATTTCCTAAATCTCAAAAGGTATAATGCTGCAACAAATTTTTTTTTCAAGTAAAACCAATGGACTTACAAAAACAAAATAAAATCGGTTGGCGCATTTCAGAGAACACCAATTACGACGCATTTTATTGTTCCCTTTTATATATGTAGATTACTCCCAAAGTGTGGAATCGATTTTGTGCACTTCTGTACAGAAAAATCTCTAAACCCATATAGTATATCTTTCCAATATCGGTGCAGTACAACGGGAGTAAAAGAAATACCAAGAGATGTGTTGGCCTATTAATTACAATGTGCGACAAAGAAACCTAGCAAATCATACTATTTTTATGATAGGCACTGCCGAGCAATACAAGGATCTGTTTTTTAAATTTTCAAAACACCTCGAAAATCTCGAGTTACAGGTAAAGCACCGGTTTTTCGGATCTCTGTGCAATTATAAGCTAATAACTTAGTTGAGTTTGGAAAGAAGAGAAACAGACCTCTTAAATCAGATATATGTCGTTTAAGTAGCCTGGAAAAAACTTGGGGTATTTCTCAAGCAAAGAAATTATTCATCAAAATTTTTCCACTTTTTTCAAGTTTAGATGGAAGTTTTCGGCATTATTTTATACAACAACAGTACTATTGCTGAATTAATTCAGGAGTCACATTAAGTTATGAATAAAATGAAACTTACGGTTTAGATATCCGTTGGAAATTGAATTGAATTTTAGTACAGCAACTCATGAAAAAATTATAAAGTTTTCAGAAAATTGATATTTTTTATTACTTTCATGTAGAAAAATCCTTTTTCGTATTTTTCCGAAACTGAGTTTTTTTTAGTGATTTCTATACATTGCACGCAAATAAACCTTATTGCAATAATTTAATGTAATAGCACCAGAAATAATGGTTTTACAAGTATACAATTGTATACAAAGCTCTTTTACAAAATTTCGTTTTGCAAAAACCACTAATCATCAAACGTATAATAAGGAGATTGTAGTCCAAACATCTAAATTCTGTTTCATTTTCATTAAAACCTGTATTTAAAGTTTACATATTGATTATTTCAGTTTCTATTATGTTTTTACATTCTTTTATAAAATTAAAATTATTTACCTTTAGTTAGGGCCCTTCTTTATTAGAGCAACAATATGCTCTAATATGTTTTAAAAATATTTAGTTTTCCCGTCAGTGTTTTAAACTTTAAAAGTTTTAAAGCCTTTTTAAATATAATAATAAATTAGTTATTTTTAAAGTGTATTAACACAAATGTTACAAGTAAACCTATACGGTTTTCTTCACTGATAAAGCAAATTTCCACAAATATCCGCTTTATTATTTCACACACATGCATAAATGCATTTATTTTTTGCACGTATTTTCATAAACATAAATATTATTCAAATTGTATGAAACATGGATGGTAATAAAAATAGCAGCAAATTACTAAAGAATTACTAATTGTATATTTTTGAATTGGATCTTAAGAGCATTAACCGATATGTGAGTGACAGGGAACACGAGTACCAATTTATTTCTGAATAGGATTGGTTACAGGAGGTTGTGGTCGAAAAAATCAAAACTTTTCGAGAGCTGCTATAATTCTATTGTTATTGTTTTAAAAATAAAATATATTTTGGCTCTTTAAGCTTTCTGGGAGTGACCACACATTTAATTTTTGTTATGCATTCTTAACGGAGTGACAGGGTACCTAGGTACACAAAAAAAATATTCTGGAGCTTATGTGAAAGTCATACTAAAATCTTATGCGTACCCGGGTACCCACACTACTATGTTAAAAGTGTTTTCTTTGTCACTCACATAAGGTATAAAGGCAATATATGTAGTTAGGGTTTTTTCTGTGTTTTTGGCTTTCCCGGGAAATAAAAAAAAATTATTTGTTTTTAGGTAGTAAAGAGTGGACGGAATTGGACAAGTGGGCGTGGTACCTCCAATATAAACTAAATATTGATTTCATTATATCTTGAGGACTGTTAAAGCCAAAGCTTATAAATTTGGTCTGAATAACTTTATACTTAATACAAATCATCAGGCGAAGTGGGCATAGTACATTCCATATAAACTAAATATTAATTTTCTTGAGAACGGAGACAGTAGAAGTTTCTAAATTAGGTTCAAACAACGTCGTGAACAATATCATCAATCAGTAACTGGGCAAAATTGGATAAGTAAACGGATCAGCTTCCTTCTATAATAAACATTGGATTTTTTATATGTGGAGAACGACGACTATTAAAGCTTCGTTATATATCTTCATCACCCAAAAAACGAGAATTGCATAAATATATATATATAAGATACGTATATATATAAGATACGTATAAGATACGTAAATACATAGACAGCTTTTGTCCGGTGTGATTTATGCAATTCTCGTTTTTTGGGTGATGAAGATATATAACGATATATATATATATATATATATATATATATATATATATATATATATATGCTAATGAATATGTGTTTGCTTGAAGATTGTATAGAGCTAAAAAGCAGAACCTACAGTGTCTTCCCGGAAGGAAAAAATGTTTGGACTTTGACCGGAAGGGAACAAAACGAAAAAAGGATAAAAAATGTAACTAAGATAGAATTTAAAATATAAATTAAGCTGGGGGTAGCGAAGCACAATGGGTTTTAGCTAGTACTACACAGAATAGAAGTAATAGAAGTAGGAACTTTAATTTCTTAAAGGTTTATTTAATAAAAAAATATTATTCTAGAAGAATAAAACCAAAAACAAAAACAAAACGTTTGAAATATTTAATACATTTAACAGTCTTAAAATATATTAAAAAGAACTGGTCAGGCAGAAATAGTAGGCAGTTTCGTACTGGTTTGGAGTTGCTTATCGGGATCTGTGGTCGATATTTGAGATTTTGTTGAAACAACCATTTACTGTTTCATATATTTGAACCTTTTTTAAAATAATTAAAGGCCATCTATGATATAAAAGGGTCTTTTTGAAGCTGGTACTTCCAACAATGCAATAAACCAAAGCATACAGCATGCTTTGCAAAGGAGTAGTCAATATATAAAGGTTTCAAACAGCTTCATTATCTTTCCCAGTCACCTGGCGTAAATCCATAGAAAAGTTATTTGATTAATTGGACCGACAAAAAAAAAACGCAATTTAAAACAAACAGAGCTTAAAGAATGCTTTTGTTAAACAATAGCACTAGTGAAACTACAACAAAAAATTAGTATTTTCAATGAAATGTTTTTTTTTTTTGATGAGCGAAGATGGCTCTAAATACGCACCAAGCTGGTATTCCGTCTCGGGAATCCCCGGAATATCTAAATATAATACAACAGTTGAGAACATAAATTAAAATTTTATTTAAAACTATGCTGTTGATATGAACACATCTGTTAGTTTTTATTCTTCGTATATTTATTTATTTGTTCATATGTAGGTAATACGATGGTTCTGCTTTAATAACCACTATTGTTTCAAAGTTTAATTTAATAATATTTAAAAAAAGTATAAAAAATTATAAAAAATGTGTATGTGCGTCCTGTATAAAAACGCTAGCGTTTATGAGGGGAAAATCTAAATAAAAAAATTTAAGAAAATTTAATATCAAAAACCATTTAACTGCGGGTCTATTGATAAATTCAATAAGTTCATTAACTCTATCATATATACAAAAATAATATAAGAATTTTGATCTGCCTTGGATAAAGCCATTTTTCGTTAAAAAAAACAACCTTTCTATAATAAAATTAAAAAAAAAGTAAAAAATATATAATAATTTTTTTTTTTGGTAATTTAAAAAGAATATATTTTTTAAGCAATTTTGGCAGAAAACCAATGATTTTTCTTCAAAATTTAATAGGGTATTTTATATGCGTATAATACTCTTATTTATTTTTGCTGAGTTTTTATTCTAAACAATTTGTGTTGCAACATATTGTGGGGAAAGAGTAATTCACTTTTTAAAACGTTTGAATATTACATTTTGTAAATGAAAAATAACGAAAATATATTTTCTTTTTATAACATTAAAACCATAGCGACGCGATTTAAATTGCTAAAATATGATGAATGGAACATGTAATGGATTTTACATATTTACATACATACGTTTTTATGAAAAAAAAAGTTAATTGAATATTTAAAATCAAAAAAAAAATTATAACATTCAATAAAAAAGATACCATATAAATTTATAAATTTAGTGCTAAAGAGATTTAGAATTTGGGTATCCGATATTAATGGTCAATACAATGACACAGAAAGATAAAAGAATTAAATATGATTTTTTTGCTAAGTGATAATATGTTTAAATAATAATATTCCGTATATCATACAAAAATATATTATGACTTTGTAGAAAAAAATTTTTTATAGTCTAATTCTAGCCTAATCTAATAGTTATTCATTTAATGTATCGTAAATCAAAGCTCATAAAGTTTTATTTGTTAAATTTAAATTCACACGTTTTTAGTACACAACATAGCAAAACAACACAGTGAAACAATAACAAGAAGAGCAAATTAGACGCGATACCTTGCAAGCCTGGCAGCCAATATTGGCGGTTGAGACCAAAGGCAAATGGACAGCCGGACTCCTCCCTAGTGATGCCAGATTCTGGAGAGGTAAAAAGATTACATTCAAAAGAAAAAAACGTACATTTTTAAGTATTTTAAATTTCTGCAATATCAGAATCCAGCAAAACTTCACAATCGATTATTATTCCATAGTGCGTATCTGAACAAATAGCTTCAAATTAATTTAGCGTTCAGTTAAAGAAATTTATCATTATATATTATATATGAATCATTATATATTGTATATGTATGTATATAAAAAATAAGTACTTTTACGTTTTTTTTCATATCTTAAGAGCACATTTTTTAAAAAAGAGTACGTGTAATCTTTAAAAGACCACGTCTAGCATCCCTACTCTTCCCTTATGTAGAGAACTGGATTGGAAAAGCTACAAGAGAGTTTAACTTCTATTTAACACAAATGCTCTCAGAACACGAATATTTCCAAAAGTATTCGCATAAGGTGGTCAAATGTGGGACTCCTTACTGACTGTACGAAGATGAAGACCAGATTGATGATGCGGAACACACATTTTTCAAGAGTGAAAGCAGTAAGTACTGGAGACTAGAATAGGTAAATTAACAGTGTAAATTCTAATCCCTACCTAAAGCATTATGAAATAAAGCTGAATGCGTTACCGGGGTGGATTGAATCCCAGATGGAGGTGAGTTTTTAGCGCAATCACTACATGCCGAATTCGACGGCATTTGATAATCCAAGGGAATTTTCCTACCTCGAAAAAAAACTAACAACCCGTTTTCCTAAGAAAGGCAAGTGGAGTCGCTGGTCCATTTATATGTAAAACCCAAACAAAACACTGAACCTTTGTACAAAAATGTGCTTCACAAAAATTTTTCGTAGTCTTTTGGCAGAGTGAAAACTTTACTAACATTTCACCTTAATAGCAACCTTAATTAGATTCGTTTCATAAGTGAACTTAACTTCCATATGTGTTTCGTAATAATAATTTAAGACTACAAATTGAAATAAGTTAGTAAGTACTGGAATAACTATACGCTTCGAGTCCATTTAAGACAAATTTTGAAATAAATAAGTGTGTTTTAACACTATCTACTACTGCTAAGTAAGTAGTAGCATTGAGTTTTAAATTATGTTGTATTGTATTAAATGGCCTGCTTTACCGAACATAACTTCCTTACTTCTTTTTTTATTGAATTTTACTTTTTTTCAATCGCGATTGAGTTGCTTGAAGAGGAAATATCGGTATTCAGGTTCTGCTTTTATGTTTTTTTTTCTTAATTTTATTTATCGCTTTTTATACCATCCAATTAATTTGTTTTTGTTTGTTTTATCTCTGTTTCTTATTCGGTTCAAAATTTATTCATTTGTCTTTTTCTTCTTTCAAAGAAAACATACGAGGGAGTTATCAAAGTTTTAAAGGAAACTAAAAATTTTATTTTTAAGCATAGTTAGAGCATTGTGTACCCCAATATTCTAAAACAATAATTCGCAAGAAAAAGCCATGCAGTCAGTGTTAAATGACTCCTTTATATTTCAACAGATTAATGACCCAAAACATACGGTTCTTATTGCCAACGAATGGCTACAGTATTACTCTATGCAACTGAACTTCTACTTAGTCACCTGTTCTTAATCCAATAGAGCATTTTTGTTACCATCTAGGGCGCCATATACGTAAACTAGGGGTAAGAAAAATAATAGACCTAAACAAATATTATAGTGGACGCATGGTTAAATATTCCAAGCTCTGTGATGCAAGACTTGGTGGATTCGATACATTTACGACCTAAAGAAGGTATTAAAAATAGTGTTGACTACTTTTTTTCTAATTTTTCTGTTAAAAACCTGTTGTTTACTTACTTTTGTGAAGTTAATTTATTGTTTTCCTTGCACAAATTAAACAAATGCAAGAATATTGTTAAGTTTTTTTTTATTAATATTGTCTACTGCCTTTAAGCCTACAAGACAAAAAATTTTTTTTTCTAAATAAATTTATAGATTTTTTTTAAAGAAAAATATAGATCGAATTCTTGTTTACTTACTTAAGTGATTAACTGTATGTAATTCATTTAAAGCCACAAGTCTACGACATATAAAGTATTTTTCAATTTTTCAATAAGGGTTATTAATGTATACTAGTATGTCAAATTTGAAAGTGTAATTTGTTTTTGGGTTTCTCTTAATCAAGTTTTCGACAAATCAATATTAAAAATATTAAGCTTTAGGAACGCTTCCGAATTCTAGATTTTTATTTTAAAAGTCAATAATGTTCGATGAACTCGTATAGCAAAATCTCGTTTAGTGATCTGTTGGTTAATAAATCGTTAACAAGCTAAACTGTCAGATATGCACTGAAAGCAACACAACATAATTACAAAAGGTACGAGTATCATAAATCATTATCCAACGGCATCATCGACACATATATCTTTCGAAATTAAATGGGAGTTATCATTGCATTGCAGTTAATAATGTGCTGTATTGACATATGCAAAAATTGTAAAAGCAATTAGATCGATTTGTGTATTAAATAGGATGGTGCTAAGTTATTTGGATGCTAATGTTATTATACTAAAAGAATTTTTTTCTTGGCATCTAACATAGGCTTGTTTGATGTCTCATACTTTTCCTTTGGTTTTACGTTAAGTCAATATGTTATGCTATTAACCTGCACTGACAGCTATTCGTGATGGTCATTTATCATATAAAACATTTATGCCATAAAATTTCCCTCCAAACAGAAGAAAACAGATGAAAAACTCATTAAATTGTTTGTCTGTATTATATTAAAAACGGTGGTCAGGTGTGGATCCATTAGTTAAAGTCAGTGGACGATCCGTGTGGCATACCACATAAGAAGACTTACTGCCTTCGAATGGCGGCCACCAGTAACGTACTCGGATGTAGGTTTTCAGGAAGTCTCGCCTACCACTCATATTGTGACTTCCTTTCTTAAGACTTACACTTGTGCACGGCAAAAGTAAACAACGCTGATGGTTTTCTGTATGTTTATACGTGGAACTTTGCTATCTAACAACGCATACAGAAGTGTGACTTTTAACATCTTAGGACGGTAACCGCAGTGCGTACCTTAATAAAATCATGTTTTTGCTGACTGTGAGACAAAACCTGATAATTCGGGAGGTAAACGCCTCTTGTTAACGGTCCACCTAATCCAAGGTGTATGCACCGAGGGATGAATGATCAAGACATACTTGGCCGCTAGTATGCGAACTCTGCATATTAGGCGTCCTCCAGCAATGAAGGCCGTGCCACGTACCTAGCTGATGATGAGTCTTCTTTAGTAATTGACGATGAAACTGTATGTGGCGATGCGTCATCCCTGCTAGACAGCAACGTGGCAGATGAGGGGCACCAGCAAAACTACAATAACATCAGTCTCGGTCCCATGCAGGACCCCTGGGCTTTTGGTGGAAAGGTCAGAGAACTTCAAGACTGGTCGTGTTGATTTACGCACCTGGCAAAAGGTCGCGGCCGGTTATGTGGTAAATACTAAGCTAGCCTCCTTTCCCATTAATTCATTACCTGGTGGCTGTCAGTGTGCAATTTGCCACTGGTGCAGGCGAGGTGTGCCTTCTATCAAAACTGCTGGTGATGTATAATGACAGCTTTGGTTTGGATTATATCCCACAAGCGTGCCGAGAGGCCTCGGTTATTTTTATACTTAAGGTAGGTGGGCCTAACAATCTTTCCAACCCGTATAAATCTCTTAGTGCCTTATCCTTTCTCTTGAAGAGGATAGATATCTATATAGAGTAAATGTACCTTGTGAAACATCTTCTTCACCCGGGTCACTTAGCGTATGTGAAGAGGAAATCTATTGAGCGGGCCATTTTGTCTCTTCTAGATAGCATAGAAAAGGCATTGTCTAATAGGAAAGGTGGCTCTTTGTGTCTTCTTGGATATTCAAGACGTCTTTGATAATACAGGCTTTGATGCCATTGCTAGGTCGTTCGAACATAAGGGGTGGATAAGTCAATAATAGCCTGGCTCAGTTCCATGCTCAGGAGCAGGATCATCTTCCCGTCTCTTAATGGAGAGGAATCCACTGTGATGGCGTCAAAAGGGTGTCCTAAGGGTGTGGTACTTTCTCCATTGTTATGGACGGTAGTAGTTGATGGCTCACTCAACATGTTTGCTCAAAGTGCCGTCAGTGTAATTGGCTAAGCTGATGAACGTGTTATACCGGTCTGTGAGAACCATACGAAAAAGAGGTTGTTATCGCCACTTTCGATAATTTAGATATCGGATCATGTATCGTTGATCTAATTAATATAGATACTGGTTACTTTTAACACGAATTCTTGTAAGCAAAATAAAGAACTTTCTGGTATAAAAACGCGCACTTTTTTAGTTACTGCACAATTAAAGTCAGAGCCATCTTAAACATTAGACTTGGCAATTAATTGTTAAAAGTTAAACAATTTAAATAATTTTGATTGTGCTTCGTATATTAACTGAAAGTAGGGTAATTAAATAAATTGCTTTTAATATGCATAAATTATAACCTTTGTGAATTCATATAGGAATTTTAACATATAAATATAAAACTGTAGTAAACTTAAATTTGGTGTTTTATATTTGGTGTTTACAATCAGGCGAAATCTGGGCGCTGGGACTTTCCCGCAACAGAGATAATAACGGTTGTTGTACCTTTTGCAAGGAGATGTAAATTATCATGTGACTGTATTTCTTATTATGGGTACCACAAGGAACTTTTCTAAAGTGGTTAAGTATCTGTCATTCAGTGCTCTCTAGGACAAGGCGACAAGGGTCTTTTGGGCAACCCGCTCCTACTACGGTAAGACATTGGTCTTTCGCCGTGAATGGCGATATGGATATATATCGCTATTTTTCGACCTATTATCACTTATGAATCGATAGCTGCCTGCCTCGGTAGAACTGTGGCAATGAGAACATGTCCAACAGCGACCTTGGAGGTATTGATTGGTTTGACACCACTTCACATGTATGTGATGATGATGGCGGCATTTTCGGGGGAAAATTTTTCGCCAAGGGGTCCCGAAATGTGTCGCAGGGTCTGTTCTTAATCTTCGGTCCTGAATGTCATGACTTCAGATCTGTGAATCTTTGAAAAAAGATTCTTGTTTTAATTCCCGGACCGGAATTGTTGATCTAATGCGGGCTTAGTTCGGAGAGAGTTTAATCTGAACTGGTTTACCGAATGCTCCAAAATGAATAACTGTATCGGTGCTGGTGTTCATGAGACCAACCGAGTCTTGTTGCTCCCGTTGAGGAGATCGCTGACTGTCTTCCAGGCTAAGATCACGACCATTACCATATATGTGCAAAGACCAATCTGAAAAGGGTACGTCCATTAATGTATTACCTGATAGCCAAGATGCCTTAGGGGTATGATATATAGATACGATAAGTTGCATAGGCATTCGCTTAATAATAAGATTAAGTTGTTTGTGGTACCTGGACACTGTAAGATAAGCGGCAATGAAGTATCGAATGCAATGGCTGGAAAGGGTTTCTTGACAACCTATATTGGTCTGGAAACCCTACTGTGAGGCACCGTTTACCAATATCCTTCAGCTGATTAGGGATTGGGAAATTCGCAGATGCTTGGAACACTGAAACAATCGGAATGGACTTAGGTAAGCTAAGGTGACAATCAGTCCGCAATTTGCGCGTTGCTCTGAGGTTCTTAAGTATGACATGTCGGACTTGAAGCTTCTAACGTGATTTCATACGGGCTATTGTGGATTGAGAGCGCATCTGAAGAGGATGGCGATCACGGATGTGGATTTTGTAGTATGCTCACAGGTATAAGAGACGGCGGAACTACATCATTGTGAGACATATCCACCATTATGGTTTCAGATCTATTAGTGTTCATAAAAAAGACAGCGGATTTGCTAAACAAACTGTTGACCGGAAATGGTTCAATCCAATCGGTCATAGCACCCTGCAATAGTGCCTGTGGTCAGGATGACAATAATAATAATAATATTAATCATACCATTTACAAAAACCATTTATCTAAGACTTCAAAGGTCCAATGTTTAATATTTTCACTTATGTAGGTATTGAAATCAGTCCTTCAGGAATGTTTTGGTTTTAAATGCAAAAAGTTTGAAAATTTGTTACTTTAAAATCTTAAAAAAAAACTTGGGAAATGTTATCCTTACACCTTATATTTGACAACTTTTTCTAGCGCATTCTACGCACACACACATTTTTTCATTAGAAATCATTAGTTCTATTCGTTGTTTTGAATACGTTATAAAAAGTATTGTATTGTTTCTTTACTGTGGGTTATCACACACACATATTTCCATACATACATACATACATACGTACATATATGTCATATGATATGCATAATAACACAAAGTTAAAATCGCAGCATACAGTACACCATGATGTATGCGCGGAATCATATGAAATTGGTAAAGTATAATTAATTTAACAAGAAAAAATTTCTCATATATAATAGGAATAATATTTATTAATTTTGTTGTCACTAAAAATAATTATTCTTAATTGATTTTCAATTTTAGGGATGATTAAAGTATTTATTATAAACTGACTCGAATTGACCAGAATTGGAATTCAGTTTCTACAAATAAAATTGATCAATTTTATTAAAAAAAATTATTAAAGTAAATCAACTCACGCGGTATAAATTATTCTATATTTATTGTATGACGTTGTACGTTGTATGATGATGAAATAAATTAATAAAAAATTATATTCTCTTTTTCTATATCATAAATTTAGAACAATATTTTAAATTACTTTTATGCTTAAAAAAATGTCTATAACATATATAAAATACACCAGTTTATGGTGGTAAAATATTTTATAAAAAACAAAAAACAAAACAAAAAAATTGTAAACCAATTGCAGCCGCATGTTTCGGGAAAAAAAGCAAAAGAAAAAAGAAATAACTATGAAATAAATTTAAAAATCGCAAATGCAATAATCTATTTGTCAGGTGCATTAATCTATTTTTGTAATTTTGGCAAAAGTTATATTGTGTGCGCAACCATAAATGCATGCGTATGATTACGAATTACAGTGGGAGGTAAAAATTTACAAGCAAAATTAAAATCAAATATTTTAATAATGTATGCGATGTTTATATTACAAAAACAAAACAAAAAATGAGTCTTAAGAAAATAAATAAATTTGTGTTACATGAATTGATACAATTTATTTTCTATAGATTATTTTCTTAAAATTACTATTTAAAATATAGATGGTGCATAATAATAAAAAAATTATTTATTTAACAACATTTAATTTGTCCTTTCCAAAATGTGGTAACTTTAACAGGACTTAGTTTTAATAATTACAAATCAGTAATATGTTACAATCGTTAAGACGTCTTTTGCACGTTCAAAGTACTTTGCAAAGTCTTGTGTTTGTAAGGGAAAAGAGAAAACCGAGAGAGGGTGAGTACACACTTTGATGTACTCGCAAAGTTGCTTTGTTCTTCGTTCGTATTAATACATAGTTGTATATGGTTACATGTTTTATTTGACATTTTCTTTTATTTTTTATTTCGCTCATGGAAGTTTGTTGTATAAAAAACAGAACGACCCGATAAAAGAAAACAAAATTTGTCAAAGCAAAATTTGAACATGCAGAAGCTAAACAAAGTTTAAAGGAAATGTAAAAGAGTTTTTCAAAGTACTTAGTAAAGTACTTTGAACGTGCAAAGGCGTCTAAATACAAAAAGAATATTATTCATGAAAATCATTTATATTTGTTGGAATTTTAACAATAAAAGCAAATTTCAGATGTATTTTAGAAGCAACTAGAGATTTTAATTGTGCTTAAACTAAATATTTAACAACATAATTTTTAAAAATTGTATTTACAGTTTTTAATAAAAAATTTGACGTGGGCATGTTGGCACTCAAAAATTGTTTTTGTGTAGCTCTGAAATATTAAAGTAGGGTTAAAGCCGTCGTTGTGAGGTGGATATATATCAATATATATAAAAGAGGATTATAAAATGAGTTGTAACTGATGTTCTCTGAAATATGCGGTTTTTGTATGTCCATTGGTTCGCAAGTTATTGACATTAGAGTGAAACCCTTTGTATTGCATAAGTTTTACTTGAAAATGAAATTTCTTACAGCATTTAAACTTTGTCTCAGTTAGAAAGTATTTTTAAAACTGTGTCAATAAAAAGTGTAGATAGAAAGCTTTCATTTGGTATGAGGCTTCACTATTGTTCAACTGGGAAGTGCCACGCCTATATAAAATTTGTATTTATATGTCTATATCCTTGAGACGGTTTGTAGTAAGAGTCTCAAAATTTGGCCCAAATAACTTTGTAGTCAATACAAATCATCAGTCACAAATTTGGTCAAATTGGTTAATATCGATTTTTGTACATCTTTAGAATGGTAATAGTGGAAGGTTCTGAATTTGGTCTAAGTAACTTAGAAGTTAAAACACGTCATCATACGAAATATGGAGGAAATTGAATAAGTTGGTGTGGTATCTCCAATGCAAATTAAATATTGATTTTTGTATATCTAGTGAACGATTGGAATGGAAGGTTCTGAATTTGGTCTAAATGATTTCTTAGATGGTACAAACCATCAGTTAATTAGTGGGCGGAATCAGATAAATAGGAATGGTATCCCCCATACAAATGATGATGATGATTTTCGTATATCTTGAGAATGGTTGAGTTGAAGTTTCTTAATTTGGTTTAAATAGCTTGACAGTCAATACAAACCATCATTTTAATATGGAATTTTGCATGTGTAGAGAACTCTAGTGTGTATATATTTGCTTAAATATATATATACATATATATATACGAGTATATATATATATATATATATATATATATATATATATATATATATATATATATATATGTTTATATACATACATATGAATAAATGATATAAATAAATGGTAGATATATCCTTTTAATTTTTTTGTCACCTGTCTGTCTTTATAAAGAAAGCAATAAGATGACTTTTGACGTCTCTCGCTGATATATTTATTGAGATGCACGATAATTTTTTAAGGGCAATTCCAGACACACTCTTTCTGTGAAGTTAATTTTTTACTTAATATACAACACCATAATGGAATAGCATGTGGAAAGTTTAAAGACTTTTTGCAGTCCTCAAGAATGGACTATGAAAAAAAATTCTCCTTTTGGTCTTTATTATTCCAAGTTTTGAAAATGTATTTTTGTACAACACATTCTAGTGGATGATGAATGAAAGCAAACAAAAAAGCTTTCTTTAAAGAATAAAGAATGTATTTCGTAAGAAGAATGTCATTTCGTAAGAAAAGTCAGTAATATTGATTGTTTAATCTCGATTTTAACGTCCCTGAGAACCAATTTAAAAAAAATTTACCCTCTTGCACTTTCTGTGCTGCAAATTTCAAAAAACTTAATAGTTATATGACCAAATTTGGCCTGTTTTCTCCCGATTTTAACCTCCCTCAGTTTTAATATTGGTATGAAAATAAAAATGCCAAAAAGATACAAAACATTAGTGTATTTCAAACTGTATTGTGGGATTTTAGTCTATTGGTTTGTGTCAAGGCTCTCTATGTGTCAGCCTGGTAATGCCATACTTATTTTTGTACTTGACAGCATTACCAATTCGATCATATTTGGTCTTACATTGCTTAAAATTAGCGGACATGAATAGAATATTTGAGAGGGCTTAAGACTTTTTCAGAACTTTTTAAACTGTTGACAGTCAGGTATAAGGAAACTGCTTTGCTTATGTCAGTCAGTTATATATTGGCAGTCATTGTGTAAAGACGTACTAAGAGTCGTGTATTGTGTAAGTTGGTGTATTAAGTGGATGTTAATTAAGTAAAAGTGTGAAAATAAAAGTAGCTAAAATGTATAAAACAAAAGCTACGTATTATTTATTACATTTAACGCAATTAAAAAGAGCAACAATACTGAAATGCGCTTCCTATAACACTTTCGTTTTCTAGACCTATCTGTGTTTCAAATTTCATCAAAATCGGTAAAGATGTTTACGCGTGATCACCGGACAAACAAACAAACAAAATTACAAATAAATTTATAATATATTAACCAAAACCTGCCGTTATTTCACTATAACACTATAAACATTTTTAGATGATTGGATCTGATTTTGAGCTGCATAAAGCCTTCAAACAAATACACATTAATTTTTAATAAGATGCATATGTTGAGAGTTTTTACCCGGTGTGCTTCGTGCAATACCCGCAAATCTAATCTTTCCAGATTTTTGACTGATGTGTTTTCTTGAGACCAGTACCCAGGAGATAATCATTAATATTAGGGAAATCAGATGGACCGTTTTAAAAAACGAGTCAATTGAATGCTTCTTTCGACACTCGAGGTAAATATATAATCATTCCGACGAACGTCACAGTGAATTATAATGCCAAGAACACCAAGAACATCTGATTCCTCAATATCTGCATTACCCATAGATAGAGATGTTACCACATCACCACGTCTGTGCATTACTGTGTGACTGAGGTGAATAGATAACGTAGCTTTAAATGTTACTGTTCTTCACATGTTAAAAATTCCATATTTAGTATGAATAGGAGGTGCAACGCATATATATCTAATATCGGCTATTGTTCATGAAGTTGTCCGAACCAATCTTAGAAAGCTTTACTATTACCGTTCTAAAAATATACAAAAATTAAGATTTACTATGTATGCAAGATGCCACGCTTACTCATGCAGTTCTGCACACTTTTTGACTATTGATTTGTATTGATAATAAAGTCATTCAGATCAAATTCAGAAACTCTAGCTTTAACCGTTTTCAAGATATATAAAAACCGAGTCCACTTTTTGACTAACGATTTGTATTGATAACGAAGTAGCTCTGACCAAATTCAAAAAATTTAGTTAACCGTTATCAAGACGTATGTATAAATATCAATATTTGGATTGTATGAGAGATACCATGCACATTTGTCCTATTCCGCCCACTTTTTTTCTGATGATTTATATTGACTATGAAGCTATTTAGACTAAATTTAGAGACTCTTACTGTTTTCATTTTGGAGATAGAGATAAATTTCAATATTTACTTTGTGAGGGCGTAGCACCGTCCAGTTGGATTTCTTGAAATTTATATAGCCAATAGTTCCTTCCTGACATACAGACAGATACTGTCAAACATTCCAGAAAATCGGTTCAGCCAATTAGTTGTTTCTAAGGCACTAACAAACTTACATACATACTAACACACATTCATTTTTATGTATAAGATGTATGAACTTTTTAATATCGTGTATAAATTCGAATACTAAAGACGAAGCGTTAATTATGAGCTATAAAATATTTTTGATACTCTGGATTGTTTAATAAAGTTGTAGATAATATTTATATTGGAGACGGTTGTTTCGCAAAGTAAATCGGTGAGTATGTGATAAAATATTATTAAAAGTGAAAATAGCTTCATATAATATATTTAATACCTTTTCTTTTACCGATAAAAAAATTCTTTATGTTATTGTTGTAATAAATTTTCTATTATGATAATATAATATTACATATGAGATTTCTGGACATCATATCCCTTATCAAGCTAGAACATTAAAATATTAAAAGAACTTTCTAAATAAAAGATCGAGTTGATTGGATTGCAAGTGTTTTGCGTAAATGCTTTAATTCAGCGCAAATATATTTATAAAAAGTCATCATGATAGAGTAAATTTCACTTATATTTAAATCATTGCAACCTTTTTTACTAGTCACTGTACACTTTTGAAGTATGTGTAATTGTGTGTGCATGTAATTGTATGCATGTATATGTTTGGAGTGCATTTGTTGATTTGTTGCCAACCTAAAGGCAACCAACCAAATAGAGGAATGACATGGCGTATGGAACAGAAAATCGTTGTATGTATATGATTGCATGTACATATAAATATATATATGTAAGTGTATTTGTATGTAAGTTTGTTTGTATATTTTTATATATTTATGGTTCTACGACTAGCGAATAAAAGTTTTTGGCAAAACACCTCAAAAAAAAAAGAAAGAAAAGTTATGCTCTGTTTATTGTCTTATAGTCGTACTTATTCGCATTCATTTCTTTCCAACTGTCAAAGCCTGTGTGTTTTTCTGGTGACTGTTAGTATTCGCTGGATTATATCTGTGTCAGTGTATGCGTTGCCATATATTTTTGTTTAAACATTTTGTACAAAAGTTCTGTCGAATCTATAAATTCAAGTAGAATAACAGGAGGAAAATATAGTATAAAGTGGATTACGTGGTTAAAAGCGAATTGTAGTCTGTTACTCTTTTTTTACTCTCATTTGAGAGAAAGAATGAGAGTGTGTGTAAAATGCATTTGTGTTGTGAACTCTAATTTACAGACAAAATTTTAATATTAAAACCAAAACAAAAGATAGAGTTCGAGCGAAACCAAAAACAACATAAAAAACCATCATAATAACCACTCGAGTGTAATGAGAGGAATAAAAAGAAAACAGTAGAGAAAAAATCAAGAAAAGGAAAGTAAAAGAAAAATATTTCGAAATCCCAATCAAATATTTCAAATTTCGTTATAAGATAGGAAAAACGGAAGCAACACAAAACGGATATATACATCTACATTCAAATTAACTTACTCCAAGGGTGACCAAGAAGAGAAATTTTTTCGGTAGTAGTGTTAGTTAGCGGCATACGTCCACTTACACCCACATCTATTTCACAACTAAACAAAATTTGTTATTTTATTTATTATCTTTTTATAATCTGCTCATTTTTGTTCGGTTGTATACGCTAGTGTTGCCAGAATCCAAATACAATTTTACACAAACAAGGCATAAAAATTATCCAAAATTTTATAAATTACACAAAATAGATTTTATAATTGGTTGCAACAATTTTTATGAGTTTTTGTTAATTTTAAAAATAAAAAAATAAATAATAAATAATAAAAAAATAAAAATTATTTCACTAGTTATTAGAGTTTTCAAATTAGGAAACAGAGTCCCATCGAGACCGTTTTAAGAACTCTTAGCCAATAACTTTCATTGTCAAAACTGTCAGGTCTTTCCTCTTTAAAATCTAATAAGGTATGTTGATTAAAGTTTTTAAGCATCAATTTCTATGATAGGAAACCTTTTCTAAAACGCATTGATAACTTAACTTGACAATATTATGCGTTCTTTGACTGAATAATTTGTAAAATTGTGTGTAATTCATCGTTAAAATTTAACTTTTATCGGATTGACCAGCCACTTCACTATAATAGTCTTTCAAATTGGTGTTCATTTGGCCCTAATCAAGAGCAGGAGAACAATAAGGAATATATTTTTAAGCTAATAGACCTACGTACATACTACTTTGATCAAAAAGTTTCAAGAATAACCCCAATTGGCGGTCCCATCGTTCCTATTTCAGTTTTTTTTGTTAACTTGGTACATCTGCTTTCCCGCTAAATCTTTGCGTCATAGCTTGACATTTGCAAAAACTACGTAGACAAGAGTACATCTATCTCTATGTGTGTTGGGGATTTTTTAAATTTTGACCGTGTTGAGGTCGCAAAAGACATGATTTTCGAGGCTGAATTCGATCTCACATTCATCAAAATGATCATTGCTGGAGACGAGACGTTGGTTTATGAGTACGACACGCAATCCAGATATCAGGAAAGTGAATGGCGTTCACGAAATGAGCCATGAATTTTTTCAGAAGGCCAGACAGTAAACAAAGAGTATTGTTTGGGCGTTATGAGATATTTGCGTGAAGTAATTCGCCGAAAGGATCCAGAATTTTGGTCAGAAAACTCGTGGATTTTGCACCATGATAACGCACCATCGCAGAGTGCCATCAATATTCGAAAATTTGTAACAAAAAATGCAACAAATACCATCCAACAGTGTCCGAATTCAACTGATTTGGCTCCCTGCGACTTTTTTCTGTTCAATCGAGTTAAAAAACCATTGTGGGGAACGCGCTTTAGCAGCCGAGAGGAAATAGTGGAAAAATTGCAGGATGCACTGATGGACATACCGAAAACCGAATATAGAAAATGCAAATGTCAAGCTATGACTTAACAAAAAAAAACTAAAATCGGTACGATGGGACCGCCACACGGGGGTTATTCCGGAAACTTTTTGATCAAGGTAGTATATACAATATATTATTGTGTGGGATTATTTGTATGACCAATCAACCATACATTTGATTCATTTTAAATGTGGATTTTAAATTAAACCTCTTGATTGAAAATTTACTACAATGAAATATTGTTGAAACAAAATTACACAAAAATGTTATATTTCAAAAATAGTTCAAGGAAAATTTTTTTGTTCCCTTTTTGTGTAATTACACCGAAATCGGCAACACTGGTATACTATATGTAGATAATTCTCAGTCAGATAAGACTCGTACGAGCTTATCTGTTCACGTATGACTTACTCACATACACATTCAAGTACACATACATGGGTATGTTTACACACATATTCTTACAACTAAAGGCGAAAACACGTGCAAAACTATAATTATTATTTCGGTGTTCGAAAAGCGTGTAAGTGATTTATTATTTTAGCAAGTAAATTTCTGTATCGAAATTTGAACATACGAGTGTCTAATAAGTGCCATAAAAAATAAAAGCAAAAATGGAAGATGTTAAAATATTGTTTTTATGTCTTTTTCCTAATTCTCTTCTTCTTTTCTCTTTGGCTGCACGAGTTACCAATTGTAAGTACCTTAAGTGCATTTAAGCTCAATTTAAATCCACTAATGCTTTTTTATTCAACTAGATTATGGCTTTTGATATATTATTTAAAACTTCAATCAAAGTGTGTATAAAGTAAGAAAAACTTAACCCTTCAAACCTGAATTTGAAATGCGCATTAAATTGTGGTAATATTTTTTGTTCTAGTATAGTGTTTTGCTAAAAATTACGGATTTAAGCTCCAAGTTTCAAAACAATGCCACAAGCGGCCACTTCAAAAGTCTCACATTTTAGAAAAATATTGTTAAAAACAACTTATCCATAGAAGCTGAAATGCTGATGATTTTTGAAGTTAGGTTATAAGTTATTGATTGAATAATTGGTACCTTTTTTTTGGGAATTTTGTACTCTTTTTAAGCTTGTCAAAGAGTAAGCTTTGCTGATTTTGTTTAAACCTGTTTTTTCTGATGGCCGTCTGTAGACAGTCTTAGGTATTTAGGCATCTAAAAAAGATTCGATTCAAAATAGTTCAGTTACTACTGAGCTTTTTTAAAGATCGTATTAATATTATTAAATAATCGTTCTACCTTATTCATTTTGTCTAGTTAAAAATTTTCATGTACTGTACTTGGTTATGAAAATAGTATTAAAAGCTTTAACCCATTATTGCCCGATACCGAAAAACATTAAGCAAATTTATAAAGTGAGTTCTAGTTCTAACTAAGATATATTTTAAGTTTGAAGAAAATGGGCATTTATGTTAAGTGTTTTCGGAATAATAAGCTAAAATTTATTGAAGAATAAAATTCCTATTTTAGTAAAAGATATTTATTTATTGAAAAGTAAAAAGTTAATAAAAGTTTGTTTAAATGAAACGCATATTCACCATACAAATGAAAATTTTATGCTTGCCTTGATGTAGCTAGCGTTGCAACGCAAGAAATTCATTTCCTACCAAAAAATTTTCTAAAATTCTACCAAAAACTTTCGCATCCTACCAAAATTTCTTTTATAAAATTTAAAAATGTATATTTTTATTAAAATCGAAAATTTATTCAGTTCCTTCTTGAAACTACATTCATATAACATACATACAATATAATTTATCCTAAAGTTGTGTTGAGCTATGAAAGAAAGTTTGTCATAAAATATTTGAGTGTACCGACAAACAAACAAGGAATTCCGACATGAAAACTTGATGCCATCAATAGAGCATGGATATTGGCGGTTTTATTTTAGTTTAGCAAGGTTGGCATATAAGTTCTTTTTGAAACAACTTAACGCTTAACATATTTGAACCTGTTTGAAGATAATTCCTAGCAATCTGTGAACAAAATGGTTCTTTTGAAAGCTGCCTTTACAGGATAAACAGTCTCTGAGTTAAATTTTGTTTTATTAAATTATGTATGGAATTTTTGGGAGCAAAAATCCACCCAAAATGTAAGAAAATTGCAACAAACTTACCAAACTACCAAATTGTTTTTAAACAACGAATAACTACCAATGACAACGCTGGTAAACGAACACTTCATACAAGGTATTTAACAATTGGGCTGAAAATTCTCGGTCCTGTCACATAGATGGCGCTAATTTTATTGCATTCACCTCTTTTTCGGTTAGTGCTAACCTTTAAAAGATAGCTGATTAAATTTCATGATATTATAGTAATTAGTTGTGAGTTATTTTGCTAAGAGTGATGCTACATTAGTTATTTTCTGAACAATGGACCAAAAAAAATTTCGTGTTTTAATTTTACACTGCTTCTTCATGGGAAAATATACCGTAAAAGCGAAGCAATGGCTTGTTATTTCCATCAGAAATAACAATAAAACATTGGTTTGCTGACTTCAAACCTGGTCGTAGAGACACCGTTGATGCAGGAGTTAGTGGACGTTCAAATAAGACGGTAACACCAGAAAACATAAAAAGATCCACAAAATCGTTTTAAATGATCGAAAACTGAAGTTGCGTGAGTTAGCTGACATTGCAAAGATATCAAACGAACCTGTTGGCTTTATATTGCATGAGCATTTAATTGTTCAAAGTGGGTGCCGCGTTTGCTCACTGTTGACCAAGAACAAGAACGTGTTGATGATTCTGAAACAATGGCAAAACTACATAAATTGAACTTCGAAATGCTCCTACATCCGCCGATCATCACCTACATCAGTCAGATTTGGCTCTCTGCGACAACTGGTTGTTCGCTGATCTCAAAAAAATGCTCGCCGGTAAGAAAATTCGCACGTATGAAGAGGTTATCGCTGAAACTGAGGCGTATATTGACGCAAAAGATAAATCATTCTACAAAAGTGGTATTGAAATGATAGAGCGGCGCTGGAAAGATCGCATTGCTCTTGATGGAGATTACGTTGATGATATTTTTTAACAAACAAAAAAGTGCTTTCTTTGTAATGCCCGGTACTTTTCAGCCCATGTGTTATAGGGTGTATTAATATGACAAACAAAACCGCGTTTTGAGTTCCCAGATGGTCTCGAAATAAACTACTTTATCGTTTTGTTAAGGACTGGCAATTGTGATGAGTTCCGGTCGTTTATTTATTTTATTTCCAAGCAAACAATGTTCACCAGTATTTTTTATTTACGGCAATTATATAGTTAGCCGACGTATTGTTATGTAGATCTACTACACCTATATGCGTGTTGGTATGATGTGACAAAGTTTTCAATATATATACTATGACTGGAAAGCGATTTTACAACTTTCAAAAAACTAAGAACAGTATCAGCTCCTAATTCAATTGAGAGTTTTCGGTTTGGCTCCGATAATGAAGTCAGATACCATGCCAAAACAAATTTGTTTTGCTTTAATGAATGTCTACCGCAAAATGGAATCATTTTCACATCAATGGGTAAATTGTTAGCAAATACTTTCAACTGAGTGAAATTGTGAATTGGATTTCTTGAAAAAAAAGTTAGAAGTAATTACAACGGCACAGATGGATTTTTTGACCAGTAATAGCTTCCATCCTGGTAAATATGGTAGCCAGTAAAGAACAAAAATCTATTAAAAGTTTTAGATCATGCGGCTCAACAATAAACATTAGATTGCATTGAGAGGCATACCAATATGTTAGAGACGTGCGTGAACGTGTTCATAAAAGAACATATTCATATATTTATTGACTAAGACCCTATTTCGAATAAAAATCAGAACACCAAACAAACAATTGCTTCATTCATACCATGAGTGAAAATATTTTGTTTCACTTCGTAAGCACAAAGAGATTGTTCATTGAAACGATTTTTATGTCGTAGTTCCCGCTCTCATCTCATATTTTCTAAATACGCAATAGCAATATTGCCAATTTGGTAAAATCATGTAATCATTGTGTATGTTTTAAATATTTCTTAAATGATTTCCTTTTTCCTACATCTGGCAACACAGATCTTTTAAAGCATATTGTTTTTGCATGAACTTTATCGATATTTTTTCAAGATATGTTCTGTTTTACATTTCTGAATATTAGTATGCTCTTGTATAAGTGAACACACAAACAGGGGAGCCAGATGATTTTGATTAATTATATATGATATATAATATTATATATGATATATATATGATATAAAATAAAAAATCGGCAATGTCGGAATTTCAAGATAAAAAATCGGCAAACTAAAACTTCCCAATTTAATGACGACAATCATCTTTTTGTTAACAAGAACTAACAAAACAGAATATTGACTAATCTGTATTACATGTAAACCAATATAAAAAAAAATTAAATTAAAAAATAGCATAAAATAAACGTTATACAAACAAACTGCCTTTTATTGTTAGTACAATGGTCACATTTCTATTCGAGAGGAAAATGCAAAATAAAGTACAGAGAAATTGAGTAGCGGAAACAACAGCAAATTTTATGAAGATAACGATTCCAAATACATGACAGATGTCACAAAGCTTTCGCTGATCCGTTACCATTCCAAATTTTAAGAAATATCTGCGCGGAACATAGAACCTTATGTTATGGAAAATTTGTGGACATCACGTCGCAAAAGTTGCCAAAAAAAATTTTGAAACGATCAAATGCGATATCTTGTTGCGCCTTCCCTATTCTCCGTACACTGCTTCTTCTTCTGCTTGCTGTTTTGACGTATACAACATGATTTGGCCACCGCTTTACTTTTTCCGAAGAAATTGAAAATTGGTTTCAAAATTGGATCACCTCAAAAGACGAGGAGTTTTTTTCGAGAATAGATTCGAAATTGGACAATATTTTGAGTTACTTGTTAATTCGTTATCTTTTAAAATAAAATAATTTTTTTTTTTTAACTAAAACAAAGAACCGAATTAATTTGTACTCCTAATCGATAAATTACACGGTGCGACAAAAAAAATGGCAGAAGAAACTTTGGAAACACCTCCAAAATCTCGAGTTACGGGTAAGAAACCGGTTTTTCGGTCCTTCAGGCACTTATAAGCTCATATATTAGCATATATAGCATATGTTGGCGGAGAATCTGCCCAAGCTCTTGGCGTTCATTCTAGATTACAAAACAAAGAAATATTCGTTTTTTAACCTCTATATATATGTTAAAACTCCCGGGTAAAATCCCGCGTAGAAAATATTGGAAAAATTTTAAATATGTTATTACTAATACATTAAATAGATTGCATATATTAAACATACATATGCAGCTTAGTAAATTGAGATTTGATAAAGCTGTGTTTAGTAAGTAAGTTTATACGGTAAGTTTACAATTAACATAATAAACGAGAGAGGCGATAACAGCATTGTTAGCTGAATATTTCGGATTTGGAAGAGAAGAGAAACAGACCTTTTAAATGATATATATGTCATTTAAGTAGCCTTGAAGAATCTTGGTGTATTTCTCAAGCAAACAGATATGCGTTTTTGCGAATTATATTAAGTTATAAATAAAACGAGACTTACGGTTAAGAAATCCGTTGGAAATTGACGGAGTTTTTAGGAGATAGCTGAGTTATTAACAGTTGCCTCTTTTTAATATAGCTAATATTTAAGTGTTTTCAAAGTTCGCCGTGCATTTAGTTTTTTCGAAAAATCGGAATTTTTGGGGCCAAAATCGGCTAATCGGCATTTGGATAATTTTATGGCAAAATATCGGCAAAATGCCGATAATTCGACAAATATGGCAGGCCTGTAAACAAACTTCATTATACTTGTCTCTTAACTATTGAGTGTTGGTTGTTCTCTTTTTATAGTTATTCATCTGTATTGAATAAAAACGAAATGAATAACAAATAATGATGAAGGTTTCATGACCATCATTATTAAGTTTCATGCAACTCTATAATATATGTTTATTAGTACGGTCACTAATAATATGAAACAGTTCATCATCAAAAAAGTGATTAAACAGTTCTATTTGGGACTTAGCTTTTCCACTACATCACGAATGTGGTCTTATTTACAATAATGGGTGGTCCAACCATAATGCACGATGTTTATTGTGAGCCACAACTTAACGTAAAGTTTTTTGCCCAACTTAATTTGACATTTCTGTGTTTCAGTGTTTGACAAATTCAACCATGGGGAGGTACAAAATTGAGCAGAGCGTTAAGATTGTTGAAGCCTTTAACGAAAATGGGCGTTCAAATAAAAATGCATTTCGTGCACTTCATAATTTTTTTGGTCCGCATGAATGATCAAATGTATCTAAAATCGGGGGAATTGTGTACAAATTTCAGCAAACCGGATCTGTAGGAAACGTGGAAACACCTACTTTGTTAAGCAGAGTTTTTAATTGGTATTATATTGATTCAATTTACTTAAATTTTCAAATGTAAAGGGTTAGTTACGATTATTACATCTGAGCAAAATTTAAAATGTCATTTAAAATGTCAATGTCTACTAATGTAATGAAGGGCATATTTTAAGGATAAGATCATATTTTAAAACTTGATTTGAAGTTAATGCGCTTAGATCTTTTGTTAGATATTTACATTTAAATTTTCTACTTCAAATAATTAAATTTTTCTACTTAAATTGTTTTTGTAAAGGACACTAAATTAAAGCGTCATTGAAAGAAAAGTTCACTTTTTTATGTACTACTAGGCTTAGTGCTGCTTAAAGTGTTGTTAAGTGAAATTAACGGCTGAGCAAAAAAGGGTTAAAATATTTAATTTAAAACTGATTTCTTTATAGAGTGTTAACCATAATTTATTAAAGATAATACCATACATTGTAATTTTTTTCTTGTTAATATAAAACATTATTATATATAAATTATTCAAAATTTGACAACAATAGATGAGCAGCTATATGGAGTATTCATAAGAAAAAATATAATGAGTGTGGCAAGATGTGTACCGTCTATGAGGGTATATTTTTTGTGGAGGCATGTGTGTTTGCAAGTGTGCGTGTTTGTACAGATATTCGAAATAATTTTTCTGTTTTTTTTTACTCTTACGCTTTTATTATGGTGCAGGTGCTAGAAACGTGCCAAAAAAATTAAGAAAAAGAAGTTAAAAAGTATTAAAATTGAAACGAAATAAAAGCAACACAAAGTAACTATCGTCGTAACTGTGACACTAGAAGTACATATAAGAATAGAAAGAAAAAAAGCTATGCAAGTGCAAGTTGGAGCTGAAATAGAATTGTAGACAACATTGCACAGCATAATCGTAATGATATTGGTGCAGATGTTAGTTGTGCGAATAGAGAGTGAGTGCAGCAAAATTTACCTGTAACTGCAGATGTGACGATTTTTGGATTAAGTGCCAACGTTGTTGATACACGTTCAAGGCTCGATACTAATGGAGACGTTCGCTCTATATTATTTAAAGAACCTTTAATGTTGTAACCATAGTGGGTATTATTCTTAATGCTGTTGCTGTTGTTATTCCTGATGTTTTTCCTGCTATTGCTTTGACTATTAGAGTGTAAATTTTTATCATTATCACTGCCAGTAGCAGCAGCAGTAGCAGCAGCAACAGCAGCTGTTATAGATGCAGTAGTTGTTGCTAGAGAACATGCTACCATAGTAGAAGTGGTAGTATTAGCATTGGTTGCAAGTACTGTATATGTTTCATTATCATCATTACAATTGTTGTTCTTATTTGGGATGATAGCATTATTATTGGCAAAGGGGACGTGACCACTATTTGCAAAAGTTGAATTAAAATTTTTATTGTTGTTGTCGCCGTTGCAATTACCACTGCCCAGGATTTGACTCCGACTGTGGCTGTTACTGTTGCTCGTGCTACAATTGTTGGTGGGCTTTTTTATTTGTTTGTTAAATGTATTTGTATTCAAATCGAATAGTCCTGCCACATGGAATACAATAAAAACACAACGATAAGAGAAATGTTGAAAGTTTGGTAAAAAGAAACTTAAAAACAATTGAAAACAAATGGAAAATGGCAAAAAGTTTATGAAAAGTTCGCAGTCATTTTTTGTATTCACATCTTTATCTCCATCAACATCTTCATTTTTATTCACATTCAGTCTGCAAAAAGTGCGAATGCATTTGCTTTGACAATAGCCAACAGGAGGCAGGAACAAAAGAGGCGAATTAAAAAAAAAAAATACTCAAAAAGTTTTCCTCTACGAGTACGAGTAAATTTTCATAGTTTTTGACTTGAATAGAGAAGTTTATAAAAAAATATGAACAAAAAATCACTTTTAAGTTGTTCTAAGAAAAACAATAACGAACACAAATATGATAACATGGTGTGTCAAACTAATGTGGCGTTTTAGAAACTGGCAGAAATTCGTAATGATTCGAGTTAATTACTAGCTTACTCAAGCACACAACTCAATATAGTGTTTGTGTGTCCCAGTAAATTTTCCAATAAGCTTATTCCATTGAAAAAATACATATAAAATGTTTTCTCATTATAATTGAAACAATTATTTAAAAAAATTATACGTACCTCAGCACGCACTTTCCACTACGTTAGCACTTTGTTTAGACCAAAAAACCTTTAAAAGATATATTTGTTCTGTTTTCATTAATTCCATTTCTTGAATAAATTTATTATTTTTATTTTTTTGTTACGTTTGTTGATCATGAGACAAAAACTTTAATGTCACAAAAAAAATTTGGTTACGTCTAGAGATATTTACTATCTGTGGCAACAATGTTGTCAAGTTCGAACAAAAAATGACAATAGCAAAACAATAGCTACTTAATTGTATTTCTTTGAAAACAATGCAGAGGCAGAACAAAACTTTTTCGATGCAACAGATGTGGTCTTCTTGACACGTAATGGAATAAATTTAAATGTTGCTATTGTTTTAATGTTGTATTATGTTATATTTGTAGAAATTCTTGCAAATAAAATTTAAGAACTTAATTTTATCCCATTATTATTATTTTATAGTATATATAGTGTAATAAAATTTAATCAAAAATCGGCGACACTAATTAAATAGCGAATAAAAAACGATTTAATAAATGAATTTTGCATGGCTACCACAACTTGTATCCAAAATTTTCTACACAAATTGGTAATTTCAACATATATATTGTTGATATTTTGCCACTGAGGCGCAGTATTACAAATTTTTTTAGTCACTGGTATCCTGATTCTTGGCGGCCGTCTTATAAGTCCAAAGCGACGTTTTTTAATTAGCGCAATATCTAAGTCAGTGCTGAGTGTGATTTCATTTATTAGCCCACTGATCGGTACGAGATTTCCGATTTGAACGTCTTTAGTGTTATGGAAAGTATTCCTAGAGAAACGATTTAAGCTGAATCTTTTCTAGGTTTGTCATCAGAGCACTCGCCCTTGTTGGGTTCTCAAGAAATTGTATCTTGCATCGAGCAAATGGACATGCGAATAAATTGTCTGAAATTTAAAAAATATATTAGCACGTACTGCTCCACTAACTTAAGACCTAGAATTCCGATAAAAGCTGACAAGAGAGGCTCAAAAATGATTTCAAGTTTACTGGTCATCACTTTGTTTTATATCCCTGTCAAATTATTATTACTAGAACTCACTTTACAGACATGGAGCAGTTATTAACTTAAAAAGAAGAATACGGTGAGAGTGTGGCAATTTAAGTCTCCCTGGCTTAAGAAAAAATCAAAGAAGTGTACAATAAGGAAAATAACTCTATGGAATCGAGAAGGACCGTTTCATTAACAGTAACCATACTGATAGTATTTACACACGTAGTCTCCTGACAGGGGTACAACAGTACCCGTGTGCATTTGCAGACAATATTGCAGTTTTATAGATGAAACCTTGAAATTGTGTTTGATTTCTGTGGAAGAACTTGATGAGTTTATTAGAAATTCACTGGTTATCAGTATATATAGTACCAGAAATTATTCTCATTCAGATCTTTGGGAAAATTACAGTCTTCCATTATAGAAGATGTCGTTGAGTTAATATTGATTTAAGCAAATGTTATACTACGCGTAATACGTTCTGATAATGCTTTTACAAGATTAGGTAAAGCCGATTCAATCTCTTGTATTGGAAGTATGTCGATAATAATCATTAAGCTCCAGATAAAATTGCAATAGTGGTCAATCAGTTATCTCCAATTAAAGGTCGAACCAATTTTACTGAATATACAATTTTCTGTTATGTAATCCCAATAGCCAATAGCTTTTCTTTTGAATGGAATCATTTACCGTTGTTCGTTGACAAACAAATGTTGTTTAAGCTCTGGTTGATTTTTAAAAGCAACATTGAATAAATGTAATAACAGACAATTTACTTACGTCACTCCCTCTGGTCAGTCGGCTTCAAGTTAGGTAAGTCGTCGGTATATGGTTTCAACAAAAACAGTTGTAACAAAAACTTCTCGTAACCAAGAAGATGAAGAATGCGCACTTCCTATGCATTTTACTCGAGGAGAGCCAGTTTTTAGTAATAGAAAGTAGGAGATAGATAACTTTTTTGAGTAGATGTTAGCGTGCAGTTGGCAACTAAAAAATTTAACGATAAAAGTCAATCGGGAATATGGGATACTTCGAAGCGGGATAAAACGGGTCGGTTGCCACTAAAGGGCCGTTGTTACCTTTGCAGGGCCGATGATTTGAAATCTATTCGAAACATATAAAAATTATGCGATGCCCGTAAATAGCCAAGATGCAACATGCATAACAAAATTATTGCTTCTCCAAAAGATATCATTAGTTTTTACTTTTCCCATACAAAATATAATAGGATATTTATCAGGGTGGTACGGACTATATAAGATATAGGACTATGTGAACCCAAATAAATTATGATAGCTAAGAATGACAAACAACTTTAAAAAATGTTTAGCTGAAAGAACTTTGTTTTGTTTAAGGAAAATTTAACGTTAAAGAACGTTCGGGTACCGCGGTACTCGTTTGAGTACCTGTGTCAAGAGTCTTAGGGTTAAACAAAAACCTCGAAAATTCGGATTTGGTTTGGATTATTCTTTATGAAGAGCAAAGAGCAACCGTAAAAGACCTGTAATAAGCCGTTGCGAAAGCTGAATTGAGATTGGACAAGAGATGATCTCGATAATTAAAACTTATTTGTTAAACACCTGAAGAAGGCTATTTTCCGAATAATGCAAACGACGATGAATAACTGCCACCATTATTACAACGGTTAATAGTGCCTCTTCGTTGTGCTTTGAGATGAGTGACATTGAAAGTGTTATCAATAATATAAACCCAAAGAATGCCCACGGTATTAAAAAAGATAGCAATAAAATGATTATGGTGCTGCTCCGTTTGGCAAGAAAATTAATTATGTTTATATCTAATGCCGTTTTAATGCCTTGCTTGGAAAATATCGCTTATTTCTATGACGCCCAAACCTGATAAGGATCACACAAAAGTGGAGTCCTACAGACCCATAAGCGTATTGTCAAATATATCCAAGTTTTTTAAAAAGTCACTAATAAAGAAGCTGATTCCGATATTAAGCAGAATTGAACAAACACAAAGAGAGGTGAGCACTTTGAAGGCTTTCGAAGAAAAACAATATTGCTCCTCTCATTTAATCATCACTTTGCAGATGTTCGACATGATATAAAGACTTAATATAGAAATTGCAGACAAACAATCAAGTGTTTGCAACCTATTACGTAGATACCTAACTGAAGGAAATTTTAAGGTTAAGAAAGGCGATCATGTAAGCGAACCTCAAAGTACCAAGGCCGGAGTACCCCAAGGAAGCATCAGGATGCTTCCCACTCTATATTTGATTTATACCTCTGATATGCCAACACGTTATCGATGTTCGCCGACGACACAGATATTCTAAGCATCCATGAAGTCCCACAGGGCTCCACTTGTATTTTTCAAGACCGTATAATGCAGATGGAGACCTGGTTAATGCAATGGAGGATAAAGAAGTCTTGTCCGGCTATTGGAATAAGTAACCAAATTATCCACCAGAGTTCTGAGGTTAAACATTTGGGAATACATCTTGAACGGCGGATAACATAGAAAAGCCATATAGATGCTTAGTCAATCTAAATTAAAAGAAAAGGCAATAAAAAGCTCCATGGTTTATAAGAAAATCAAACGTCCATAAAGACCTGAACCATGGCCATGGTTAGAGAGAAGATCGCGAGGTATTCTATTTAGAACTATTTAAACAAAATTTTTAAATTAATAATTGCAATTTTTGCAAAAGATACCGCTATTTTTGTTGCGACTTTACTAAAAAAAAATATAAACAACATACAGGCATATGTACTTCTATAAACAAGTTAAATATTGTTTCGAAAATGAAAATGCGAAAGACAAAATTTACTACGTCAGAGCTTATTATGAGCTTTTAGCTAAAAAATTTTATTGGCTTTTGTCAAAGGTTAAAAACTTCTAAAATTATCTGCACTAATTAAAAGTACTGCCAAGTACATGGATCGGTTACTTTTTGTGTTATTTTAGAACATTTGAATTAACAGCGAAAAATCGAATATTCACGTCCGTACTAGAACATTCTAAGCTAAGATGAAATACTATAAAAGCGGCGAATTGCGGCTGGTGAGTTAGTTAGTGATCAATTGGCTGTCAAGAATTAAAGTCTGTTTAAGGCACAAGTAAAAGGTGTTGTTAAAAGCGAATTTGGTGTATTAAAATACAGTGGATTAATAAAGAAAGAGAAAGATTGTAAAACAACTACAATAAAAATAGAGTTTTAATTTATTTTAAAGCAATATAAACAAACTCAAACGTTTTAAAAAGCTTAAAACATAACAATATGTTTTGAGCTTTTTTGTTCTTTGTGTATAATATTTATACTTCTCTCATTCTATATTTCTCTCATTCTCTCATTCTCATTTATATTTCTCTTTTCTTTCATTTGAAAATATTTAATATAAAAAAATAAATCAGTTAAAACGTCTAAACGCGTTACAAAAGTTGCATATTTTCTCGAAATTATTAAATGCACTTTGAAGCTTTTTAAATTTTTTTTAACTTCTACTTTTTTCAAACAGATACGGTAAAATTTCTGATAGATACTGCCGCTAACAATCAGAATGTCCTCGGTTCAATACCAGGCCAAACTATCTGAAAAAAGAAAGTTTTTTAACAGCGATATCACCTCATAAAATTAGCTAATAACTGGTTGAGTATTGAATACTTCTCTAATGCATTTGCCATTCGGAGCCAGAGTTAAACTGTAGGCCTGATTCAATGAGTCTAGAAATAGAATAGGGTGCAGCTCATTGGCTGAGAGAAGTCCCCGTGTTCCATAATGGCAATTTTTTCATATAAAATAAAAGTTTTGAAATTGAAAGTATTTACATACATACGTAAAACATTTTGTTTAATAATATCGCGAAAAAGTATAGCAGCTGAAATAAAATCTCCAATAAAAACTCGCTTAAAATAGTACAAATTAGTAATTGAGAAATGTAGTAGCCAGAATTACATATTGTATACCATATGTACATATGTATATAGTCACAAGGCAAGGATAGTTTGAAATCAGCGTAGTCAATTTGCTGTTTATTTGTTATTATCAATTAAATATTTTCGTTTCCGTTCGAGTGTAAAGTTTTAAAATAATTCGTGATATAAACCTTAGTTAAAGGTGTTTTTTGTCAAAATCATGCCACACATTTGGCAATGGTAGATACTTTATATAATGAAACACTGTTGCAGTAAATTTTTCTGATTCTATGGTAAAAATTTTGATGATATTTTCGAGAGGGAGTGACAGTAAGCAATAATGGTAAAAAAGTTTATGATGTAGCACGGAAAATTGTAAAAAAATCCCGAAAATGCCCAATAAAAGATACTATACTACAAAAATATGTCATTTTAGAACCAAAGAGTAAACGTGTTTTGGCTTAGACATTATAACTCGGTAGAATTAATTTACACCTATTACTTGAAAGTTTCTTGTTTTAAAGAAGTCAATAAAAAAGTTCTGATTGACTTAGGAATGGGTAATATTTGTATAAAAGAAAACAAACGTTTTTTAAACTTTCAACCCTACCCTCAGCACCAGGATAGATATTTAATGTCGTGTTATATATATGTCTATTCTCGTTAAATATGCTTCACGTTGTAAAGTCAACACAATTGCCCGTGGAAATACTGACTAAAGGAAGCCAATATATATAATGTGATGATGCTATTGTGATCACTTTTTATCTTGAAAATAAATTAAATCCTTCTTTTATGGGAAACAACGTTTCACATTGTATGTAGCGGGATTCCGGGAAAATAAATTTATTTTCTCGTTTTCCTGAGAAAAGAAATTTATTTTCCCGTTTTCTCGGGAATGGAAAAAGTGCGGTAAATAAAAAAAAAGTTCGTTTGTAAATTTTACTAAAAATTAAACGAGCTTTACATTCCCTTTTAATTGATAATTTTTTGTCATTTTTGTGGTAAAGCCATTATTCAATTATCGCTGAACTTCTAAGGGTAAAACTGATTCAAATACATGCCCCTATGGAATTTAAATTTACACCATTAAGAGGGTCTTATAGAGGTCGAAGCAGATGATAATCTGATGATGCAACATACGGGCTATGCAGTGGTTGCATCAAAAGTTCCTAACCAAAGTTTTTTGAACACTAATATTTTCGACTGTCAAGACTTTTCTTCAAAATCAAAATATTTTTCTATGAATGTCAAGATTTTTCTAATGTTAAATCTAACAACCGTATAGGTAGGACATCCGCCTACCACCCAAGAGGTACTTGGTTTAATCCCAGCCAGATCATAACATTGCTAGCTCCAGGTTATTAGTATTTATGCTTTCAAAAAACTTCTTTAACACTTTCAATAAGTCTAGTAATAGGATAGGGTGCAGCTCACTCTTGATCCTTGTATGTACCAATTGTTCCATCTCAATAAAATAATTAATCAAAAAATCCGAAGCTTTACGTATGATAACACAAGCTTACAAAAATAATTTTTGTTTGTTGATTGAATGAAATATATATTTTTAAAAAAGGCTACCCATGGTGGTTTATTATAAATTTTTGCTTAATCACGTACACGCAACAATTTTATGATATATACCTTTTTGTGAAGACTGTGGAGTAGACAAAACTGACGTTTTTATACTTATGTGTTCAATTTTCGAATCACTCAATATCTGAGAATATTTGGGGGTCTTCAAAATAGGAAATTTTTAATGATTTCAAATTTAGAAGTCCTCGAGCAGGCGATAAAGAGGCTGCTTGGATCTTTTCAGAACTTGTTGTTCGAGAATTTTTAGAAAATGAAAAAAAACTACATATTGCGTAAATATTTTTACTGATTTACTGAATAATGTAGAAGGAATGAGTGCATTTATGTCCTCCAAGATGCATTTATTACATTCCTATTTGGGCTTTTTTTTCAAACCTTAGAAATATGAGTAACGATTATAGTGAACGGTTTCACTAAGATTTAAAATCTTTTGATGATTGCCTATGGTTAGTTTTTGGCATTTATATTATATTTAATTCTTGTTTTATTTGCGTAGTGGCAGGACGTTTACGGATAGATTTCTGCAATGTGCTCGGACTCCGGGCGAACATCTTCTCTCTGTATGCGCACATTTGTCTCTATAGGAAGGATGTTTTCGCCTTATGTGACACCCAGATTTCTGAAAATGCTGACCCACAGGGTATCATCTTCTATCCCTCTTTAATTTTCATAAGACAATTTCAGGGGTATCGCAAGGCTCTGTGCTTTCTCCAACTCTATTTATAATATTTCTTTACGACTTTCTTTTTCTCACTTCTAATCCTATCTACTCTTTTGCAGATGACGGCAACATTTGTCATTCATATTCTTTTGATCGTAGACCGAGCCTTTTGGAGATTGGGGCGAAAAGGCGGAATATGAACGACACACTTACAAACGACCTGTCGAAAATCTCTGAGTGATGTCGCGCGAACAGGGTCGACTTTAATGCGCGCAAGACCCAATGTTGGTTCCTGACACACAGACGTGGTTGTGTGTTATAACCTGTATCTATGGGTAATGTAGATATTGAGAAATCAGATGCTGTTGATACTCTGCGCATGAGAATTCAGTATGACGTCGAAGGAAGTATTCAAGTGTATCGGCTTTTTAAGACGGACCTATATCCGAACGAAATTGGAATACAACTCTCATGTATGTCTATTTTAGAGCTTCTCGACCGCATACAGGAGAGGGCGAAAGTTCTTATTAATGCCGGTATGGTAGCCAATTCAATCGATTCATTGGAACATCGTCGCAAGGTGGCGAGTGTTTCATTGTTCTATCGGTACTATAACGGAATGTGTTCTGACGAAATTAAGGAACTAATTCCTAGTAATCATAAATTTTTACGTAGTTCTCGTATTTCTCGTAGAGCACATCCCTTTGTAGTTGATTGTCCAGTAAGTCGCACAACGCATTATAGGGAGTATTCGTTCTTTGGTCGCACTATTCATTTGTGGAACAATCTTCCTGCGAATGCCTTCCTTGTCACTTACGACATGGGCAAATTTAAATCGAACGTCCACAGACACTACCCTAACTATCATCCTTCCACAATCTATTTTCCTAGTACCACCACAATGCACTTCAGGAGTAGGGGTTATCCCCTGGGTGCTGGTCTCATTGAAAAAAAAAAATAAATAAATATAAATAAATAAATAATAGCGGAAATCACTCTTCGTTGTGTTTGCAATTTACTACAGATGCTCTGAATTTTAGCAACAAGAGTGGGTTTCTTTTGTAGAACCTTTAGCAAATGAAAAATTATAAAAAAATATGTACGTA
Organism: Wohlfahrtia magnifica; assembly: GCA_023159175.1. Lineage (NCBI taxonomy): Eukaryota > Metazoa > Arthropoda > Insecta > Diptera > Sarcophagidae > Wohlfahrtia > Wohlfahrtia magnifica. The sequence goes on along the minus strand of JAKWBJ010000504.1, from coordinate 238,105 downwards.
CATATGTATTTATGTAAGTGATAAAAAATTTTTGAGTATGTTAAAAAAAATATTTTTCAATATTTTATTTATTTTACACCTAACCTGTCTCTACGCGATTTTTACACGGTGTCGTTCGAAATGTGTCTACCGTGTAAAAACAGGTTTAAGTAGTGTGGGTATATAAACAAAATGAAAAACATGGCTGTTTATGTGCAGTATACTTCTAATGATTTTTTGTGTAGCAAATATACAACAAAAAATTTTTATTTTCAAAACTAGGTACTTCACTTTATTGGGAATAAATATGTATTTACCAATCGATTTTGATGAATAATGGTTTATTTTATTTCTTTTATATGCAACTTTATGAATAAGTAGTGAAAGTGGTAAATATTTGCTGCAATCTGTTTTTTGTGAATTTGTAGAAATCAAAAATATTACTACAAAAATTAGGTTGGGCAGCCCTGCGTTTAGTACATTGATAAAATAAAATAAACAAAAGCCGCTAAAACTACTACAAGTGCTGTTTACAAATAACCAAAGCGACAACAACACACATTAGAAGAAAACAAGTAAATAAAAATAGAACGGCAACAACAATAATTGAGTAGGAAAGAAAACGAGTAACAGACAGTAACAACCAACAACAAATAGTAAGAGCTTGGAGAGGTAGATGTTTACATTCGCATGGCTACATAACGGCCTATTTAGTCTACAAGTAACGTGATCAAAACGTCAAGTGTGGTTAGTTGGTGAAGTAAAAACGTGTCAGCTGTTTTCAACTGTGTGTATACAAAAAAGAAACAAAAAACAGTTATAAGTTAACCATGCTCTTGCACCAACAAAATTTATTTTTCATTATCCATTTTAAAACACACGCTTTAAAATTTTTGAAACACCAAGTCTACGTTACGTTTGTTACAGAACAACTAACCATTTGAATGTATTCTCCATTAGGTTATCGTATCAGATGACACCTCACGTCTACGTTACTTCTAGACTAATTGGGCCTTTAGTCTAAAGATAAGATCACACAATTATCGTAATGCATCCATAATTAGTGTTTTCTATATGCCAATCGTGTGATTACACAACTTATTGGCTCATACGGAAACCCACAATATTAATGTGCTTATTTATCCCAATCAAATGCAACCCTGGTGCGACAATCGTGTGAAAGCTTTATAGAAAATCATTCACCAATATAAATTCCAAAAATATACCACAATTTGAGGTATTCTTGTGTGGCAATTGAAGGAGACAATAATCAGCAATTTCTATTTTTTAAATGATTTTTTCCTGAAAATCACTTATACGGTATTTATAATTGTCATCCCTTAAAATATGAATTTTTTAAATTATGTATATGTAAATTGCATCACAAATATCCACCAGTTCCTTTTTTCATTATTTTTCCTATTTTTTATCAAGCGGACACCTGATAATCAAAGCCGATGCAATTTTTATTTTTTAGAAAATAAATCATTTTTACTTTAGAGAATTAAATATAATTTGTAATTACGAGTATATTCCAATTTAAATAAATAAATATTTTTGTGAATTAATTTTTTTAAATTTATTGATTAAATTATTTACCACACAGCTGATTTACACCGTAAAGAGGGTGATACATTGACAAACATTTGTTTACAAACATCGCAAATAACCAATTGCATGCATGGATAACTTATTTTTCCTTGAATACATTACCCCCTTAAACTAGAACGATTGTGTGACAGCGTTGCGACAATTATTGTCAATACATCGTTTCGCGCCCTCTTGTGATAATAAATTTTTTATAAAATAAGTCAACCGTGTGAATATAGAATTTTTAATTGGGACAATTTTATTATTGTGCGCTAAGTTGTCACAATAAAATTTGTATAAGATTGGTGTATTTGAGTCAATCGTGTAATGGCAGCTTAAGACTCTTATTAAATAAAATCGGGTTGAAAGATCTTTAAGTGGAAGGATCTATCGAGTTATTGTAGTTGTTTACAAAGTTGTAAACAGAAAATGTAATTAAGAATAAAAATTGTTATTTCTTGTAAAACGGTTACAAGCAGTGGTGCACAAAACTGTGTAAATAAAGGATTTTAATTAAAAACTTAATATAAGATTTATTTTATTTTAACTACAATCTACGAACTCATAAATAAACGTCTTAAAAAGGTAAAAACGTAACGATATTAAAGTTTAAAAAAAATATATATATATTATTTTGTTCTCAATAACTCCAAAAATACGTGTTATATTAACAAATGATATTAGAATGACTTAAAGCTGGTATAATTTGGAATTTTTTAACATATAACTTAGTAAAATCGAATGAGTCATTTCAAAGTTATCATAAGATGTATGAAGCAGCCTCTTCAGAAATCTCATATTTTAGAAATAAATTTAAAAAAAACTTAACCATAGAATCTGAAATGCTGATGATTTTTGAAGTTAAGCGACCATAGCACATCAAAAAAATATAGTGCAGCTTTTTGTTCAGAAACTAATACTATTCTTACTTTTTAATTTTTTTGTAAATACGTATCTCAGAAGTTTGACGTCCAAGGTATTTTTCACTATTTTTTCCAACGTTAGAGAACCTAAATTAATAGCCTCTTGCATGTTCTAAGATGTGAATAAAAACCTTATATTCTGAGTCAAAATACTTTCAGTTTTTTCTGTGTTAAATATTCTTACACGTATAGTAGTGAGAGTAAAAATTTAACTATGAGCTATATGATATTCGTTCGAGAAAAAGTGTTACATTCTAAATTTTATGCAAAGTTATATTTTTGTGTTTTTAAAAAAAGTGAGCAAATTTCGCAGTTAAGGTAATAATTTATTATTTCTCTAGATGCTTTCTTTTATTCATAACTAGACATTTGATTTATAACTAAACATAGTTACTTAATTGATTCATAATTAGTACGGTTCCTATATAAATTACTGGACGAAAACGAATCAAAACTTGAAAAATGTGAAAATGAAATGTGAAATTGGATGAAAAATGCGTTTGCTTGAGAAATGCACACAGCTTCCTTAAGGTTACATAAGTGATATATACATTTGTCATTTAAAAGGTCTTTTCAATTCCGATCGGAAACTTAAAATTGGTTAACATTTAGCTAAGTTATGAAAGAAACGTAAAACCGCTTCAAAAATATCAAAAACGGATTCTTTATGTATTTACTTGATAGCGTCTATCGGAAAAATGGTTTCACTTCCCATGTATTTTTTGTTGCACCGAGTAATTCTTTCCACAATATTTTAAGCCTTCTCTAAACAAAAACATTAAAACAAAAATTTTGCTAGATATTCAGCTGTCTACTGTGAGAAAAGGAGAAAAGTTAGTGAAATTATAAATGCGAAAAAGAACAATTAATTTGAATTTGCTGTTGGTTAATAGGTAAATATGTTGTGGTCAGATAAATTTGTGATTTAACCCTATTATAAGGTAAAAAAGCTTTCTAATCTTTGGTGCATACTAAGACAATAAAGTAACTAAAATGTGTTATTTTACTTGTTTATTTTAAAATTTATTTGTAATGCAAGCAGTTTGCAACGTTATATTGATGCCATGATCTACTGCGTTCTGTTTTGTTATTTTTACTCCCAACTCTAGAAAAATAATAATTAAAAACAGGAACAAGTATGGGAGAAAAAATTCGGTAAAGTGGAAAGATGTAGAAACTTGCACTTGCGGTCATACATTGCTATACTAATTTTTGCAAAATAGTTTGTTCGATACACGTTCTAGTTACTCTATTTTTCGAGAAATAAAGTGCTTCTCGTTTCGACGAAGATATGAACTGAAGGCAGAGACATAACAGTAATAAGCTTCCTTCTAAGTATGGAGAGAAATTTTGATTGGCTGTCGATTTCAAATTAGGATATGTATGGAAAGTCCAACCATAACTTGTAATTTCAAACAATTACCAGTCCGGAAAAAGACAGGTGGAGCGGATCGCTTTGGATTTCACTAAAGGATTGGAAGGCCAACATATCACTACTGAAAACTTTTTCAGCTTTTAAATTAAAAAAAAAGCTTGTTGAGTGGAAGTTGACACACATCGGTACAGTTCGAAAAAATAAAATATTTATTATTTCACTATGGATATTTTTAAAAAAACCTCCTTTATAAACATCAATTTTTGGCAGGGACTGAAATCGCACCCAAACCCAAATGGGCTTATAAAAACTTTGAACCAGGGACTGAAATCGCACCCAAACCCAAATGGGCTTATGAAAACTTTGAACCCCAACCCGTTGAACCTTTATAAAAAGTGGTTAATGGTTTTAGATTCGTAAGTGGTTAATAGAAAATAATATGGCAAAAAAGCAATAAAATACCAAGTATTTTTTACGACAAAGAAACCAGAGCACAATCTTCACACAAAATAGAGTAAAAAGAGAAATCTCCAAAAATTTAGAAGTGGGATGCCAAAAGAGTTTTAGAACTTCTTTGAATGTAAACGCCACCAGTCATTTGACCGGCCATGGAGAAATAAGTATTGCCGGTCAAACATATCAGTTATGGTATGTTTAGCATTAATTATAAAATTAAACCAAAATTACTTTGAGAAACAATGAAATCCATACTAATAAAACATTAGTACTTTATTATATTTTGAACCCAATCCGAACCCTGAACCGAACTCAAACGTCAACTTTTTAATTCGATTAATACAAGCCCGGACCTGAATCCATTTTTCCAGGGTTTCGGTTCCTCATATTTGGTTTCAATGAAGCTGCTACATTGGTTTCATTGTGCAGCATCTGCGAGCGGTGTAGCAAAAATAACATATGTTTGGAAACGAGGAACATGTAACTGCTGCAAGTCTAAGTGCGGTAGGAAGTGCGTCATATGCAGGGAATACACATGCAATATAAAGGGTCCGCCATCTAACGTTTTTTTTTCTACTAGTGCCTATTTGGTGAATGGTAACACTTAGATCATGTCTGATTTGACAGATAATTAGTTTTATCCTTCCTCTGAACGAATATGGCTGTGTATACGCTTGAACAACGCTGGGAATCTGGGCCTGCGATCGACTTACGGAAGATGCCGATTTCGCCAAAAAAATTATCTCTTCAGATGAAGCTCATTTTGATCTTGGCGGCTATGTAGACAAGCAAAATTGTCGCATTTGAGGCACAGAAAACCCGCACGCATACATTGAAAAGCCGATACACTCAAGACGAGTCACTGTTTGGTGCAGATTTTGGTCCAGAGGCATAATTGGTCCATTTTTCTACGAAAATGAGCAAGGAGTGACCGTTTCAGTCAATGGCGATCGTTATCGGGCCATGTTGAACGAATTATTGTTCACAAAAATTGAAGAGGAGGATATTAGCAACATTTGGTTTCAACAGGACGGCGCTACATGCCACACAGCCGAAGCTACACTCGATGTTTTACGCCCTGTTTTTGAAGATCGCATTATCAGCCGCAGAGCTGATGTCGTTTGACCACCTCGGAGCTGCGATTTGACACCGTTGGACTATTATTTGTGGGGTGCCGGCAAAGATAATTGTTACGCCAACAAGCCAGAGACAATCGACTCTTTAAAGGACAATATTAGTGAAGCAATTGGTGAAATACAGCTGCACACAATTGATAATGTGCTTAAAAATTGGACCGATCGTGTAGGCTACTGCATGGCCAGCCGAGGCAGCCATTTGAATGAAATTATTTTCCATTATTAACCGGAAGGATTGTATTTTCAAATAAAAGAAGATATTTGAGAAAATATTCATTAGTTTTTGTTATAGCATTTCAAAAAAAAAAAATACTTGGCGGACCCTTTACAACGAAATAATAATAATAAATAATTTGCGCTTCCTTTACTGAGAAAACTTGATTTTTGCATAAAAACAATCGATAAACATGAACTGGCCATAATGGTCCTTTACATAAGATTTGTAACTTTTTATATTGTTATCTTACTTTCCAACTTATTGCAGAACACAAAAAATTTCGTGGAAGTACCAGCACAATCTACAAGGTTATGCTAAGCTTAGATCTGCTACAGCGCATATGCAGAGTAGAATAGAAGCAAATTATTTTAAGATTTATAACTAAATAGACAGCGCCCTGTCCTCTTTTTTATATTCCGTATAAATTATGAATGCTTTTTGTAGTAATTTTGAAAAGTAAATGTCTTTAATTTGATTATTTTTACATTTTTTTATGGACACTTCAATTGCAACTGATTGCACTGGAGCTTTTGCCAAAATGTTTTAAAGCATTTTCATTTAATATTTTATTTTGAACCATTTTGCAATTAGAATTCTATCAGAAGCGAAAAATGTTTCCTCTAAACTGTAACTAAAATAAAAAATAAATGGAATAAAAAATAGGAGTTATTCCATTCATTTTGATTTCATTCATTCTCAGTAGAACAAAAAACAAGTCCGTACATCAAAAAATAATAATTAAATGGAAACAAATTACGATCAAACGGAAGTGAATCTTAATTGTAAATTGGAAATAATCAAAACGGAAGTTGTTAGAAAATAACTCTACGAAAATGGGTTGAAAGTGTAGCCAGAGAACGACTAAAAAAAGCATTTGTATGAAAGTCAAAACATAAAAATGTTTTTTTTTTTATTTCAATTTAAGTTGTCCCTGGCTGTGACACTACACAACCACCAACTTGAACCGATAATTGCAAGTTTTGTTAAGTTCACAAAGAGTAAAAACAAAATTCTTTTATTATAGTATTAGTATTTCTGTACTACATTCTTAATGGTATTAAGGGCGTAACATATTATTTTGAAAAAATTTTTGGGTGAAAGTCTCGGAAATACTAAATGAACTAAAGTATTGTATTTCTTGGATCGTTAATACAACACGAAGCCCTCGAAAAAGCCACTCAAAAACTATAATTATTTCAGTTGACATCACAGTGAACTCTCATCTCAGAACATCATCCTTAATATTAACATTACCTACAGTCACAGATGCAATGATACGACCATAACCTCCAGCCAATGTGTCGAAAAACTATATTGAAGTTGCATGCATTAAGTTTGTTTTTTCTCCCAATATCTAAAAGGTTCTCTACACGATTAAATAAACATGAATTATTGTCATCAGTGAAATAGTAGATAGGGTAAGAAGTTAGAAGTAGTTAAGAAATATCAGAAATATTGTAAAGTGGAAAGTAGAAACTCCATCGAATGCCTTCAAGATATTCAGAACCACAACTACGCTCTTAACAAACAGATGAATAGCCTAACGAACAAATTATTTTACTTTCATGAGGTGATGATTTGTGATGAACAAGCTGCTATTGAGCGGTAGATTTGAGGACTGCTACCTAATTAGCTAAGGTATTTTGACCTTTCGATTATTTCTAATCGTTCGATAAAAACATGTCGTCAATCCATTTTTAATTTGCTTGTTTTTATATTTTGTTATTTATATTAAATTCTAAATTCATTTTTAAGAAAAATAATCGAATTCTAATTGAATATGCAATTTCGAAAAGAGCACATCTCGCACATTTTTGCAAATGCTGTTTTTCGTATCAATGAGCTTGAAACGCTTCCCTGCACCTACTACGTTTGAAAAACTAACATCCAGATAGGTCACAACGGAAAGCCGTTATTTTTTCCTCTTCTCCATTATCGAGCTTATAGAGACAAAGTACCTATTAATTATCTGAAAATTGCAGATATTGTAAAACTCAAGCAACATACACCGGAGAATTTACAGAATTTTACGAGTATGAGGAAATACTGCAATGGCCGACTACAAATAGAAAAGAGCTTTCTGAAGAAAATTTTTAAGTATAGTATTTATTTTTAGTAGAAGTATTACCTGTAATTTTTTGATACCTAAAATAACATTTTCTTCAAATTAATATGGTATTTTTTTCATTAAGTTTTGTAAGCTCGATATCATAAATTTCGAAAAGGGCACATCTCGTCAATTTTAAATATATAAACAAACATATATAATAAAGTCAATATCCAAATATTTCTGTAATTTTCGGTTACAAATTAGCCCCAAAATATAATCCGTATAAAACTTTTAGAACTGTTATGCTTCGTTGAAAAATAATCAGTTTTTTTTCATTTCCTGTAAACTTTTAATATTCGGACATGTGCGCTTTTTGAAATTCTACATTCCATTCTAATTTCTATTTCTAATCAAACTAGTGTCTTCCTTTTTTTTGATCCGTACATGTGTTAATTTATATCACTTTTAGAATTTTACTTCTATTCTTTTTTTAATCTAAATATTTCAACTTCCCACTCATATACATTAAGCGTATTGCGGAATCTATATAATTAATAAGCAAACACGTTTCTTATAATCGCTTCTACATTCGTACTACTGCACCGATTTTGGAAAGATATATATAGTTTTGAAGCACAGATGTGTACAACATAAGTTGTATTTAAATCTGTTTAGTACTATTGGAGTAATACCGCTATCAAACTATTCCTAAAAGCAATAAAAAGACACATGATCTTGGCTTAGTTACAAGTAGAAAACAAAAGTAAATATACGTTGAACGGTTAGTGGGATCTTTTTCCTATGGAGAAGAACTGTGCAGATCTATTATCACAAAGAAATCTCATTAAATAAAGATGATTGAAAACTCTTTTATGTTCGTAGTTCAACAATTTGGTCAACTACCAACTTATTTGGCGACCTTTCTCCATCAAAAATACTTTGAAACGCTTTTCGAATTCGCGAAAGTAATTATGGATGAAATGATGAAAACAAAGCGTATAAATTTGTTTTTGATACAAGATTTCTTAGCATTGTTAATCTATTACAATTTCTTAAGTTTTTTATAGAATAATAAAACAAAACAATTTTCCAGGAATTATGACAGCAATATCAACAAATATTGTATGATATTTAAATTGAAAGACAATGTAATAAGGGTTAGCGGTGCAGTTGATTTTTGTACATTTCTGGAAAAATTTTGGTAGGATTCTTTTTTTCCTTTAGCAACGATAGTTGTACTATTCACGAAGAGAATAAGTAAGTAGCAGAAAAACTTAGTAACAAAGTAACAAGAAATTAAGGTATTACAAAAATTAATCAGCACAGTTTTGTAGAGCAGAAGAACTCTATCGATTTAATATTATTAATTTGTCAAACAGAAAAAAATCGTTGTAAATAAAAAGAAATTACAAAAGCGCTACGAACTTATTATCTGACCTAATATTGGGTGTTCGTAAAAGTTCGTTGACAAATTTGGTCTAAATGAAACACCTTTTTCTTATATTTGAAATGAGCTTTATTAAACCAAATATGTGCCGTTTGATCGATAACTTTGTTTTTGGGGTAAAGCCAGTATTCCATTAGAGTAAAACTTCTGGGTTTTCTAAGCAAAAATCTGATTCAATTGCATTTTGCAGGCCTCTACGGAATTTAAATTTACACCATGAAAAGAGTTCTGCAGAGATCGAAAGAAATGATAGTCTTAAGTTTCAGACCTGAGATACACGGTGTAGGCATCATAACTTCCCAACCAGCTCTTTCAATTTCTGTCAGGTCATACAATATGTGTGTGGTCTGGCCGTTTTAATTGAATTGCTTGCTATTGACAGTAGAGATCAGAATAAATATTTTAACCAGGCTGTAGAAACTCATAATAAACGATTTCTTTCCAAATCCACCAGACACACTGTAATACCTTTCGTGGTGTCAATCCTGGCTATGCCAACGTCTGTGTAGCTTCACCTTGCTGCTTCAATGACCTTTTTCACACATTATTGTCATACGTAGTCCACTTTTCATCGCTCGTTTTTTTCGCTTTAGAAATGGTTCGTTTTCGTTTCCTTTTAGCAGTAATGGCAAATAGAAATTCGATCCATTAAATTTTGTACTTTTAATTCAAGTGGCACCTAAACATTGAGCTATTTGGTGTTGCCTAGTTTCCTAGCAATATCCACGCTGCTTATGTATCGGTCCTTCAACGACCTCTTTTTGATTGGTAGATCAGAGCGATGAGCATCTTTAACATCATTATTATAGATCGAAAAATTGCATAAATATTTGTTGTTTGTCTAGTTACAGCAATGGCTCCGTAACTTCACCGTATCTACGTATATACGTCAGGCTTTATTTTAAGACAGACCAATAAAACATTTGTAAAAACGGGTTTTTTTTTACAATTGAGTTAAAATTTCACACAAACACACTTTAACGCTTCGCATAGTTTTGAAAGGAGTTTGGGTAAGATGAATCCGCGCGTGACCCAGAACCTTATGTAATTGGACATCTTTAGAAGGAATTGGCTAGGGGTTTTATCATAAAAACGTCGACTTCCTACCTTAGCTTAGAAATACGCCAAATTATTAAAAATCTATTTCACGGCGCTTACTGGCTGTTCTAGATGTGTAAACTATTAGAAAGACAAATTTTGCTTTGTCCGACCGATTATGCGTTGAGTTAAAGAAATTTAGTTATTTTTGTTTTTGTATTGATAAAATGCTACTTTTCCTATTATTCATAAAGATACACAAAAAATCTATATCCAATATTTATTATATTTATTAAATTTATATTACATTATGCATTACATCCTAGACAGACGTAATGTTACTGTGCATTAAAAACTCACTAATGCAAATTAAAATTAATGCCCTGAAAGACGACAGTTGGTGCATTAAGTAAACAGCTGTTTGTTTTTTAACGATTTTTTTGGCGTTTATGCCTATATCAATAGGATAGAAAACAGAAAATACGATTAGCAGTTATGCTGCTGGTGAAATATCACTATTTATTTTAAGAAAAAGCTAAAATTACTTTTGCAGAAACTGCTCCATAATCCATTTTAATTTTTTCAATTAAACATTCATTCACAATAGTGAATACATTGATTGATTACCCACAGGATTGCCATATTGAAAAAGATAGATGCATTTTGGATTTGTGTATGTACATCAAACTTAATGCACATTAAGATGCGGATAATTCACAAGTTAATTTGCATTAAGACTGTTAATGCAGACTGACGCTGTCGTCTGCCTACGGTATTTGTCACTGTATATACAATACATATAAGTATGTACCTCATTTGAGGTACCCATATTTGAATGAAAATCCACTTAATATCATTGTTGAAATTTAAATTTTCAAGTACAAGTGAGAGATTTTTACAGTTGTGTGAAAATTATAAGTAATTTTGCAAAATTTAAAAAATGTGCTCTTCATTGTACCGAGTCTTGGTAATACCGGTCTAGATTTGATCTTAACCTCTAAAGAATGGATAATGTTTGAACTTGCTGGATAATAAGAAATAAGAATTTACATTAAAAATTTCGGTTATTTCCCCAATTATATTTCAGTTACAAAACCTTTTTTATTATGACAAAGTTGGGAAAATCAATGAAATCAGAGATCAAAACGTGGTTAACAACATATGCAGAATTTTGATATTCTGTCCTAGATAATCTTTAATATGTGATTATTTGGAATATTTTGTTGTATTATTTAGAAAAGAAATGAGTTTATAGGGCTTTTAAAGTATTTCATAATTCGAATTAAATGTATGGATCTAAATTCGATATCGCCTTTCTAACACATACATATATTGCCACATTATTGTTTTCAGTCTAAAATAATAAAAACGGAAGTGTGTACTGCTGCCATTAACAATGCCATTCTTACAATTTGTTTTTCGACAAGTGAAATTTTTGCTAAGAGTGCCTTTTGGCCAGTTGCTGTTATTATTATTACAATTTTTGTTACTATTGTTTTTATTATTTTGGTTACTATTCCAACATTATTTGTTTTCGTGCACCACTCTCACCACCCTGTCATTATAAAACAATTTGCCAAAAGAAATTTTAAAGTAAAATAAATTTTGTAGAATGAATTCACAAGTGCTACCACCAACTCATTTAGTTGTTTGTTGTCGTTATTTCTGGGCTCTGCACTGCTCGAAATAAGTATATGATAAGAGATAATTTTTATTTCCAAATACAGTGAATTCAACGCATATACGGATACGTGTTTTTCGCATAGATAAGTACTCTAAGCGTAAAAAATGTGATAAGTATATGGATTTTTCGTGGTCTTATTTATACTTCAGATATTCATCTTTATGAATAATAGGAAAACCAGCATTTGATCCAATAATAACTGTAAATTTCAGTACAAAAAGAAAAATTACTCAGTTTTTAAATTCGAAGCATAATCGAACAAAGCACAGTTTGAATTACTAAAATGAAATAAACGGCCAGTCAGTAATAAATTGCATATCCTTCGTAATCTAGCACAGACAGTTAGCGTCTTAGAATTGATTTTGAATTCAATATTGCTTATAATGTCGTATTAAGCTAAGCAAAGGTGTTGACCTTTTTTCATGAACTCCCTCAGCCAATTTCTCCAAAAGACGTCCAATTACATAAGGTTTTGGACTCCACCCACGTGTTTCTACAAGCTCAAAACAATTACTGGTCAACTAAAGGATTGTACACGTTTTAACATAATTAATACGTGTATGTAGGTCGAACTTAATCAAGACCGCCGAAATTTGAATTTTAAGACTTGCTTATCAAAAGAAAAGGTGAATACGTATGTCATTTAGTAAAAATTGAAATTGAAAATTGAATTTAGTTCTAAAATGTTTGTTAGACAATAGCGGGGTTATTCCTTGTGTGACCGTTTTGTGCATAATATCCATTTTGGATATATATCTTATATCAATATATATGTAAAAGAGGACTATAAAATGCGTTGTAATTGATGTTCTCTAAAATGCGCCAACGGATTTTATTTTGTAAACTCTTAAAGGAAAGGCGAATTCAATACCAAGGTTTTTATGTATGTCCATTGCCCTTTTTGTATGTCCATTGGTCCGCGAGTTATTGACGTTAGAGTGAACCCCTTTGTATTGCATAGGTTTTACTTGAAAACGAAATTTGTTGCAGCATTTAAACCTTGTGTGAGTTAGAAAATATTTTTAAAACTGTGTATATAAAAAGCATATGTAGAAAGCTTCCATTTGGTGTGTGGTTTCTTTATTGTTTAACTGGGCGGTGCCACGTCTATATAAAATTTGTATTATATTTATATATCTTTAAAACGGTAATAGTAAGAGTCTCTAAATTTGGTCCAAATAACTATGTGATCAATACAAACCTTCAGCCAAAATTGGGCCGAATTGGATAAGTGGGAGTAGCACTTCCCACGCAGAGTAAATATTGGTTTTTGTAAATTTTTCGAATGGTAATAGTGTAGAGTTCAGAATTTGGTCTAAAAAACCAAATCAGTTGCAATATGAGCGATGTTGAATAAGTGAGTGTTGCATCTTCTTCCTATAAAAGTTAGATACTTGTTTTTATATAGAGAACGATTAGAATGGAAGGTTCTGAATTAAATCTAAATGGCAAACCATCAGTTAAAAAGTGAGTGGAATAGGATAAGTGAGCATGACACCTCCCACACAAATTAAATAATGATCTCGAGAATGGTTAGAATTGAACTTTATAAATGTGGCTTAATTTACTTGGCAGTAATACGATCCATCATTTTAAAAAAATATGGAATTTTGCATGTGTGGAGAATAGTGGTCAAGTAATTTTGTGTAAAAATAATGAAGTTAGGCTTTACCTTGTATTTTCAAAACATTTACCCTATTATGTAAAGTTGTTGTTTTTTAATTTAAAGATAATAAAATAACGTTTCAGAAAATATAAACCTTGTGGCGCAGTCAATACTATTTTTCAAAATGTTGATTTTGTAAAAAAATCATTGTTAAAATCCGAATTAATAATGGTTAGGGCTCGTATATCTAACATCCAACTTGATTGGATGCATGAAAAAAACGTGTTTTACAATAATTATTCCTTTGTTTTGTTTTGCTTATTTATATTCGTTGAATTTGTAATTTGGGTATAAAACCGCTTCCAATAACTTTTGCACTTAAATGCAAAAATGTTTGAATATTTTTATCTACTTTATTCTGTTGTAGTTATTATATTTCTGATATGTATGTATATAAATTTTGTTACTTGTTTATTTGTTAAAATTTTTTATATTGAGTTATTTAAGTTTTATTATTTGTTCATTATTGTAATTAACTAAAGTGGACTGTGATAGGATTAAACTATTTTTCTTAACCAAATTTGATAGTTTTTAGAATGAAAAATGATTTGAATTGAAATATTAATATCGAGGAAATGTGTTATTGAATAAAATAGTTTTCTTTATGGATTCATAGGGCGTTAGACTTGTAGAGTTTGTTTTCCGAATCTGGAAATAATTTTTCTATTTGGAAATAGGTAGATGAGGTAGAAGATCAACGAGGCAAAATAATAATCTGCACAGTAGAGCTTACTTTGTCATTCCTAACCATAGAAGGGGATTCTTTTTTTTTGTTTAGATACTTTGGTTATCTGATTCTAAAATAAAAGTACACGTAATGAAACTGTAGTGCACCGAAGAGGAACAAGAACCACACCGTAACGATTGACGGCTAGCATATTCCATGAAACCCAATTCTTCTCTTTTGTAAATCGGTTGAATGGTTATTAAATGACGAACCAAGGGCAACTTATTTTTATATATGGTCTGTAGATAAAATAGAACCAAAAATAATAAAAACTTTATTCTGACATTTTATAATTTGTTATAAAAATTACTTTGTACCATATACTTATTTCGAGTAGTGTATTATTCTATTGTGATTTAAAAAAATGAAAGAAATAAACAATTTCATCCTTCTCTCTTTCCCCACCATAAAACTAAATGTTATTAGAAAAATTAACAATTGCCACATAAAATAGTACAGAACTGTTGTTGGCAAATGAATGTGAGTGGCTGGCTGGCTGGCTATTGTCACCGGTTGTTGCATAATTGTATTATTGTTACTTTTGTGTTTAACCAACAATTAAGATTGTTGCTATCGTTGCTACTCTTGTTGCAATTATTATTGCAATTGTTGTTGTTAAGTGGTTTGTAGCCCGAAATCCTCAACAAAAAATATTCTTTGTTTAAATATTTACCTAAAGTGTTGCCAAATGACTTCATTCCCATTATGTTTCTTTATTTACAAATTTTTGCTTCTTTACCAAATTCTATTGTTGACTCTTTTTTTTGTCCTTTATTTTTCAAGTATTTAGAAATATTTGCTTTTGTATTTTAGCTTCTCTACAAAATTACTAAAATAAAAACATGATTTTAAGATATAAACTGTCTTGAATAACGTTTAAGTAATTTTGAAAAAAATTAAATAAATTGATTTAAAGTAATTTAGCAAGTATTTAAATTAAATAAAGCTTTATGATTTTCAAATCGGGATTAAATAAGCTTAAATTAATACATAAAGAGCAAATTTAAAATTTGTTTAACTATGAATCTAAAAAATTTGTTGGTTTTATTTCAATTTAAATATATTTCATAATATAGTATGTCTTAAAATAAAACTGTCGGAATGATGCAAAGCTTTCAAAACAAAAAATTTAAGGACCATATTGAAAGCATTGCCAATGCAAACATACAGATATATACATACTGATGATGACCAACTTTATGTTGTTAAAAGAGTTCATAGTTAAAAAAACAAAATGGTATTCCGTACGTGTTACGTCTTAACACTGATACATGCTTGATAATGGACACTATACTAACAATAGATATTTAATTATAATTTAAACATTTTCTTGATTAACCACGAAACTAGTTTGGATTTCAGGAATCAAAATCTGGAGATGTGCGAAGAACAGAGTTCATGGTATACCAGAAATGCTGACATACACAGAAACCTTAAATGACCACGATTGTTTCGATGATAAAATTCAAAACCAAAGCATATGTACCATAAATAAATTAATACAACACTTTAATCCTTTTATAATTTTTTAACCCAAAATCATCTACCTTGTTTACTAGATATCAATGTCTAGTGCTAATGTTTAGCCCATAACCGACCTTTATCATTCATTATTGATACTAAATATAAATATCTAGTGCTATATATGTAGCCGCTATCCCCCAACGAGTTTTAAGGAACGATAAGTATTGATTTTGAAAACCTAATCCACTGCATATACTATATATATATATATATATATATATATATATATATATATATATATATATATATATACTACACTGAATACATATACTTAAGTGAAAAAACTCCTATTTATTTTAACCAACCCTGCCTGACCGAAGACCTTTCGATTACTTACATATCTCTATTGCGCTGAACCCACGTTACTCACATCGATTTAACATAAACCTATTCTGTCGATTAACCCATATCGAGTTAAGTCGATCGACTGAACCCTATCAAGATCAACGCTATTTAACCACACAAGAGCTTGTTAATTAATTTGACTCTCTCGAATTTACTTTATACATCGACTAATTTAACTCAATTGTCGACCTTGGGATAACTCAACCTAATATTACCTCACTTCAATTGATTCTACTCGTCAACCCTCGATCTATTTGATCAGCGAAAATGTCTTCCACAACGCATAAGCACTTTCAATTTCAATTGGAGCAACTAATTTCAATTTGCGGAAGATTCCGGTCAACCCCGTTGGAGAATCAGACGGAATCTATGCTGGAAGTCAAGATGGACACTTTGGACAAGAGATGGAACAAGCTGCAAGAATCCTACGGAGAAGTTATGATGTCTCAAGACGATTTAATCACACGCGAACGAAAACAGAAAGTAAGGGACATATATGAAGTTTGCTCTAACACATATTACCACTGTCATGCTCATATGGCGGATTTATGCAAAAAATTAAGATTTGATAACCCGGTCATCCGAAGACTTCAATTTACAACTCGCTATACTCCTCAATCCCCATACATAAGACTGGACAGCCCCGTCAGTCAAAATTTACGATCGTCAGCTCATCATTCCGATCGTACCCAAAGTATAAACCTCAATTTACATTTCAATGATTCACATCTCAATGGATATCCCTTAACCCATTGAAAATTTGATCACGCATGGAGTTCGTTGGGATCCCATTACGAGAATAGATGTGTTTCTGTAAATGATTACATAGAAACTAATTTTGATATACCGGTGGTAGAGACGAAAATCCCTATTGAGGCCATGGTTTCGACAGAAATACTTAAATGTCACCCGGTCTCTAATTTTGAAACTCCTTACACAAAGGAACTTCAAGAGTCAGATCTATCCAATTCACAGTTCGTCAGAGCCTCACAGGTGTATATGGAACCTCACATTACCCAACCACTTTGCTATTAGATATGGATGAGAACTATTGTGATATTCCTGAGGCTATGGATTGAGATGATATTGATTCTAAGCTCTCAACGACAAAAGGCTCTTCGAAAACTGTTGACCCATTATGCAGTTCAGTTCTAATAATGCGTGAGAATGAGAAAGTAACACAGACATATCATCCACATGACAAAAGTTACCTGTATATTCTCCTCGGCAATTCCCACTTTTGCCTCCCGATCACTACGACTACCCTTCGGGTTATATTTTGATAATGACCCAAAAATTTGTCAGCGTTAGTAAAAATGGCTTTGAGTAGATTAACCCTAACACTCGTTTTTACGGCTTTAAAATCAAACCATTATTTTTTCCTCAAAATTTTCATATATTCATGACCTATAGCCGCTCAATAAGACATAATTAATCTCTTTTTTAATATATCCAAAAACTCTAGGTGTCCAACCGGAGAATACAGTGTAACCACAGTACAACATCTTCATCATCAAATACCTCATAACGCAGACGACGTAGTTTAACACCAGTCGCAGCAACACTGCAAAGTCAAATAAGTGTATTCAGTCAAGAACGATCATTATAATTAGAAAATTGTTTTAAATCATTTAAAATCTGATATAAAATTGTAATACGCACAATTATTCATTTACATCTACTTATTACAATACCCACACTCATATACATACATACCCAAGGTGAGCTGACACACATACTAATATATTTTACTTCTTTTTAATCATCTACTTATTTTCCATAATTTTTCATTTTTATATGAGGAATTAAATTTAATAGAGGAATTAGGTGTTTTACAGGCTTATCATACAGTCCACTCAAAAGTCCCATCTCTACATTTACCTTTAAAAGCTCCAAATTTCTTCACCCACTTCTGTTAAATACCAAAAGATTGCAAAATCGTTTAAACCACTTTAACACTAACCATACTGATAACATTTACATACGTTGACTCCTGATAGATATGTGTGTTTGCAGTGGATATTGAAGTTTTAAGGTGAAAACTCGCAAATTTTTGTTGTTGATTTCTATGGAAGAACTGGATGCATATATTCGAATTTCAGTTGCCTTTGAAATAAATGATGCAAGCAATTATCCTCCTTCAGCTCTTTAATGAAATAAGAGTCCTCTATAGAAATTACTGTTAAGTTGCTATTGATTTCAGCAAATATTGTACTACGCGTAATACGTTCTGATAATGCGTTTACAAGACAAGCACCTTCAAAGTCGATCTTGTCTCCGCTTGGATCATCATCTCACTGAAAGAATACTTTTTCTTCTGGCTAAAGTCTCATGACTACAAATTTTGGTTCAATTTTGAGAAAAACATAGCATACATAAAACATATATACATATATATCTTTCTGTGTTCCAAAAATCACCACAATCGATTTAGTCGTTGTCGTTGATATAATGACAAACAAACAAATTTTTGTATTGTTTTCTAATTTTTGACTGGTAATTGTAATTACAAATTAAAGCGAAAGCTGATACCAACATATTCCAACATTGTCATTGATCATGTACATATTTTCATTTGCAAAATTTCAGCAGAATCGAAA
This sequence comes from Wohlfahrtia magnifica, assembly GCA_023159175.1. NCBI lineage: Eukaryota > Metazoa > Arthropoda > Insecta > Diptera > Sarcophagidae > Wohlfahrtia > Wohlfahrtia magnifica. The sequence goes on along the minus strand of JAKWBJ010000504.1, from coordinate 219,348 downwards.
TGTTAGCACACAAAACGCTTTGTTTTGAAAAGAAAAAAAATATATTTACAGCTACTCACACGTAAATAATATCTCTCAAAACCATACTGAGATCTCCAAATATTTACTTTATTTATTCAAAAAATATAAATGATATAAAAAATCAGTCAGTTCTGAGAAAACCATCAAAATTAGACAGGCTTGGAACGCGCTCCATTACTTGTGATCACAGCTTGAAGACGTCGCGTTACATTTTCAAACAAGATTCTATAAACTTCGGGTTCAATATAGTCCATTCTTCTATTAAGACTTCTTTCAGGGGAAAAGAACTTAATGACCCTCGTTTGGTTACGTTCTTTTAAATTTTTGCTCAGTAAAGTTCAATAACATTTTAGTCTGGAAACTGAGGAAGATTCTCAATTACTTTTGGGCACTTATGATTGTAGTCATTGTTCTGATAGAATACAAAGTCGTCCTTGATTTCAAGATTTTTACCACTTTCCTTAACTATTTCTTTTACAATATCAATATAATACTTCGCATTCATAATTTCGTCTACAAAATGTTTTTTTCAACCTCAGATGCCGATATACACCCCTATATCATAAGGATGCTAACACAGTAATTCAGCACGAGGTTTGAATCAAGCAAATTATTTTTCGTCTGGTTCAAAAACGTATATTTTCGAATCAGATTAAAGACCTGGTAGAGACCAGACACAATTTTGAAAAAAGCATAGCATATAAAAGTTTCTTTATATTTGGCTAATTACATCATAATCAATGGAAAAAATAGTTTTTTATATCGCTTATGGTCTTTGGGATTTTGTGTGACGATATAGAAATATCTGTGTTCGAAATTTCATCAAACTTGATTCAGTCGTTTTCGCGTGATTGAATGACAAAAACCAAACAAATACAAATGAGGCCTTCTAAATAATGCCAGCAGTTTTGTAATTTTTGCTGGTAATTTTAATAACAAATTAAAGCGAAAAGTTATACCAACATTTTCCTACATTGCAATTGGTCATGTATTTTTATTTACAAAACGTGTCATTGGCTTGCAACTTGTTGACTGCTTGAAGCATAAGTGTCCAATCTTTTTACGTAAAATTATAACTGCAATATTTTTACGGAAAATTGATGTTGACATCATTCTAGCAATACAACAATTGAAAAACTTATTGATAATATTCATAAGTATTATGTCAATTTGTCAATACCTTGATAATAAGTTTAACTTAAAATCTCACGTATTGTTTTAATATTCACAATCCTTGTAAGTTAATTTTGACCTTTACTTTGTTTCTTTATTAATATATAAATAAAATCTTTGTTTAAACTCATCGGATTCGAATACTGTATCTTGTTGCATAAGAAAAACAATAATAATTAAAGTTAATACAACTTTTATTTTTTTGTATATCTCGTGGAATCTTGTATTTAAATTAATTCAAGTAAAACAATGTCCTGAAAAAAAGTTGAACGAAAATTAGTACATGAAAGCAAAAACATAATTTGAAAAAAATATGCAGCAAATGCCTCAAAGTAAAATGGAATATGGGTCACTTTTGAAAACAAAAAACTTTTAAAATGCCGTAAATGTGTGTCAAACAAATGTTTCAGTTAAAAATTGTTGCAAGTCTTTCTTTGCTTTCTTTTTGTTTGTTTTCCCATTTTTATAAATGTTGTCATTTCTCCATTTTCTCCACTTAGTTTTCAATTTGTAGAAAATGTATATTCAAATGCACTAACACACGCCCATACATTCAAATACACATGCACACACACACACAAAGTCATATTTTTTTAAAACAACCCAACAGACCATTGCACAAACAAAATGTAATTGAATTGTAGAATAAGCTTATAATAAGTGGTTTCCTACAATTTTTTGTAAGCTTACTTATAATAAGCTTATTAAAATACAAAAAGTGAACAGTTTTCAAATACTGTTTCAAAAATGCTTTACATAACAACACCTTGTACAATAATATTTGGTGTACGCTTAGTTTAGATAAAAATTTAATGAATATGGTTGCATACGACTTATTCTCCCTAATGTTTTGTAAATATTTTTGAAAAAAAAAATTGTTATAATGTTAAAAAAATATATTATTACATAATTGTTTTTTTTTAGAAATTTGGTTCCATTCGAATTTTATTTGTTACCATAGTTCCAACATGTTCCCCAAAGAGTAATGACATTTTTCCAGGCATTTTTTTGCTATTGCCAAAACGTTCACAATTGGAACGGGATTAGAACTTGATCGCCAAAATTTGTTGTTGTGACAGCCATTCTTTATATACATATTTTTAGATATATTACAAAGCTTTCAAAAATATTACGAATTAAAGCTTATTATAAGCATGGTTAGAAAACTATTTTTTAGTAAATTTATTCTACACTTAGACTTCTAAACTTTCTGTATAATATATACAAGCATTATTATCGCAAGGGTTCACTTTTCATTATTAAACAATTTTTAATAAGCCTTTTATAATAGTATTCATAACACTTTTCTAAGCTTAATGCTTATGTTAGTAAGCCTGTTACAAGTTATTTTTAAATCGTTTTGGTTTGTTGGGAATAGGATACATTTTTTATAAATTAAGTTTTACTTTCAAAAAATCCAACTGAATAAGTGAATGACGACTGACTGCATGACGATTACTGGATTTAATAAAAAAATTCTATAAAAAATTTGTTGCATGTTTTTCAGCAGTTTTATTTTTCATCTTGATTTTAGATTGATGCTGATGTCTGTTTGTCTGTCTGTAACTCTGCCTCAACGTCTACCAATTTCTTTATTTAGGATTTAAAAGGACATTTATTTGTATTGAAGTATGTGTTTCTGCGTGTGCGTGTGTGTATGTGTATAAGTTTTTACATTGTTATATACGAGTATATACGCTTATATACATATGTTGACGCCTTGGTTGGGATAAGAATGGAGAACAGAGGAGAAAAACAACAAAACACAAACAAAAAAAACATGATGAACAACAACAAAAATAAACGATACTTACACTCTGCGCCGCCTGCTAATGTATGGAGCCCAGGCGATGGTATCACTTGGTAACTCTCCCCTTCTACACCGATGGCACTTGTCATATGATAACCGTATCCGTTTTGTGTGCCATATAAAGAGTTCGCTGATGACTTTTGAGTAGAGCATTGTGTTTGTTGCTGTTGCTGATGATGCAATTGGTCGTCGTTATCCTGGACGGCAGTTAGTGTCAGCTCCATTGCATGAGCGTCAAGTGTTTTACTATCTAAACTGCCTGTGGGATAGTAGGGCGGTTGTTGGCTACTGGTTTGTGCCACTATAGACGGTCGTCCTGTATCTAGGTCGTATTCTTTGGCAGTAGCTGCGTTTATTTTCTTTGCAGATGTTACTAAACGCCTACAGCGACATATCATAATTGAGAAGGCAGCAAAGAGCAAAAATGCAATCGTTGCTATGACAATCGCAACAATTGTAGATGTCGCTAGATTTGACGTTTCTGGTAGATATGCTTTTCCAACTGCGGAAAACAAAAATTATTACAAACATGAGAAAACCACTTAAAAATTCATAAAAGATTTATAGATGAAAAAAAAAAAAATATTTTAATAACAGGAACGTGTTTTAAAATAATTGTCCACAAAAACATAAAAACGGATGTATCTTAGTTAACACTAGAAATGCGGGAAGGGGTCATTTGATCCATTTTCATATTCGATTGCCAATATTTTTTTTTCTTTTATTAATGATATTTCTAAATTGATATTTTGTAACTTTGGATCAGATTTAATTTAAAGGCTTTCCTAATTTATTGAAGTGTTGCAAATGCAAATAAATATCACAACTACCTTAAGAGACGGATAGTGGTCATTTGACCCATTGGTATATTAGGCCGACTATATTTTATTTATCAGTTATATTTCTGCATTTTTTCGTTTTAAGAGTTGTTAACTTGACGGTAAATTGTCATATCCGGCAACTATGTCTGTGAGATTGTATGTATATTATGTCATATGGTTCTTAGGAGGAACTGAAGGCCGCAACAATCTCCTTCAAGTTTGGTTCTTTGAATCATTATGTTTGATTTTTTTCAACTTTGTCCGGTTTGCTTGGGTTCGAGTTCAATTTGCCTGTGGACTCCGCAATTTGTGATCTAGAATCCACAGATAAATTCAATGTGGGTGCAATTCCAACAGATTTCTATGCGAGATAGAGTTTGGTCAAAATATTTCCAATATTTGAATGCAACGATTGATGATGACCAGGATAGCGTTGGCATTGCATATTGGCATCATATTCCAGAAATAACATCCATAGAGTATGGCTGATTTTATGCACGGGTTGAATATGTTGATTCTAGTTTATATTATGATGGCAGTTGACTTCCACACAGGTTGTAAAATATCAAAAGATTGATTTGCTTTGCATCTCGATTTACGTATTCGAAATTAAGTGTTTTTTAAGGGGTATTGCAGCACATTACCTTCAGAGATTTGAATTTAGCAGATATGTGACGAATATAATCGGCGTTTTCCAAACCATCCAAGTGTTGGTTTAGTCCCTATCTTAACAGGTCACTCAATAAGTCAGTAAGACAAGTAAGAAAAAAAATTTGATAAAACTAAATTTTATTATTCAACATAGTTGCCTTCCGGGGCAATATAAACTCGATTTTATAACACGATTTCTTGTTAAAATAGGCCTCAGTTTCAGCGATTACTGCAACATTCACTTTAAATTTCTTTCCAACAAACATTCTCTTGAGATCTGAAAACAGGAAAAAGTCGCTAGGGGCTAAATATACATACATACATACATACATTTAGACTTCATTAAATGACTTTGTTTCAGGCGGCTCGTTTAAGTTTCTTTGTTACATATTCAATAGCAAGCAACTGCTCTTACACTAGTGCTCAGCAATAAGTTTACATTCGATTAGTTATCGTCCGGGCTTAATTTTATCATCATTCTACAAAAATCTTTTCTTGTCTTTTACGTAATTCTTTGGTTTAATGTAGTTTTCTTTAACTCATTAAGCTTGCCTACATAAACTCATATAGGTATTCAATAACTTTTTGGGGACAGACAACGAAAATAAATTTGAATTACTCTGAAAGTAGATATTTTTAAGTGGATATTAGATGGAATATTTTCTTTAATTCTTAAAAGAACTTTTGTTTTTATGTTCATTTAAAGTAAGAAATTTTTTCTAATAAGGCCTTATCATTTTAATCATAGAAATTCATTAAAAAGGGCTTAACTGATGTAAAAATTCAGAAAATATTTAAATGTTTTTTCCGTTTACCGTCCTGAAAGCATATGGCGTCCACAAAGCATTTTAGGCTTATTTCATTTTCTTGTTAATCTTTTGTATGTAATTTATCTTCCAGTTAAGTGGGTGATCGGTCTACTGTAGCAGGTCTAGAAATAATAAGCTGAGTTATTACTCTATCTGCAACTTAATATTTTGGAAGTTTTTTGGAAAATTTCAAAAGCATATATTGTACTCGATAACATCTGTTAGAAAAATAGCATCACTTCCCAGATATTTTCATTCTTTTGTAGGGACATAATGGAGGAGTGAGACAATTACTAAAACCTGAAACAACGTAAGCTAATGAAACGGATCTTATGACGGCGACAATAGGAATGAAGAAAAGGATACGAATTGGATCATAGAACGTACGGACGCTACCGGAACTATCCAGGCTCAACCAAGTACGTAAAGCATTCGTTAAGTACAAACTGCTAATATTAGGAATGTGCAAAAAAGTGGCCAGAATCTGGAGAATTCAAAACCACCGATTCTCTATTAGGCTAAAAAACTCTCTGAAGCGCGGTCTAGTGGTTTTGGCAGGTTGCTATTGAAGAAGGCGCAGAGGGATCACATCCAATGGAAGCCTCACTCTGATAGAATAGATATTACGAATCAGAGCCTGGAATATCACATGCATCCAATGCTATGCACCCACCGAGTTAGCCGACTATACTGCTGAGGAGAACTCCTTTAGCCTATTGGATCGAACACTTACGACAACCAACAGGGTAATATAATAATCTTATTGGGAGATACGCAAACGTGACCAGTAAAACATAATTAGCAAACACATCATTGGGACTAGAAACGAAAATGGCGAACTTTTCGCATTAATGTGTGCTAAGTACAACATGCTAATTGGAGGTAATTTATTTGCTCATAAGTTTAAGCATAAAGTTACCTGGATCAAATCGAACTTCGAAAAGATTCTTGTAAGATGTACATAACAGGAGTGGAGGAGATATAAGCATAGACCATCACTTTTTAATCGGCATATTACGTATTAAATTGGTGCCAGCCGGCATTAATCTAGGATCACAAGCCTTCGGCCGGATATACGACATTGCTAGACTCAGTAGCCTCACAATTTCAGCCAGCTATATCGAATCTCTGAAAGCAGCAATTTCAATTCCATGCAGCAATAACGTTTCTGATTAGCTACGGGTGACTTTAAAACAAGTTCAACTTGCAGTATGGAGCGAATACTACTACAGAAATCCAAGACAGCATATGCAATTATGAGGCACACACCGTGGGAATTTACTAGCGATTATTCGACTTTTTTCAAAAACCAGTTTTCGAATTATTCGAAAAGTAGCACTTAAAAAAAACGATTTTTTAATAATAATTCAAATAGCTGGTTAACCGGTTCTTTTATTTAAATAAAATTGTTCCCAACTCTTGAATCGCAGAGCTGGACCACGTCGTTTTAAAATTAAGCAGAAGTTGACGGAGAGCTTAAAATTAAAGTGGCAATCAATACTAACAATAATTCTAACAAATCTCATAAAAATTATCCCAAAACGGTGTGCGGAGGCCATAAAACACAAAGTTTATTACACAAAGTGCTGAAAGTTGCTTAAGTTTCGAACAGCTACTCAAGGAGATAATTTCGTTTTTGTTGGATTTCTTGGTAGGAAATGGATAACAAAAAATAAATGTTTTACTTTGAATAAATCTATTAGTAATATATTTGTCCTTAATTGCCAAGAAGAAAATTTGGTTAGATTTCGAGCAGCACTGTATGTAAATTTATGCACCACGTATTTAATAGTTTGGGTGTCACTGTGGTATGGTGGATAAGAACCCACCTTCCAAAAAAGAAGTCGTGGTTCAATCCCAGGCCACACCATCTGATAATTTTCAACAGCGATATCACTTTACGACATTACTAGCGACTGGTTATATGTATTTACGCTGTGAAAAACTTCACTAACTAATATATCTGCCGTTCGGAACCGGCGTTTCTGGGTTTGTTGGCTTTCAATGAGTCTAGTTGATCATTCACCATATATAAATAAAAATCAATATTTATTTAAAGAAAGTGAGAAAAGGTTATTTTTGCTCAAGAGTGCATTTCTTTTTCGCGTTCTTTGTGAGACATTCAATGTTGTCATATATACAAAAAATAATTAAATTTATACAAATAGTTAAACGATGAGCATATTTTCAATAAAAAAAAAAATATACAAACTTATAAAAATAAAACTTATTTAAATTAACTGGTTATTCGTGTTAAATCAACCGATTTATTCAGTATTAGAAAAATGAAGATTTTGAACAAAGCGTATTCGACAAAACCAAAAAAACCGGTTAAAACCGGCCGAATAATAACCGTCCGATCTCCCTAGAATGTACATATAATAAAAGCGCTGAAAAAAAAACAAAGCTCTAGAAGCAGACAACATCTCGCAAGTAATCGCTCAGCTATTTATGCCACTGATAAAGAGAGAACTGAGCAACTTGTGCAAGAACCAAAAGAGGGCATTATCGTGAAAATCCCGAAGAAGGGTGATTTATCGTATTGTGCGAACTGGATTAAGTAATAATTCTGCTGAGTATGTGTAATAAAATTATAGCGCACATTATAGCAAGTCGTCTCACAAGCTCACTGGAACATGACCTCATACCACGGCAAGCTGGACATTCCATTCCCCAGAAGTAGACGATAGACGATAGCCGATAGCCTCAGAGTAGTTGTGAGACGGTCTGTTGAATGGCGATTTCCTCTTTTCATGCTTTTTGTAAATTTCGAGAAGGCCTTCGATAATTTCTACCACAGAATGGCATTGGATTGCAAAAGGACACCACTAAAATTTATATCCTTCATTCGGGAATTATACCTTGGAATCACTTGCAGAGTTTTACACAAAAACCAACTGGGTGACGAAACAAACATAACTGTTGGAGTGCGACAAGGATATGTAATGTCACCACTGCTATTTAATACTGTGTTGGATATGTTGATGAGAATTGCCTCCAACGCAACCGATTGTAAGGACAAATGAGAGACCTTGAATATGGCGACGGCATAAGTATACCCACATGACAGAGAAAATCAAATTGCTAGAAGCATCTATAGCAAATGCTGGGCAAAAGATCAGCTGCGGAAAGACCGAATCGAAACGAATAAACACAAATCATAGCCACTTATTTTTAATCACGAGATCACTAGTCAAAGTTGTTAGTATATTCTGCTAAATAGGAAGCATCACTGACACTATAAAAGGTTTCTCCGCTGACGTTGACAACCGTATATGCAGTGCCAAACGCACATTTGGCCCACTGAGCCCCGTATGGTACTCTGCACATAAGTATATCGAGACAGACTTCAATAGCAATTTTTAAATCGAATGTAAACTCAATTTTGCTGTATGGATGATAATTGCAGAACGCTGTACATATTTTAAAGGAAAAAATAATGTCAAATAAAACACTCTCATTTAGACAAATATCAATAAATTTTAATAATTATTTTTGATTTATTAACAAAATATGTAAATAAGGAAAAATTAACATAAAATATTAATATTAATAGCGGAAATCACCCTATGTTGTATATTTGCAATTTACTACATATGCTCTAAATTTCAGCAATAAAGAGTGAGTTTCTTTCATGGAACCTTTAGCAAATTAAAAATATTAAAACAAATAAATAACAAATATTTTTTGAAAAAAATATTTAATTTAATTAGCAAATGCACTTTCACGTAATTTGTTGTTGAGACGTTGAAAAATGTAGCAGATATGCTAGGTTGGCTACGTCTGCAAAATTTTCAAGGCCTGTTTGCAACGAAGAGTGATTTCCCCTAATGATTTCTTTTTTTTTAATTACGATTTATAAAAAATAACTATTGAAACTCGCAGCGCAAAAGAGAATTAAGCTATTCTTAACTAACGACACAAATTTGTCATATTTGGAGACAATCTCGAAAAATATCTTACAGAATACACTTCCATTGAAAAAACTCTAATTGTATTTGACGTCATCTTTTTCGTATCATGTTTTTTATCATATAAATCACTGTCAATAAGTAAGAATAGCTTAAGTCGACTTAAGCTACTCTTCCATATCGACACATATATATCATTATATATAAAAATCAATGTATGTTTGTTTGTATGTATATATGTGTGTTTGGGGTCTATAGACGGCTAACGGCTGAACTGGTTTTCTTCATATTTTCACTGTGCCATTCTGTATGCCTGGAAGGAGACATATGGGGAGGTACCCACCATATAAATCAAATATTAATAATCGCATATCTAAAGAATTATATCAGATAGAGTCATAAAACTTTGCTCTAATTACTTTCGTATGAAAATAATTCATTGGAAAATATATATGGCGGATATAATCAGGGGGAAAGGTATACCCCATACTAAGTGAATTATCGTGTATCCAAAAAACTATAATAGCGATAGCATTCAAATTTTGTTTCAATCACTTTTCTATAAAACTGATTTACTGGAATAAATGTAAGGCAGATATAATCATGGGGATTGGTACCTCCCATATAACGCAAATATTCATTTTCGACTACTATTACACTGATTGCGATAAAATACTATATAAAAATTAATACGTGTTTGTTTAAAGAAGGTATACAGCTAAAACACAGATCCTACAGTCTTTCTGAAAGGAAATATAGACTATCTGAAATTTTTGAATTTAGTACGAAAGGATACAAAATGAAGAGAAATGCTAAAAGATTTATTTAGGATAATAATTTAGATAGGGTTAGTGAACTACGCCGGGTTTTATCTAGTATATTTATATGTTTACATATATTTTTGTCGCATAGTATAATATCTAGAGCATATTAATTTTCATTAGAAAATTTTCATTTTCTTAATAAACAGTGGTATTAGTGCTTAAGCTAAATCAGCTATTGGTCTCATTTTCCACATCAGTACCCTTTAATTTAATTATTTTTCGAAAAATATGTGCAAAGAACTATCTTCCTTATCCATATAATTTCGTCCGCCATTGTTTTATGTATTTGGTTTGATGTTGTTAAGAGACCAAAAGGAAAACGAGAAAATATCCATCAAAGTCATGTTTTTAGAAATAAAAAAAAACTCTTTGATTATACATTTTTTTTCTCTTGCAAATAAAGCTGTTGTGGTTGTTATACTTGTTGTTGTTTTTATATTTCAATCAAGTGTTATTGTCTACTTACTTTCGGCATTTGTATATTCTCCACAATGATCGTGATTAGAACGCAAACACAATTTGACACGCACCGATGGACCCTGTTTATTTTCCGCCAATGCCAAAGTTATATCCTCAGCATGACTCATCGACCGGCCGCCTGTCACACTATAGTGTGTTCTTTGTGCAATATGATTAATTGTTGTTTCTTTGAATGTGGCTTCATTGCCGGATGGTAACAAAGTGACAGTATCAACAACTTCCCATGTGGCCATGGGCGATGCACGGTTGACTAGTGATTCGACAATTGCAATTAGTGAAAGACAAGTTGCAGCAACGTTAATGCCAACGATGTGGGAATTTGGATCGTATGTGACATGAAGGGGTGGTGGGATTTTACTGACTTTTGTTGTGGCCAACACTTCATTAGAGTAACCAGAGCTACCTTTGGCATTGAGGGCATAAATTTTAAACATATATGATTGGTGTTGATCTAGAGGAACTACTTTGCACGGATTATCGCGGAAGCAATCAAATTCAAGCCACTCAGGAGAACCCATGCCACTGCTGGAGGCGTATGTATGGGCAGCACCACAATCAGAAAGTATTTGTTTTTGAGGAGTGGGTACACGGCGGTATGTGACTAAAAATTTGGTACTCAACATGCCTCCATTAAAACCGGGTATCCAACTGAGTATAACAAAATTATGAGCTGTTTCAAGAACCTTTAAATTTGTAGGTCTTTCGGGTGGTCCCTTGGGCTGTAAGCGAATCTGTGTGCGTATGGTATCGAGAGGATTTACGGCGCGACACGCATAGTCGCCATAATCTGAATGCGACAAGTGATTTATTCTCAATATCGATGTGTAAATATCATTGTTGTCTATCCTCGTGCTGATTTCATAATGACCGTCTGAGGACATGGTTAACGGAGAAGGATTGTTGCCAAACTGCCATTGAAATTCTGGCTTGGGGTAGGCTTGCACTTTACAAATAACTTCGGCTGTCTCGCGCACATCATATGCTACTTTATTGTATTGGTGCAGCACTATGGGTTCATGTTCAATGCGCAGATGCATGCTAGAATTGGCTGAGTTAACTTCGTTTTCGTAGAGACAAGTATAAAGACCTCGATCCGCTGGTACTAGTTGATTACCATTTGGACGTCCTTTACCTCTAAACCTGAGAATACTTTGGACAGTAACCACATCATTAGTTGTCTCGGTGGGAGTGGTGCGTATATCATACATTTTTCGGCCGGGTAAGATTTCTGTGCCATCTTTAATCCATCTTATAATTGGTGCAGGCTTTGCCTTTGCACTGCAGGTTACAGCATAATCAACGTCTCCTACTCGCCTCGTCATGTGCTGTTGCAATTTCGCCAAAAATTGTGGTGGCTGGTGAACTTCTAAGGTAATTGTAGCCATTTTTCCAATTCCCAATTCGTTGACAGCATGACAATGATATTTACCTTCACTGCCAAGATGTGCCTTTGGTATTGAGTACTGAGGTCCTTGGGCCAAAATTTTTTGTGTATTACTAAATTCACCATCCATATCACGAAACCAGCGATACTGTGGAACTGGCCATCCGGGTGGATTCGCAGAGCAACTTAAAGTTACACCATTACCAACATGCACTACAGGTTTATTTGGTGTTATATAGGCTTGGCCCGGCCTATGCCTTACTAATAACGCAACAGTGGAGTTGCCAACCCCTTCGGTTCTTTTAACACCATATGGTTGCATTAGATTAACTGCTCGACAAATGTAGTTGCCAGCATGTTCTGCTCGAACAGAAACCAAAGACAATAATTCACCCATAAAACGAAAATCTGATGCTCCCTCCTTTAACCATTCTATAGTTATGGGTGGAGGATTGGCTGTTACATTGCAACGTACCAAAACCGTTTCTCCTTCCTCAGCCTCATGAGTTTTTGTTTCAATTATGACTATTGGTGAATACAAAACATCAAGTATGAGATCTTTTTCGCCCGTTTTTCCCAGGCCATTGTCAGCCGTGCATGTATATTTGCCAGCATGATGACGATTAACACGATATATTGTGTGCGTCGGCGTTGTACTGACATACTGACCATTCCGAGTCCATCTGACATTTGAGACCATTGGTTTTGCATCCACCCGGCAATCCAATTTGGCAACATGATCACGTTCAACCTTTAAGGGATTTTGCGGACCTACTTCAACACGTGGATAATCTGTAAATAAAAGAAGGGGAAAAGAAAAATTAATAAAAATTTCAATATCGGAAAAAAATAATTGTGAAAATTAATAAAAAAAAAACATCCTTTTAAATCTTTTATTATTTCAGACATGTACGTATGAAATTTTAAAACATTCACTCCCTATTTTTATTCCCTGATATAAAAGTTGAAAAAGCATAATAAAGCACTGTAGGGAATGATTTTTTTTTTTTTTTTTTTGTACAGTTTTGTTATGGACTGAGTGACTGCCAAGAAACTACATGTGTACGTAAGTACGAGTATTTGTTTGTCCTTTTTATAGCCAAATATGTATTAACAACCTCTATACGTTCATACGCTGTGGTCGAAAGCTACAAAAACTTTAACTAATTAACAATTCCTGCAAAATATATTAAAAAAAAGTTTTTATTTTCATACATCAACATCAACATCAACATCAACAAAAGGATATATCATATGTGTTTATATGTATATGTATTCTACATTTGAGCTAAGATCCGTAGATGAGGGATCAGGTGAATAAGCATATGTGTACGTGTAAGTGTGTGTGTGTTCCTGGAAGTGGCATAGAAGCTCTCACGTACGTTTGGGGCACCAGCACTACTACACAAACAGAAACTGACATAAAAGTTTTAATAAACACAAATCACCCCAGGACTAGGAAAGTAAAGAAAATAAAACATAAAAAAATATTGGTATGCAGATGTACGTATGTATGTATATATGTGTGTGTATGTGTATAAATTATGAGGAATATGTACATATGTCATCCGTGTGAGTTCATATGTGTTGACTAATAAATAATAGAGCCAGTCTACCGTTTAAAGAAGGTGCACAATAAATTAATTACGATTTCTTATGGTCTTTTAAAAACGCTCTACTGATTTATAAAAGCTTTGCAACGGTGGAAGTATTTAGTTGTGAAAAAATCGATGCGACCTGACGAATTAGTGCGTTATACGCGCACAAAAAAATCAAAAATAATAACATTTTACACACTAATGGCGCGAAGTAGTGGCTAGAACGCGCACATAAAAACACACGTGATCCAAGTTCCAGCCCCAGCAGAGGACAACGAAAAAAATGTGGTTTTGAGTGTTTAATGAAAGAGGCTTAAAAAAAACGTCACATACTTGGAAGAAAAATTGTAATACTAAGGTAAATATCACCACCACCAATTATCAAGGATTTTCACCACTACACAATCATATATATATATAATTTTTTTTTTAACTTGAGGCCAGCACTCAGGGGATGACCCCTACTTATGCATTGTGTTGGTATTAGGAAAATAGGTTGTGGGAAGGAGTACAGAGGGAGTATGGACGTTTGATTTGAACCGATCCATATAGTAATTGGCAGGACAAACTTTCTCAGGAAGATTGTTCTCTATAATGCGTTGTGCGATTATTTGGACAATCAATAAAAAGGGATGTGCTCTACGGGAAAAACGAGTACTGCGTGAAAATATATGATTATGCGGAATTAATTTCTTTATTTTGGTAGAACATATTCCGTTATAGTACCTATAGAACAACGAAACAGATGCCACGTTGCAACGATGCTCGAAATATTTGGCTACACTACCGGCATTAATAAGCATCTTCGCCATCTCCTGCACGAAGCCCCAAAATAGACTTTGAAGTACATTTTATGTCGGATATAGGTAAATATTAAGAAGGTCAGATAAGGTGAAGTATTTCATACATCGAGCCGATTCGCACGACCACACTCGGGTATTTTCGCCAAGTCACTTGTGAGTGTGTCATTCATATTTTGCGTTTTCGCCACAATCTCCAAAAGGCTCGGCCAACGATCAAAAAAATATGAATGACAAATGTTGCTGTCGTCTGCGAAAGAATAGATAGGATTGAAAGTGAAAAAAAGAAAGTCGTTAAGAAATATTAGAAATAAAATTGGAGAAAGAACAGAGCCTTGCGGTTCCCCTGAATTTATCCTGAACTCATCGGATGGGATCCCATCTAAAGCCACTCATATGGAGCGATCACTGAGGAAGCTATATCTAGATCCAGAAGGTTGCTCTCAACAAACCCATGAATGGCCTTGTTCCACCTCTCGGATAGTACCGCCCGCAGGTCGCCAGTTGAGCGGCCCATACGGAAGCCGTATTGAGGTTTGCTTAACAAATTGTTGGATTCCAAATATTTCATAAGGCGATGCTTCAGCATACTCTCCATAATCTTGGAAAGTGCCGAAGAGACTGCTATTGGGCGGTAGTTTTCAGGGTTGGAAGCCTCACGCCTTTTAGGGATTGGCGTTACATTAGCAACCTTCCAACAAGATGGAGCGCGTGCTCGAAAGTATATACTAGGCATATTCACTGATACGCTTTCGAGTGCGGGCAGTGGTGGGAGGCCCTCCGGCAAATTACTTGCGAATAATTCAGCTAAAAGATCTGCTTTTTCAACCGGGTTCGTGAATGCTGGGTCATTCTTTATAAGAACTGGAATCGAACTAGCGCTATTCCTAATTTTTTTAACCAATCACCAATTCAAAAAGTTCTTTAGTATCAACGTCCTCGTGCTAAAGTTCTTACTAAAGTTCTTACTTTAGCACGAGGACGTTGATACTAAAGAACTTTTTCACGCCTAAGTACTGCTGCACGCGAAGATCTCGACTGTTTGCGTAACGAATCAGTAAGGTCGCATTTATTATTGCGCCAATTCCTGAAAGCTTCCTCTCTAGATCTGACAATCAGTCTGCATGTCTGACTGAACCAAGATTTATTTCTTGATGTAATCGAAATAAGTTTGGATATAATAAGCATATACATCCTCAGCCTTATTATTCTAACAACCATCTCTGCCATGGCATCAAAATTTGAGTCAAGGGAACTAAGTTTCCAATCAAAATGCCTAAAGAAATCACTGAGCTCAACCCAACGAGATTTTTCGTAGACAAGAACAGAGCGTCTCTTAGCTATAGGTGAGACGTCATGAAGGGCTGCGAACGAGAAAGGGGCAGAAATGGTACACTGATCTGAGTTACCGAGAGATGCAAGAACCTCAATTTCATACTTTTCAGAGTGTGAAGTGAGGAAGAGGTCGAGGATCTTATTTTGATGACAATCAACACACGATATATATGTAGGCTTATTCACTAGTTGAGCAAGGTGATTACGCGTTGCAAATAACTCGACGTATTGGTCTTCAAGAGTTGAGTGGCCAGAATGGCGTAAGCAAGACGAATTGTGAACATTGAAATCACCACAACAACAATTTCACTGTTCGGGCAATTTGCAAGGATACTCGAAATGGAGTCAGAAAGAGAGCCGATGCCAGATATAGTAACCTCTCTTCCTACGTTTGGACTTCTATACAGACATCCGAAGTGCAAAATATGTGCCCTGATTCTGAACAAGGAAGCAAGGGACAATTAAATACCGCATCATAAGTGTCAAACGGTTGCTGACATAGGTACACAACTTCATCGCGAATGTACATTGCAAGACCCCTATGGAAATTAAAAAGGGACAGAAGTGATACCCATGGATGTGAAAGTCCTATAGATCAGCATTTTCAGAAACATTTGTTAGAAGGAAATGGATATTCATTTGGATCTTCAAAATTTTTATTATTCTTGTTATTAAGAGCGGCATCGTTATCATTTAAAACTTTTTGACTTCGTATCGGTATATGTTTTTTTTAGAGATTCATAACCTTAAGTTGGCAGCACTGCTTTATTTGACAACCAATTTAACAGCTGATAGTTGCTTTTTGCTTAGTTTAGTTCGAAATTTCATTATGGATAGACCAGAGCAATGCTTGCAAATTATTGATATTTTTGATCAAAATAATGGTTCTGTTCGTCAAACTTATCGTGCACTATGTCCATTTTATGGCGTACATAATCGTCATAAAGAGCTGCTAATTCGAATAACAATAGATTGTTTGATTTAACCCCATTGGATTAATTTCTTATGTAAAGTCACTTGTCTACGTCGATTTACTTGTCACCAGTCCGGAGCCGTTATGTGGCTGAAATTGGCAGTATGCCGTAATCCATATCACGGCAGGAGTTTAGATGGACTCCAACACTTCACCAAGGTGTAAGGGTTTGTGTTCTAACAACGCTCCTTTGAATTTGGTACTCACTTGTGATTTTATCATAGTTGGGGAGCGTTGGTGGGGTATGCTAGCGCGGCGAATACCTTCGTATACTAGTGATTTACTGTCTACGTCGATAAACCAGAGGCAATTGAACACCTGGAAATCAACATTCATACGGTTATTGGCGAAATACGGCCGCATATGCTGCGAACATTTTGTGAAAATTGGTGTTTTAGATTAAGCCGACCGTTCGTGATTTGGTGTGCGATATTATGGTTTTTCCCCGAAGATTCCCGTCTTGCCTTTCCGGTATTTTTATGTGGAAAACCCGAAAATTTCTTCCTATACAAAAATTTGAATCTAAAAATAATTGCATATGTAAAGCGCGTAAAAGTGGTGCAGAAATAATACAATTTAGTATTTGAGAAAGTATTTGCCACAATAACACATATGTACATGCAGTGTATTACTAAAATGAGTATACAGTATTCAATCTAGATATTTCATTTAAATAAAAGCCTATAAATTAATTCAAATAAAAAAATTTTATTTCAGTTTTGTAGAGTTAAAGGCAGTGAACAATATTAATAAAAAAAAATTATCAATATTCTTGCATTTGTTTAATTTGTGCAAGGAAAACAATAAAACTCCCTTGTTAACATCGCAAAAGTGAGTATATAGTAAGTTAAATTGTTGGTTTTTATCAAAAAATTATAAGAACGGTCTCTTTATGTTATTTCCAATTCTGCAAAGAAACTAAAAATCGGGTAATATTCAGCTAAGTTATTAGCTTATAAGTGTATGAGGGTTCGAAAAACCGGCGAAGGTGTTTCACAAATTCCAAAACCTGATCCTTGTTCTACTCGATAGCGCCCGTTAGAAAAGTAGGAGCATAACCCATGTTTTCGACTTCGTTCTTTTTGCACGCACCATCTAATGCCATAGAAATTTTATATGCAGGCGGAAAACTGCTTTCTTACAACTATATGTACTTATGTATGTATGTCGTTTAAGAATAAAAAGTAAATGTGTTTTGGTTCAGACGTTATAACGTGATAGAATTTAATTATACCTATGGCTGAAAAGTTTTTTCTTTTAAAGAAGTCAACAAAAAGCTCTTATTGACTTACAAATAGGTAGCTTTTGGATAGAAGAATATATACATAAGTCCGTATGTAAGTATGTTTTTTAAGCACGCTTCACTTTTTTAAACCAATAAATTTGCCGTTGGAGGCATTGAGTAAGCGAAGCTTAACCTATTAACAGATGATCCTATTGTGATTACCTTGTGTCATGAAATTAAATCAAAGTCTTCTTCTATGGGAAGCAATGTTTCACATCGTTTATAGCGGGATTCCCGGAAAATAATTATTTTCCCCGTTTTGCCGCGATTGGGAAAAGTGTGAAAATACATATGAATGTATCAGTGAAACGATTTTTTAACACAATTTTAATAAATACGAAAAATATATATGTACTTTCATATGTATGTAATAACTAAAGTTTTTTGTACCCAAACTATTTTACATGAAAACACTTAAAAAATTATTTACCATATACAAGAAATAAATAAAAAATAAAAAACTTTTACATATATTTTGTTTATTTACGCTAGTTTCGAATGCAATCATCAATATTTAATGGGACTTTCCATTTTTGTTTAAAATTTAATTTTCTTTATTTTGTCTTCGCTGTATACAGCGATATGTAGAGGCTTTGCATATGTACTTGCAAACACATTTAGATTTCTTTGTTTAAAACTTGAACTTTCCCATTTTGCTTCATTCTGCCTTCGTTTTACAGAATGAATACTTCGTTATAAAATTTATTAAAAAAAAAAAAAAATTATAAAGAAGTTATAATTCTGTTTATAATATAAATATAGCATGCGAAACATACAATGTATTTATTTCGTATAGTGTAACAAATGATGAGAAATGAGATTTATATACTTATACAATATCGAATGCATGAGTATTTCTTCTATGCAAATCGATTAATTAACTAAATTTTTATTAAAATTTTTCAAGGCTTAAAACCTTAGCGTTACTTCGAAAATATAAACTTTATCTAGTTTGGGAGGCCAAAGTGCCATTATTCGTTTAAACGGTGTATTTGAAATTGCGATTTTTGATTGGCTTGGATTACCACGTTAGAAAAAAAAATTGAAATTACTAATCTTGAGAAAATAAATATATATTTTCATGCTTTTATTGCTGTTAACGTTTACATTACAAAAACAAATTCAGAGGCAGATCAAGGCATACAGAATTCGATAATACAGGTTAAGTTTTCAACCTGAATTTTTTAGCCAAAAAACTTTTTGCTGATTGCTAAAGCAAGACTGAAAACGAAATCCGACGTCTAGAGATTAAAACTGGCTTAGATTTATTTGTATTTCGAGTTTTTAATTTGGGATATATATAATATATCTGCTTCATAAGTTTCTTTACTTTTATGTTGATTCAAGATTGATCGTGTTGATTAGTAACATTATAAAGCAAACAGCGGTTCTTTACAAAAGATTTTTACTATGGGCAAATTATTGGTAATCACATTCAAAGTTGAACATCTAATATAAAAGCAAAAAATTAAATTATGTAATAATGTTATTGGTTTTAAAAGAGTAAAGAGTGTAATAAACAGGTATAATAACAAATAAATTTAAAATAAATGTTGTTTTGTATTTATTAGCTTTAAAACATAAAGATCATGGGTATAAAGAAAGTGTTCAATTTTAAATGTGGCTGACTGTACATATTTCTCCATTAATTCTATTTCCTATAACTAAAGTATTTGAGTCATTGCCTCAAACTAATTTTTTTTGATACTGAACGGGTTAATGATTAAAATGCATCCGTTTTCGTGTATTATAAGCTTTTTATTTTGTTGGATCAATTATAAAAACACAATTATTCTCTGTAAGATTACTTGACTTTGGGTTAAAACAACTTTGGCAACAGCCTTTATATGAAGACAATCAAATTTTTTTGTCCAGCTTTATGTGTATGCTTGTGTTGTTATATACGTGTGTAAGAATATGTGAATATCCCCCTTCATGTATTAAAAAGTGTGATTTTATTTTCTCTGTTACAATAATAAAAAAAAATTATAGTTTCATGTTATATTTGTATTTGTGTGCATGTGAATGTGGACAGGAAATCAGATGGTGCTCATATTTAATTATATTAATGAAGTTGGTCATAAAATCACAGGACAACGCCTTAAGTTAATAAAAGTGCAACTGTATGCGTGTGTGTGTATGTGTGTGAAAAATAAAATACACATAAAAAGTTAAACAGGAAAAGGTCATGGAAAATAAAAACACTATTCACCAGGGTCGTTAAAAGCTCTGTTAACATAATCATAATTCAATTTGTAGAAGAAGCAAAAACAAAAAAATGGAAAAAATAAAACTTGGGAAAAAGTCAAATAAAATTTGTAAATCGGTATGAGAGAACTAAAACAATGAGGTGACACTACAATAAAAACAAAAACGCTAACACCCAAGTTGACGGCAACAACATTTATTGTTTGTATGAAAAATGTGGAAAGTGGACCATTAGATTGTTTCAAAAGACCCTGGGGTACGTGTCTGCAATAATGGAGAATAACGCCATTTGAGTGTCTGCTGCTGTTTGTGTTAGACCAGTAATTTGGCCATGTCAGTTAATTAATTAATCAGATTCAAATGAGCAAATGCAGGAAAAAGAAAGTTTTTCAAAAATTCGCCACCATCAGGTAAATAAATACCACTATTTTACGATATTAACATACATACATACATACATACATACATACATACATTCATACATATGTATGTACATACGAGTATGTGCAAAAAAGAACAGAGGAAATTCACACAAGCAGCAAGCACGCTGGCATCATCTGGTACGTATGTACTATCTTTTGCTGGAGTACGATGACCATTCCAAAAATTGCGATTGTTTATGTGTTTTCAACAAATTCAAATAAACCTAAGCATTAACGCAAACATCCATTAAGTTTTCGTTAAAAGTTTTAATTTTTACTGCTGATGCTGTGTTGTTCTTGTTGTTGCCATTGTTGGTTATACACTTATGCTGGTGGTGATGATGGTGGTATTGACAATGAGAGTACATGCTATTAGAAAAGTTAATGATGTTTTCAAATGTTTATAGTATATCGGGTCATAAAAACAAAAATTGCTCCAGTTGTTGTTTAAATTTTTTCAGAGAAGAAGCATTCAGAAATTGGCATATTGACAAATGCGATGATACTGATTCACTACGCAGACAGGCGAGACCTTCGTGTGCCGCAGTACTTATGCTCGAAAAGGCTCTATACGAGCAGCGCGCACGTGCTAAATTTCTTACTTTTCCGCGGGTAAGTAAGAGCTTTTGGTGTTTTATTAAAAGGCTGATCAGCTAGTTCGGTTCCAGTCCTTATAAAGAACGACCAAGCATTCACTAACCCGGTTGAAGAGGCAAACTTTCTGGCTGAAATGCTTGCAGGTGGTTCGAACATGCCGGAAACCGATCAACCATTGCCCGCACTCAAAAGCGCATCAGTAACTTTGCCTACTATATACTTTCGAGCCCGTGAAAGGTTGCGCTTCCAACCCTGAGAACTACCGCCCAATAGCAGTTTGTTCGGCACTTTCCAAAGTTATGGAGAGTACGATTAATCACCACCTTGTGAAATATTTAGAGTCCAACAATTTGCTGAGCGATCGCCAATATGGTTACCATAAAGGTCGCTGATGATATGCTGGCGTTACTCTCTGAAAGATGGTACAGGTCCATTCATGGATTAGGTAAGAGTAAAGTTTTATCCCTCGATATTTTCAAAGCATTTGATAGAGTTTGGCACGGGGCGCTCATATCAAGAGTCATTGCTTTTGGTTTTGGCAGTAACTTCTCTCGATTTATATCGAGCTTTCTCAGAAATCGCACTATAAAAGTGGTTATTGATGTGATCCATTGTGTTTAAGTTAAGTTCAGTGGTACCGCAAGCCTTTGTTCTTTCTCCCACTCTATTTCTAATCCTATCTACTCTTTTGCATATGACAGCAACATTTGTCATCATATTCTTTTGATCGTAGCCCGAGCCTTTTAGAGATTGGAACGAAAAGGCGGAATATGAGTGATACACTTATAAACGACCTGTCGAAAATCTCTGAGTGGGGTTGAGCGAACAGGTTCGACTTTAATGCATGCAAGACTCAATGTTGTTTTCTGACACACAGACGTGGTGGTGTGTTGCCATCTGTAGCTATTGGTAATGTAGATATTGAGGAATCAGATGCTCTTGATGTTCTGGGCATAAGAATTCACTGTGACGTTCATTGAAACAATCACATATTTCGAGTGTCGAAAGAAGCATTCAAATGCCCCGGCTTTTTGAGACGGTGTAAGAATTACTTCACTTCATCTGATCTCCTTAATATTTACAAGACCAATATCCGACCTAAAATGGTATACAACTCTAATGAATGGGTCGGTGCTTCAAAGTCTATTTTGGAGCTTCTCGGCCGCGTACAGGAGAGGGCGAAAGTTCTTATTAATGACGGTAAGGTAGCCAACTCTATCAATTAATTAGAACATCGTCGGAATGTGGCGTGTATTTCATTGTTCTATCGGTACTATACCGAAATGTGTGCTGACAAAATTAAGGAACTAAATCCTAGTAATCATATATATATAGGTAGTACTCGTATTTCTCGTAGAACATATCCCATTATAGGGAGAATTCGTTGTTTGGTCGCACTGTTCGTTTGTGGAACAATCTTCCTGCGAATGTTTTTTCTGCCATTTACGACATAATCAAATTTAAATGGAACGTCCACAGACCAATTATCCTAGTACCAGCACAATGCACTGCATGAGTAAGGGTTATCCTCTGAGTGCTGGTGTCAAGAAAAAAACAAAAAAATTGCATACATGAGTAGTTTTAGAACAACTGAAAACAAAATCATCTGGGGCGTATTCAAATTAGAAATATGAGGTGGTTGGTGTATCGAAAAATGCCTTTGCTTAATATAGTATTTCATATGAAGTAATTTTATTTCTTTTAAACTTCAGTTTAAACGTTTTTTTTTTTATTAATATTTTACTACCTGTTATTAACATCACAATCATTGTATGAGATACCTTTGTTAAAACTTTAAGGTTTTTTTTTAGCAGAGCACTCTTTATCAATTAGGGTGAAATAGCACTTAGCACGTCCACACATACGTCATCCAAGAGTGAAAAATTTATTTAAAAATTTTATTTAAAATCTTCCATCTGAAAGAAACAAAGTGCCATTGAGCAAATACAAAAATGATGATTGGTTCGCAAGCTTTAATATGGTATTGCACAAAGTGGTACTACATTTTTTAACCGCCAATCCTCTAGAGAGCATATTGGTTTTGCACAAAGTATCGTTTGCTTTGTTTCAGTTTCAGTAATCAAGTTAATTTTCAAGCTTAGTAGGTGATTAATCTACTATAGTTCGCCTCCATTTTATTGCCTGTAGAGGTAAAGATCATTGCTAAGCAGCTTTGTCGTTTTTGGTTATTTCTAACCGAAATTGGTCATTTCTTTCTTCGATGTATAGATGTGTACTTTTTTTCCATATTGGTCACTTTTTCCTTAAAGTAATAAACAAAATTTTTATGTTAAATAGTTGGAGTAATAAATTTTTACTTTTGTAGTAAAATAAATAAATAAATAGTAGAACTTCTAGATATAAATTGCGAACTTAACATACTTAAATGCACTTTATTTCTTTACTATTTTAACGTTTTCTCTGGTTGTACCCTTATTTTTCGCAAAAATAAGAAAAATTTAATTTTTATCGACAGATTCAACGAAAAGCTATTAGCGTTAGCTAGGTTTTAAATTTGTCTTTATTAGACTCTGATTTCAAGTGATGGGAGATTATTGTAAATGAACGCAGGTTAGAAACCATTTCACAGTAGTCGGAATTGTATAGAATTTTTTTTTTTTAATTTTTGTTACTTGAATAAGAGAGTTCTCCAATATATGCTCTATCTAAGATCAATGATAAAAAGTAACAACATGCAACCTTTTCAAACTATGTTGATGGTCGTCATGAAATCTTTTTGTAGGAAAGTTCAATTTCATTGAGTTTCGAATAACATATGTAATATTTGCGAATAAATTTTGAGTTGGCATTACGAATTTTACCATCTACCAGCGCAAGTTAAAGAATATATTAAATATATATTTGGTAGAATTAACTTGTAAAACCGATATACTTTTCTAACACTTGCTCAAAAACTCATCGGCCTTATCAATTTACACTGGTTTTGTCATTCTTCGGCTTTTTGCTCTGCCTAAACAGTTACTTATTTTCGGAAGTCTTTGAGTTTTATTTGGACATGATGCCTGTGAGTTTAGTACAATTGACTCGTCTTGGAAAAGACAACCAGTTTTTTGTTCTATGCAATCATTATCTTGAAGTTTGAATTTGCAAAAATATTGCAATTTAATTGAATTATATATACATTAAATAGTCAAGTTTAGCAGTTATGGTTACTTTTTATCCAATTTGGTAACTTTTTTTATTAAAAAAAACTGCGGCAACATTGATGCTAAGTGGTAGTGATGGTGATCCTTACTTAGCATTGTAATTGGTATCCCTGTAGGTGGCTTTTTCTCTTGATCATTCGTCTGATGTATGACACCAACTAACTCAAATTTTTTTTAATAATAACCACAAACATTTTTTAAATTTCATGAGTTTACAGTGTAAACTTTACACGCCCATTGGTCTTTACAATTAATTTAATACAGTAGTTTTGATTTACCTGCACATCGCCTTTAGCTGCCAGGCAGAGTTGCCGTTGTGACACTAAAGTATCACTTTTGACTCTTTTTCATGCCAATGGCACTTTTTATGACCCTTTTTTTTAATGTATCCATTTTTGAAAATGAGTAAAGGTCCAAAATTCTTTACGCAAATTCTCAGTACACTTACATACATATATAAAAGCTAAGTGTACTGAGAATTTGCGTAAAGAATTATGGACCTTTACTCATTTTCAAAAAGGGATACATATATATATATATATATATATATATATATATATATATATATATATATATATATAATGGTACATCGTGTATAAAATCGTGACAGGATATGAATCATGTATATATGCGTATGAGCCGGAAACAAAACAGCAATCGACCATGTGGGTATTCCAAGACGAGCTAAATCCAACAAAAGTTGGTCGTGGGAAAAGCACAGGGAAGCAAATGGTAGCCTGTATTTTCGGACGAATGGGTCACGTGGCCACTGTTCCGCTTGAGCAACGAAGGAGGGTCTATTCTGATTGGTACACGACCATATATTTGCCGGAAATCTTCGGAGAAATTTGTAAAACCAACCGCCCAAAACGAATTATTCTCCATCATGACAATGCGAGCTCTAACATATCTTGTCAAACAGGTGAATTTTTGAGCAGTCAACACATCGAATTGATGGCTCATCCTGCTACTGATTTGGCACCCAGTGACTTCTTCGTGTTCCCGAAAATCAAAGGTAAACTGCATGGTCAGCGATTTACGAGCGCCGAATAAGCAGTTGAAGCGTTCAATAACTATGTTTTGCAGATGTCTCAAGAGGAATGGAAAAACAATAAAGCTATTTTCATTTAAAAATTGTTTTTTTTTTTGTTATTCCCGAAGTATAAATAGTACCCCTTGTACAACAAAATATATTCAATCTTAAAAATATGTATACAAAAAGTTTACTTACTCTATGTAAATAATATAGTATGTAATACAGAATTTTGTGTGTAATTTTTCTTCAAATGTGTAATTTTGATGCCGGTTGTGTGCAATCTATAAAGCTGTTGGTGGTAACACTGGATCAGAACTAAAATTTGTAAGTGCTATTGAAACAGGACAATGTCCTCTTATTAGCTTAGAGTGTTGTTCTCTGTTATATTCATAAGAAGCTCAGCTTAGATTCTTATAGTACGAGTGCAATGAATATTTGGCAACAACCTTGGCTATTCAATAAATATTCTGACTTATCAGTTTGATTTTTATATTTTTTGTGTAAAATGCAGGTGATATAAAATACTTTGTACGAACCTTTAGATATTGCAAAATGTGTAAAGTTCTATAAATAAAATAACTAAACTGTACTTATTTGCATTAAAATGTGATCTACAAAGTGCTTATCCAGAAATAATGTCAATGTTAAATTAACCAATGGAACATATTATACCAGGAAATCTTCCTCTTTCAAAGGATACGGTAAAACCTTAATAATCCGGACCACAGACTAGACATCTTTTTTCATTCTAGTCTGTGGTCGATAATTCGTATTCAGGTAATTATACGTAGTATCAACGTTTAACACTACTAATTATTAATTAAAAAAATTCGGTTTTTGGAATTGAAAGTATCACATCTATAAAAGGATTTAGTAGACTGTAATAAATCGTCATTTATAATACGGTAGTTAAAGGGTTAATGGTGGGTCTGCTACTTTTTCTGAAAGTTCTACAAAAATACAACATAAACTCAATATGTTAATGCATTTCCTAAATTTTTATGATATAATTGCAGTCATAAACGAATTTTAACCATTATAAATAATTGATCATTAAATGTTAAAACTCCTCTTTGTTAACCTTTATATTAGACTATATTTGCGTACCTATTTTCCTTTTTTAATGATTTTAAACCACAATGTTAAATACACTTTATTTGTTATGAAGTTTCTGTAGTTGTTGGCTATTATGGTCGACTTAATTTAATAGGTCAGGATGTTGTTATTGTAGTTTATTCTTGTCATTTATTGCTTAATTTTTATTGAAAACTCTTTAACTATAATTATATTACTGTTGTTGTGCGACTAAACGTCTAAACTAATGGTGCTTACACAAATTGGCCAAATAACGAAATTACCTATTCGCACACTTATGCATTTCTCTAACCGTTAAGTTGTGCAGTTCATTGGCCGCCACATGAAGGTTCACAGATATTCTACTATTAAATAAAAGTGTGTGTTTGTGGATCGGATATGGTTTTATTTTTGTGATTCAACTAAAAAGGGTCATATTTCGCAAAAATAAAACACAATTGAAATAATTTTCAGTAACAATTTTGTTGTAAATAGTCTTACTTCGTTAAACTCACATTATCCTGATGAATTTGTCAGAATGTTTAGGTTCTTCCACCAGCCAATCTATTGATGGGTATTCAACATTAAATGACTGACAATATGGCCCTAGAAATGCAAATGGCGCTATTTTTTGCCAGGCTAGTAAAAGAAGAAAACCAAAATACATGCATTTTTCTTATAATCGTATTAATTTATTTTGCTATTTTAGCTGAAACATCATTAAAGGGGGCAGAACGGAGTGTGTGTGTGCTGAAAGAATAGGTGGCCGTAAGGATAGTAATAGAATTTAATAAAAATTGGCAAATTTGCAATCCGTGACGTTGGTCATTTCCTGCTCACTAGCCATGCACAGTTAAACGCTTTTTATTGACACCTTCCCTTATTTTTTCGCTTTCATCGACATAAAATTAATTACTTTAAATCATGTACGTGAACGAACTCACATGGGCATGAACGTTTGCAAGTGTAAATCGCAATTATGTATTGGGTGTTATAAAAAGATAAAAAAATTATATTTGAACTAAAACTATAGAAGAGCTTTTACTTCCAAAGTAGCTTAAATCATTAAGAGTAAATACTTACTAAAGCGTTGAAACAAAACAAAAAACTACTTTTATTGTGTAAAATCACAAATTAAGTAAGTAATTAATAAAAATCTAATATTAGTTAGTAGTCAAAGGAAGGTACATATTAATAGTATTAGACCCAATACCTGTAATGTTAAAATGAACGTTTAACTATTACCTCATATCGATTTTTCGTGTCGCTTATTATTACTGTCTGTGATACTTAAACTATAGAACAGGATTAAAGTTTCTGTTTTTGATTTACTCGTACTCACTTTTATTCAATATAAAAATGTAATAAACTAATTGTAAATATTTACCTTAATATTCTAAACACGCAACATAGTCTAAATCATATAATTTATAACAATTAAATTTAAATGCGGATATTAAAGTATAAATGCCATTAAAAAGCTGTCTGTCCACTTCATTTGTTTACTGGTTTATTCATGCAGCAGTACTCGTTGATGGCACACAACAGAACCACAGTAGACACAAAAAAACAACAATTTGTTTACTTTTAGAGGAGTAAAGGTAGATGTATATTTAAATATTCTGGTCAGCCAATTAATTATAAAATAAAGGAAAACTGACGTCATAAAAGATGGATGAATTATTTAGTATCATTAATCGATTTATATTAGATATCAATGTTATTTTAAGTTAATTTGAAATAATCCTAAATCTCATCAGCAGGAACTTTCAGACATTTATTTTTATGCTAAAAACATATATCCATACATATATTTTAAATTTCTTTGTAAGTTTATTTGTCTATCTGTCAATTACGCGTAAACAACTGAACCGATCTTGTTGAAATTTGGAACACTTATTTCTTCTTAAATCAAATTTTTTCTGTTTGCAAAATTTCATTATCCAAAGAAATATATCGTACAACTATAAACCCTGGATTTGCAAATTCTGCACTTTAAGGGGATAGTATTTAAATCGATAGTACTTGAATATTCGTTAGTGAAACAATAGTTAAAATCTACCGATTGTACTTTCTAGACTATCTAGATTTTGGCGAAATATAGTAGAATTAATTGTGCAACTCTGTTGCACATGAAAATACTTATGTAAATATTACAACTGAATTATAAAACATATATACACTAGGCGTCATAAGTCTACACTCCTCATTCAATTCATAGCTTTAGTACCAAAAATTTCAAAAAAATTTATAAAAAACCACAATGAAATTTTTATTATTATTTTTTTTTTTTGTATATGTTTACTCCAGATAATTTAACGGTACTTTTAATAAAAAAGTCAAAAATCTACATTCATAACAATAAAAACTAAATAAGTCAATAATTATTTTAGTGTAAACTTTAAATTAGTATCGAGTTAGATAGCTGCAGTAATAAAGAATCCTTCTGAGACTGTTTAGCATCGAATTTATCCGGATCGTAGTCTCTTCAACTGAGATATTGTCCAACAGTTCCTTAATTACATCCTTTAGCATTGACTCACTTGACATATTTTATTGGGTTTTTATCAGGTGATTCGGGAGTGTAAACAGCTCCCTTGGTACATTATAGAGCACCCAAGCTTGACAAATTCAGCTGTATGGGGCTATCGTCTTGTTGAAAATTATATTATCCTGGCAACCCCAATTTTTCAGCACTCTACTTTAGATTCCTTTTCAACACATCCAAGTAGATATATTTGTGCATTATTGATTCGATAATTACGAAATAACCTACTCACCAGCTGCCATTCTCTCTGACATCAGTACACCTTATCCGACATGATTAGCATTTGGTAACTAGTTTTCTATATTAGGGTCGGTTCTTGATTTTCTTTATTCCATCTGTCGTCCATACTTACTAAATTTACTTTCATAATAAAAAATTACCATTTTCCAAAATTCTGGTGGCATGTTAACATATTTATTGGCGAATGCTATACGTTTATTTGGTTAACTAACGAAATGATCGGCATATTGCGGCCAACACGGCCATGGAATCTTGCTGTAGATAAGCTAATGGTCTTCTTAAACTTTTGTTTGGCATCTTTTGATATTTGGAGCGCAGTAGTTTTGAAATGTGCTTTATAAGGGAAACTAAACTTCGAAATTCTATGTGAGTTCGTTTGGTCGGACGACCACACCATGAATGGAAAGTTATAATTTCAGTTTTTTCAAAGTTTTTTATTACTGTTCTTACCGGTTTAAGCACCCTACCGATAATTCTGGCTCTATTTTTTCTCCATCAACATTTATTTCGTTTCTTTTTTGAGCCATTGTATATTAGTCTGCTGTCAAAATAGAACTCACTGATTGCTTAATGACCACACTTTTATTGTTTACTGACGCATTTTAAATTATGAGTGGAGACTTTTGACACTTTGGAATACAAGGTATTTTTATTAAAAGTATCGTTAAATTATCTGGAGTAACCATATATGGAAAAAGAATGCATCATCAACATTCACTGCATTGCTACGAATAGTTTATATTAAAAATTTTGTGATTTCTTATGTATTTTATGGATATATGTTGCACTAAAACTTTGAATTGAGGAGCGAAGACTTATGATGCCTAGTGTATATAGGTATATATAGAGAGGTTATTTCGAATCTGGCAATACATATGTCATTCTATTCTATCATAAAATTCAGTATATTACCTACACTGAACGAAATAAATCGATTTACGCTTGAGCAGCGATGGGATATGTTGGAAATTTATCGTCATTTAAAATCATCTTTTAGGAAGAAGCTCATTTTCGTCTTGGTGGGTACGTTAATAAGCAAAATTGCCGAATTGTGGTGCCACTACGGTCAATAGACACACATATCGCTACCGATTTTTTGTGCCCGCTCTTCATGGAATTGATGTGAACAATGTTTGTTTCAACAGGGTGGTGCAATTTGCCACACATCGCATGCCACAATCAATTTATTGCGTCAAACGTTTGATGACCGTTTAACTAGTCGAAATGGTGATATCAGTTTGCCGCCAAGATGCTGCGACACCGTTGGATAATTTTCTGTGGGCACCGTTATAGACAAGTGTTATGCCGACAAACCAGAGACAATTGAACAGTTGAAGGCCAACATTCGTGATGCCATTGCTAAAATACGATCCCATACATTCGAAAAAGTTCTCGGAAATTGGTCCCATCGAATGGGGTACTGTGAGGCCAGCCGCGGCACCCATATGAATGAGATAATATTTCTTTTCTAACCGGAACCATTGTACTTCACAACAACAAAATAAATTTGGTAAAATTTCAAACCATTTTTGTATTATCGCATTTTTAAATTTAAATTTTTAAATTTCCCACCCTATATTCAAATATACAAGATATTGTCACGAAAAATAATAATGCCTAAAGAAAAGATACAGTAAATTAGTACAGTAGCAGTTAAGTTATAAACTTTTTTGTGGCATTTACTCTACTGGCTTGTGCCAAGGCCATCTTGGTAATGCCATACTTAATTTGTGTTATTAAGAGTGTTACCACTTGCGTATTGAACGGTGCTACAGTAGCAGTTTTGTTTGTTACATTTGAATTATCGGAAATAGAATGCCGTGTAAATACAAGAACATTCGGGAGTAATGTGATTTTTATATAAAAGGCGGCGCATTATGCATTAGCAGTTTAGTTGTAGTTTTGCAGTCATAAAGTAAAGTCGTGCTAAGGCGTAAATAAAAGTATTGAGTAATTTGGGTATTTAGTTGAATTCGCCGTACAAATAAAAAGAACTGTATTAAGGAACAAATTGGTGTATTTATTTTATTTAATGAGCTTCAACTATAAATAGCTATGGTTAGACAACTGAGAATGTCAAACTGTGTTGGCAATTTAGTAAACTTTGGCAAGTCACCATGAATCGTTTGACGCAAGAACAACGCTTGTGGAAAGTTTTTCTGAAAATATATAAACCTGTTTACGAAGTTCGTATCAGAAATTTATATTTAGTGATGACGCTCATTTCTGCATTTTTGTTCAAATTCGAAAAAAAAAACGTTCTAAGTGTCAAAGTTTTTAAACATATACTCTTATTTTAACATATGCTTAACACTACGCACCATATAAATTGTTTTCTTTAAAACTAAAGCAAAAAAATTGTTTAGGTAATTACCAGTATCGAAGTTAAACTATTGAACAAAAATTTAAATAAGAATTCAAATGTAATCTATAAATGTACACAATTTTCAGTTTTATAAGTTTTTCAAATCAATATTCATATAAATATGTACATACACTTATAAATTTGTTTGTTTATTTGGCAATCAATCGAAAACGATTAAACCGATTTTGTTGCAATTTGCACGACATAAGAAGAACCGCCTAATGAAATAGGGTATGCTGTTTTTTAAAGTTGGATATGGCGGAACAGGGCCAAATTTGTTGTCGCCTTATATTGCAAATTTATTAAATTAAAAGTATGCGCATAAAATTAGGAAATAATAGAAAATATTACACTTTTTTTCTTTTTAAAGCAGTTTTTGGATTGCTAACAGTTATTATCCGCTTCCAACATCGTCCTATCATTTTCTTTACAAAGACAATTAGATGTCACAAAAAATTAAAGGATCGAAAAAAAGGGGAACGCTAATCTCGTTTATAATATATGTATATAGATTCCCTGGTATTACCGAATGAGTGAAGGTAGTTTAAAATAAAGTTGTAGAATAAATTATTATTTGGTCAATTTTAATATTAGCCATTGCCCAGGAACCTGAAAAAAAGGATAGTCAGGCCTAAATGGTGTACGAATTAAAACTTCCCGGCCAAATATCGTAAATTTTCGACGGATCAGAGATGTCCATCGGAATTGTAATGGTAAAGGTTTAATTAAGATTTCTTTAGTTTAATATTCTCGTTCTTTTACATTTTTTCATCCCCCGTAATCATTTACTGGTGACAATTCGATCAATAAAATTTCTTTGATCAACTACTGCGGCTTCTTTGAATAGCTAGTCTTTTTTAAGTGATTTTAAAATACTATATGGTTGATGTTTATTGCCCCAGTAGTAGCGAGGGGCCTTTTTGATATTGAAACAATCTTGACAATTTTTTACTTCTTGGTATCACATAACGTATTTCTTCAGACATTTCACACATTTTCGAATCAATATGACTTTCAACGAGGGCGAGGGGTTAAAAAAATCTGTTGACCAAAAATGTCATCTTTTAAACAAGTGCTTCACTTTCACAATCGATTTATTTTTTCCCGATTTATGGAAAATATTTTATATGAATAATCAACATAACACAGGCGATTAAGTTCACAATAGCAAAGGTACAAAATCAGAAAAAAAGTAAATTTCATGTATAACAGCTTGGCCTACGATGACGAACTTTATCTTTATCGACAATCAGCTGATTTGCGGCACACTAATATTTTCTAGTCGAAAGAGAATGAATGTGAACGGTAGCGAAAGCATTTTAATACAAAATTGCGGTTCACTATATCGTTTTTCTGACGTTCGTACGAACACAAATATCAAAATTACTCACTTTTTGTTTATTGCCATTTGTATTATGATATGCAAACTGGGCGCTCTGAAATGTTTTTTCATGCACCTGGCTTCATTGATAGATATTTGGTTCCTGTAAAGTCTTCAATGAGGTCAACATTATTTTCATAAATTTTATTTCTTTTGTTCATTTGTTTATTAATTTATCTACAGTATGAAAGGTCAACATTCGTACACCTTTTCAAAAACCTTTTATTAATAAAATAAATAATTAAGTATAATATTTTATACGATTTTAAGAACAAGAGACGGTATTTCTTAACACAAATAAAAGAGGACGTTTTAATTTTAAGGTTGTACGAATACGGATTTTTGATACTGTATTTTAGTTTGTTCACATTTTTTTTACCGACAAGTTCCAGTGGTACCACAGTTATATTTTTCATTGTAAAATTTCTACATTTAAACGGTTTTTGTATATTGGCAATTTATTTGTGGGATTACTATATAGTAATCCAGTTATTTGTTTGCATAATGATTGAAACATAAAGCTAAGCGAACAATAAATAAGATAGTGTGCCGCTGTTACGGAAGAAAGTGAGTGACTGCCTTTCGTACAAATAAATTTTCTTTCGACATCGTGGACCAGGCTGTAACTTTTTAAAACATTAAAAGAACAAACATATATTAAAATTAATTTTCTGATTACATGTATACCTATGGCGTTTTCTTTTTTAACAAATAATGTTACACTTCTACTCTTAACGTCGGTAAAATTAAGAAATATCAACGATTTTTTTAAAGGTAAAATTTTCAGATATAAACACACCGCCTCTTCTTTTTATTATTATTTATTTATTTTTTTTAATGAAAACAAAGAGAAGAAAGAAAAACAAAGTGCTATACTTATATCCAACTTCTCTGTAAGACCCATATGCAAAATAATATGAATTTTTTATGTACCAGCATGTAAGCAGTGCAGAAAATATTGTTTCTGTGGTGCTACAATTTTACTGTTTTTCGATGTCAGGCGGGTGCGGCACGCCTTCTCCTGATATAATCTGTCCCAAATTTTCCACAACTCATTTTTTGGCTACGGAGAACATTCCTGGGGAGAGTTACAATCAGGATTGGCAAAAACCCGGGTTTTATAACTGCTTCAATTAGACAATATTTGTTATTTGTTAGTAAAATTACGCTGTTTTAGTATTAATAATGCAATTTTGCAATCATGGTCGTTGTGTATTATGGGCTTCAAATACAGTTTGCAATTACTTCACTTGAATCGTGCATATTGAGAAAAACGACCGGAATACAAAGACAGATGTGATTAAGTTTATCTTTTGCATGACAACGCTCGGCTTCATTTCGCAAAAGTTGCCAAAAGATTGTCAGAAACGATTAAATGCCGCTGTTTCAATGAATATAATGTCTTTTAGCATGTCACCGAATTACTTCTTTATCAGAAATATTGAATCGACTTCAAAGTTGAATCGCCTCAAAAGACGAGATGTTTTGCTTAAACGGAATTTGGAAATTGGCACGGAGGTGAGGAAAAGATGTAAGCAGTGATATCATATAGTTTTATTTTAATCAATTTGTTCATTAGTTATATTTTTTGAGCTAAAAAAACGGACCGAATAAATTTGTACTCCCAATACGTAAATTAGGTTTAATTGTGTTATCCAGTAGGTTGCCAACCCTGGTTACAATCAATACTTTATAAAACAAATTGGCTCTTAATGTACATAGTTTGAGTAAAGAGAAGTTAATCTACTAATTGAGTACCACCTGGCTAAGTTGAAAATAATCTTGAAATGCTTATTCTGTATGAAGTTTTTGAATATGAAGTATTCGAAAATTTGCTAATTATACGATTTGAAATGTGAAACGAAAATATGGCAATTGAATATTTTTAAACTACGTCAACATCATCGACACGATTGCGATTTTTAAGGGTCATTTAAATAAAAAAAACAACCCATTCGTGCTATATGAATCGTATACATTTCTTTGTACATATGTACACATGGCTATATGAATGTGTTTTTATTGCAAATAATAAAAATTCCTGTTACTAAAAGACACAAAACGATTCCACAGCAATAAGTGGTGAAATTAAATTGTACAATTCGTTTACAAAACAAACTTACACTTATACTCGTGCACATATGTATGTATGGTGTGATCAAATGTTTTATACTCATGCATGCACAAATTAAATTTGCAATTTGTTTAAATGTAATAAAAATTCAACAAATCTGAGCGGTATGTTATTTTATGGGATCAAATGATATAAACGTGAAACTCACGTACATTTAACAGACATACACATAGACATACACATACACATATACACATACACATACACATACATAAAACATATTTTCAGGGTTTCACTAAAAACATCACCTGTTTTTTGTGTGCAAAGATAAATAACAAATACATACTTAAGAATAAAAGAAAATAAATGTGTGTGCGTGTGTGGGTGTTTTTTTATAAAGCAAACAAATATAAAAAATTTCTGTTATACGTGTATTTTTTTGGAGAAAGAAAAAGTACAAAAAAATATCACAATATTGTGGTATTAACGACGACAAAAACAGCAGCCACTGTAGCGCCATCCAAGAAGGCACCTCAAATAATAAAACTGCACACATACGTGTAAAATAAATAATTCGACAGTAAAACGTTGCAGTTGCTAAAAAAAATAATATTTAAAAAAGTGTTTGCGTGGATATTCTTTTTTGCATAGAAGTATGTACAATACGAAGCGTTATATGTGAGTACGTCTTTTTGTATTGTAACGTTATTATTTCGCATAATTTTCACCAGATGTCGGATAGCGGTGACGGTAGATACGTGAATGATGTTATATTTTTTATTTATTTACAATGTTATGCACAAAAATATAAATACCGGAAAACCAAATTGGAAAAAAAGCAACATTGTGCATAAAAATCATACGTACAGTGAAGAGTGAAATTATATTAAATATTCCACAAGACTAAAAAAAATATTTTAAATATTTTGTATATTTTATATATTATTAAGAAAATTTTTTTTAATTAATAACATATATTATTCTGATGAATGAATGTATGTATATATATAGTTAATAAACTTATACTTATACTTGTATTGGGTTACACTTGATTAGCTAAAGACCATAGAGAATTTAAGCAATAATAATACCTGACAATGTGATAATAGGAATTGCAGATTTTAATTAAAATTGTGAAGAGTAATAAAAAATTGGCTTGATTGATTACAAGAAAATTATATAAATAAATGGCAATGAAATAACATACCTGTAGAAAATTGTTACAATTATTTGCATTTTAAGAGAATTTAAGCTTTTATTGAGAATTTATTTAAATCATTTTATTTTTGTTAATAAATTCTTCGTAAAAGCAATTTTAAAAACAGTTTTTCCTAAGTAGAAAAATAAAAACATCCCATAAAAGAAAAACAAAAGGCAAAAAAATTTCACAAAAGATTTCGTTTAATGAATAAGATAATAGTAGAATATGATGTGGAAACTCAGTTATATATTTATTAAATAAATCATGCATAAACAAATATTGCTCGGAATAATTTGCTTCTGCAACTTTTATCCAATGTTGCAACAAAATCTTTAGTGTTGGTGTTATTGTTTGCCTGACAAATAGTAGGAGTTCATGTACCGGAAAAAAAAATTAGATTGAAACAGTGTCAGTGAAACGCCCTTTTTTGATACATCACCTGGAAAAAGCGATGTTGCAACGAAAAAAAAACCAGTTACAACTGACTGCATCGTTTTTGTATTTGTTCGTTCATTCTATTATACATTTTAACCAGACCAGTTTTTGTTACTAGTATTTTTGTTGCATGAAAATCTGTGAAGCTTTTGCTCGTCATGTATTTGAAAGAACGGATTTTATTTTCATTTGTACAGGGACAAATAGAATAATTAAATTTTCGTTTATGTTTCAGATTTTCGAAAGTTTAGGTCATTGGCTATTAAATAATAAAAAATTAGTAGAATTTTTTTTGTTCCGGTTGGCTCTTCACTACCATTAGAGATCATCACGTTCGTACTTTTTAAGGTAATCTATTCAGGACCGGTTCTCTTCAGTGCAGTTAAAGAAAATATTGCTTTTAAGCTGCTATAAAAGACCTTTAGTTACCACTGTTCAGCAGTGGCAAACATTTTGTAGAGTTATTGGATAGTAACATCAACTGGAACTTGAACATATTGCGAAGGCCCATAATAATATTAATCATAATAAATTCCAGTATTATTATTCCTATATCTGACCAGGCACTGCTCACTCCTAATGAACATTAACAGATCTGAGACCATAATGGTGGATAAGTCACCCAGTGAGATCATAATGGTGGATAAGTCACCCAGTGAGACCCTATGTCCACCTAAACATACCCACTTAAACCTATAAAGAGCCCCAAATTCACATAATATGTGTTCCACCGACTCTGATGCCTATGAGTTGAAGCTACAAATTTCCACATCTTTGACCGCTATCTTCTTCAAACGCGCTTTTAGTCTACAGTGGCGCTAAAGAAACTCTTTAAGGAGTTTTAAGCCTGGCCTGCCAGAGACCTCAGAGTGATGCCCAAATCGTAGAATGAGCGTAGCCTTAGAGTGACGAAGTCCCACTTGAAGGTTCCAATTCAATTCTTAACTAGAATGAGGATGGTAGTAAGTGCCTTTAAGGCAGCTTGGCTATCAGATAATATATTAATGGTCTTACCCTTGATCCTACTGTCTTGGTTGATATCCACAGCCGGTCTTCTCATTGAGCGCGACAAGTCTTGGTTGGGTTCATGGAGACTAGTACCAATACTGTCATTCATTTTAAATCCATCGGTATACCAGTTCAGATCAAACTCGCTCCGAACGAAGGTCACAATAAGCAAACAATTCCGGTCCGGAAATTCGACCCTGAATCTCCTGCCAAAGAACAGATCCAAAGGCATAACATTCAGGACCGAAGATGGTTTTCCGATTACTCTGCGTAAAATGGAGAGTCTTCCCAACCCATTCACTTTAAAATTTTTTCTGTTTATAAATTCATATCATAATCAGAAAAACTAAAAATATATATACAGGGTGGCTGATGAATTTTGCTACATTAAGAGACTCAGATAACTTTTTATATAATTAATATAAATAATTGATTTTTATTTCATTTGATACATAGTTTTATTTTATTAAATATTATTATTGATCTTTAAAAATAATTGATTATAAATAGGATCCATATGCGCATCTTAGCGTGGATAGCGTGATATCATAGCAAATTCCTGTTAACAGTGATGTGGAGACAAGGAATGCACCAGAGTTGTTATGTCTTTTGAAACAACTCTGCCATAAAAGACCTGGCTAGGTATGAACTTACCTCATCCTGTTAAAACCATACAAAACTGAAAGGAATTATATTTTAGAGCATTTCAGAAAAAAAAAGAACCCTGAAACATTTTTGAATAACAATATGCTGTTACAGTGCCTCTCCAAAGATGATGATACTGCACACCACACTGTAAATCCAGCTGGGTGCATTGCTCTCTTGAAGAATTCGTGGAATAGAGTCAAAAGTTAAGAAATCTCATTATTATCCACTTTCGGAAACACGACTACCAGGTGTCTTCGGAAGAGCGCCCAAACTTTCGTTGAACGTAAATTATTGATTCGTGTACGTGCTAGCAACGTGCAATCTAAATACGAGTTTCATCATCCAAATTTTGCATTTCTACTAAATTTAGATAGCGATCTACAATTGAAAAATAAAATTTAAGAAATAACTCATAAGCCACCATGTATTTTGGGGATACTAGTACTAAATAACGGACTTCAAGAAAATACTTCTCTTAAAACTCTTATTATTTTAAATTACACTGTGCTCGAATTTGACACTTTTTTCCCTACAAGTGGGTCATCCGGCGGATTACCATAATTCGAGGACGTTGACATATAACATTGAGATATACCATTACTTCGAAAAAGGAGAAGGGTGCACAACATATATTCACGTAGCTCAAAAATTGCTTAGCTTATTGAATAGACTAAATTAACTGAAATTTCGCAATAAAATTACCTTTAAATAGGGCAAAAATATTTTTTAATCATTTTGGAAATATAACTTTGTTTTGGAAAAAGAACAGTAGGATCACATTACTTCGTGTATTAGCTTTAATAGTTTTACTAAAACTATTTATATTTTTTCTGAAAGCTTTTCCCTGCCAGATTTGCCGACTTTTTGTCTAAAACCTATCAAATTGCCGATTTGCAGATTTTAGCTAATAAAATGCAAATTTTTTAAATACGGCAACTTTAATACGGCAATTTGTTTCAGTATATATAATTTTCGGCAGCACTGAAACATTTGCTACTTTAAAAAGAGACAACTGTTAATAAAAAAGCGCTTCTGTTAAAGAGAAAAAATTGTAGTTTCAGTTAAAATTATGTATGTATGTGCCGTGTGTGTAAGTACATTTTTATTTGAGAAATAACTAACTATGAAGAATGAAAGAATCAAGACAAAAGAAGAAGTAAAACGGTTTTCTTTTCTTTATCAAATTTTAAAGAATATAATTTTTCAACCGAAAGCAGCCCAATTGAGTTTTCTATAGAAAAAAAAGGAAATGGATAAATAAGAAATAAAACATAAAATAATTCGAATTTCTTTAGGCAGATAAAAAGAAAAAGCGTAAGCTAAAGAAAGAAGGGATTGATGATGACATAAAATTTTGGGCTGAATAAAGAAACAATACTTTTTTCTGCAAGTTGTGCAACGTCCAGCTTAAATCCTCCTCTGGAAAAACGGATCTGTTAGCTCACTGCCAGACAAAGAAACATTTAGCCGCTGCAAATGTCATATCAGTTCAAAAAAAGATCTATGAAACCTTTACTGTAGAACAATATGGTTCAAAAAAGAACAAAAATTAAAATGGCCCTTTTTATTGTTGAACACAACCCTCCATTTATGGTTGCTGTCCATTTAAATAAGGTGATTCCACATTCTTTTACTGACTCGGAATGCGCTAGCAATATGGTGTTGGGACGGATAAGGGCAAGTGCCATTATTAAAAATGTTATTGGAAAAAAACAGCTCTTAACAGCTCTATGTCTAGATGAATCTACCGATCTATCCAAACTCAAATCATTGTTTTTGGTTGTTCGTATTTGTGAGAACTTTGAAATACAGAACTATTTTTTTGGACTATTAAAATTGGACCAATGTGATGCCAAACGTTTGTACATGTTAATTGTAGACTATTTTACAAAAAAACCAGGTAAACTACAAGTCCAATTTGATTGGATTCGCTGCTGACGGTGCTGCCGTCATGACAGGCAAAAACAATTCAGTTGCAGCACTTTAACAAACGATATACCACATTTGTTTATTATGAAATGTATTTGCCACTCGCTTGCATTATGTTCATCATACGCTTACCATCTGAGCTTGAAACTCTGGCAAGTGACATTTACAATTATGTATCAAATATCCCAAAGAGATTGGATCAATTTCAAAACATTCAAAATTTACTTGAAATTAAATCAAACAATTACTGCACCCAAATCAAATCGGACGGCTATCGCTTGAAGCAGTAGTTGTTAGTTTACTAGATTTGTATGAGGCGTTAAAAATTTACTTTTCTTTTCGTTTGCTGCCAATGTTAACCAAATTGATACAGCCAACAATTGTATAAAGTTTAAATCAGTCAAATCAAATCAAATATACTTATCTTTTTCATTTATCTTTTTTTCTTGAAATAATAAAAAACAATAACAAAATTTTTCAAAGTGAGTCAACAGAAATACACAACCTATACGATCAAATGGAAAGGCTTTTAAAAACTGTGTTAAGTAGTTTTATAAAAAACGATATTTTAAAAACTGATGAGATTTCCGTTAAAGATTTTATGAATAGAAAGAATTTTTTGAAATTTGACGAGGTGTAGTTAGGCGTATTGGCTAAAGAGTTAATATCAGAATCAAGACTTAACAAAGACGAAATTAATAAAATTGTAAATAACTGTACTAATTTTTATATAGAACTTGCAAATCAAATATTGAAACGTTTTGATTTTGAACATAATTCTTATAAATCTTTAAATATTATGATTAATCCTTATCAAATTGTGAAAAAGGAGAATAATTCTTTTATGGAAATTCTAAAGGAATTCTCCAGCTTTATTTCCGAAAAGGAAAAACAAACTTTGGACTCTGAATTCAGAGAATTAAAATTTGTAAACTCTGAAGAATTCTTTCAAGGACTTGAAATAAATTTGCAAACTTTTTGCCAAAAAATTTCAGATTTAAAACGTGGGGATTCATTAATTGCTTTACCAGTCCTGTCCAAGTTTGTACAGCAAATTATGATTCTTCCATATTCTTCTGCAAATGTGGGAAAAATTTTAGTCACGTCAATCTAAATAAAACAAAATTTCGATGTACCCTGGAAAATGAATTATTAGAAGGAGATCTTTTCTCTAAAGATTATTTAAAGTTTAATAATTCAAATTGTTTTGATACTGATATTAAAAAGGATTTAATAAAAATGTTTGACTCAGAAATATATATATTTAAATTATATGTTAATACAATTCAAGAGAACAGTCTAAGAATACCGTGCAACCCTTCCCAATTTGAATGAGATAAAAGAGGCGACTGGTAAATTGAAAAGTCATAAGCTAGCAGGCGAAGATGGAAATTCTACGGGTTGACATCTAAACAACAGTTGAACTTCTTTGGCCTCATATCACATCAATATTTTCTTCCATACAGAATGTGCCCTACGTGGAAGTAGAGTATCGTTGTAAAATTACCGAAAAGTGCCGACTTGAGAGACTGCAACAATTGGAAAGGAATTACTCTACTTAACTCCATATACACATAAGACACTTGCAGTCATAATACAGAGGAGTCTTCGAAGCAAAACAGACAACATATTTCGAGATGAACAAGCAGTCTTTAGACCGAATAGAAGCTGCGTAGATCAGGCTTTACGAATAAAAATTGAACATTCTATAGAATGGCGTACCCTATGTATCGCTTGCTACTATCAGACAATCGGCACTGGAAAGCACTAAGAACAAAAGGAGTACCATAGGAACATAAGCCAACCATTCCACACCAATGCTGGAGTCAAACAAGGATGCCGACTAACACCTCACACATTCACCATCGTGCTGGGATAACATAGAACTTGTCATGCCAACTCGAAGATTTGGACTATACGGATGACTTTTGTCTACTCTCGCATAAGATTTTAAAAGAAAGATTAACTCGCAATGTTGGACTCGAGATAAATATCAAGGAAACTAAGGCTATCAGAATAAACAATACTATCACGGAAAACAGTATGCTACAGGGTCAACTATTCAAGTATGTACATAGTGTCTGCTATCTAGGAAGTACAATGACTACAAATGGCGGCGCAGAAACAGACGTAGATAACAGTCTCAATAAAGCGTGAGTGGCTTTCGGACAACTGCAGCCAGTATAGAGAAGCCCACATATATATATCCACACCGATTAAGCTCAGAATAATGTTAAATCCGTTCTGCTGTATGGCAGTGAAACCTGACTTGTATCGAATAACATCACGCAAAAACTCCAGGTATTCATTAACAAGTGTTTTAGAATCATATGCCGAACATTCTGGCCTAACACCATAAGTAACACAGAACTGTGGAACATGACTAATAAGAAACCCATAGAGAAACAGATGAGGAAAAGAAAATTGTGATGGATCGGTCACACCATCCGAAAAATCACCAGAACGTCAATCGGGTTGCTACACAAATCGCAGTCGACTAAGAAACACATGGAGACGCACATTATCCAAGAACAAAGACAGAACAATCTAACATGGCAAGAAGCAAAATCAACAGCGACAAACCGTGTTAGATGGAGATACTTTGTGGAAGCCATATGCTTTCGTGAGGAGTTAAGGAAAAAAAACTAAAAGAAAGTAAACTACAAAATATTATTACGCACGTATTAGTTATATTTCATCTGCACATATAAAATATTACTCATACGTACATATGAGCGTAACTGCTTCTTGGTTTTTTAATTTTTTTGGCAAATTTTCTACAAAAATCATTTAATTTAATATCATGTATTTAAACAGCTTCGGTTTAATGTATTAAGCCGTGGCTTGCCTTGTACCTGCAAGAGATATCCCAAAAACCATACTGAGATGTTATTTTTTTCTTTTAAAGTCATTGTAATATTATATCCAGGCGCAACTGGAGTCAAAATATAACAAATCAGAAATTTGCACGATTTATTAACAACTTGTAGCAAAAGGGTTAAGGACGGGTTAAAAAGATCTTGAATTTTTGAATTTCCTGCCTTTTAACTGAAAGTCAAACACTGCTATTGTCAATAGACATCGGTCAGTTGACTCCTGTCAACATATGAACAAGCTGTATCATTTAGTTTATAGTTTAGTTTATACTTCAGTATAGATAGCAGAAGATCAAGTCATTAGAGGAGAAAATGTAAGAAAGTGAATTTCGTGTGCACATCAAGCGGAAAAAAACTACACGCAAACTAAGGCTAAGCTTAATAAATACTATGGGAAATCCGAACTATCACCTAACTTCGTTGTGGCTGTAAAGGCACGAAAGAATGTACTATACTGTTACCCTTGTTGGAGATTGAAAGTTCGAAAGATAGTGGAAGACATAGGCATATCACATGGCTCAGTAGTTTCAATTTTGAATGACCATTTGAGAATGAGAATGAGGTGGCCTCAAGATGAGTGCCGCTTTTGCTCACAACCGAACGTACGCAATCTTATGACTATTTCGTGGTTATTAGCCGCAATATAGGCGATTTTTTGCGGAGTTTAGTAACAGTAGACGAAACATGGATTCATCATAATACGCCAAAGGTACAACAGCGGTCAAAACAGTGAACCGCTATGCGTGCCCAAATGGCCAAGTTATGTTTGCCAGCCAACAAAATCATGGCAATCGTTATTTAGGATACACACGGTATAGTCTGCAATGACTACCTTCAAAAGGGTATGTCAACTTCTTTGGCCGATTAATTTGTATTTAAAAATACGACCGCAGGCCAGGAAAAAAGTTATTTTTCACAAGGCGAATGTAAGCAGACTACATAATTTCCACGTATATAATTTCCGCGACATTATACGTGGAAAAATGGGGAATTCTTCAATCAATAAGCTAAACCTGAGCTGTACTGAGCAATTTTTAGTCTCATTGAAAGAGAGATACAGCTTGACATCGACCACGAACAGCAGAAGCATTAGTTAGAACATTTTTTCATAGCTTAAACACTGATAACCAGTCGCTAGCAATATTATGAGGTGATTCCGCTAAAAATGTTCAGATGTCATGGCATGGAATTGATCCGAGAACCTCATGGATGGTAGGCGGAAGTTTTATCTATTTGAGAAATATCTATTTGAGAAATACATTTTATTTTTTATTTAAAGTAAAACATTTATACAAAACAATTAGTTATAAAGGTGAGTTTGTTTTTAAGATGATAGTATACGATAGAGTTGATTAAAAAAGTGTAACTTATTCTAAAACCTTCGAACAGAGGCTGATACAACATTGTCTACAATTAATAACAGATTCTTGTAGTACTGACTTCAATGCTGTTGTTAATTTGGCTTTAAGGCAAAGTCTTTTAAAAAAAAAAATCTTTCAAAAATGCATGTCTTTACAACAAAATGTGTTTCTTGAAAAGTGAACATTTTTGGAATAAAAGTTGTCCTACTCATTTTTTAATTTTTTTTTTCGTACCTGATTTATTATTTGAAACAAAACTATTAAAACTATTAGTTTTATTTATCTTTTTGTTGCCAGTTTTTTGTTTTTTTTTTTGTTTTGTTTTTGTCTTTTCCTAACTACACCTGATGCTAAAAATCGCCAAATAAGCATTACGCTTTGGTACGTTTGTTTAATATTGTTAGCGACAAAATACACAACCGTGATGTGTATAAGCTTACGTAGAAATTGTTCTGAGTTTTTTATATTTATTATGGTTTTTTATAAATTTATTTCATGATTTTTTTGTTTATATGGAGAATTGAAATT
This sequence comes from Wohlfahrtia magnifica, assembly GCA_023159175.1. Lineage (NCBI taxonomy): Eukaryota > Metazoa > Arthropoda > Insecta > Diptera > Sarcophagidae > Wohlfahrtia > Wohlfahrtia magnifica. The sequence continues at coordinate 174,375 of JAKWBJ010000504.1, read as the reverse complement.
TTATGTTTGCTTGCAACAACAACAACAACAACTACTACGCAACAATATACAAAGAAAGAACAACACAATTTTTTATATTGAAAAAGTGTTTAAATTTCATTTAAATTGTATAACAAAAAATAATAAAAATAAAACAAATCGAAGTAAGTAAATGTAGTCGGTGGAGTTTGGCTTTTAAATACCCTATGTTACAATTTAAATGCAATTTTCTTTTACTCTGCGTATGCTTTAAAGAGACCTTTTTACTTTCTTTCAATTATGTTTTTAGGAAACCAAATATAAAACGCCTTAAACAAAGTGTGGAACATTGATAAACAGAATGAACGTTTTCTTAACAATGACGCAAGATTTCACTTAAATAATACTTAAGTTCACAGTTTCAAGCTTTTCTTATTAGGATGTGGTGATTTAAGGAATAACAAATAACACGGTGCGACAAAAAAAATGGAAGTTGATATACTATTTTTCTAATAGGTGCTATAGAGTATAACAAGAATCTGCTTTTGAAATGTTTGAAACACCTACAAAATCTTGGGTTACGGGTAAAAACTGGTTTTTCTGACCTTCACACACTTATAAGTTAATAACTTTGCGGAGAGACGATTTTGAGGAAAAATAAAGTTACTCACCGGATTTGGAAAGAAGTCAAACAGACATTTTAAATGATATGCATACATATGATAAATGACGTTTAAGTACATACAAGTGTCTGTATGTATTTATTAAGCAAATATATTTTTCGTTAATTTTTCTCTACATTTTTCAAGTTTAGAAATGTTTTTGCCTGTAGTCTTGTATATAAAAACGAATTTGTTTTTATATGTAACATATGCTGTTTGTGCCTTAAAGATAGCTAAATGGCTGAACCGATTTTCTTGAAATATTTAAAATATCTCTCTTTACGTCTGAAAGAAGAAATAGGATACCATATTAAAATTTCAAAAATTCCAATGGGCGATGGCACGACCACATAAAATAAATATTTGTTATCTACGAGTATATCTTCAAAACAGTAACAATAAGAGTCTTTAAAATTAATCAAAATGGCTCCATATTTAATAAACATTCTTAATTCAAAAGTGGGCGGAATTGGGTAAGTGGGCATGGTACTTTACATACATACTAAATATTGATTTTTGTTTATCCTGATAACGGTTAAAGCTAAAGTTTCTGAATTTGGTCTAAATGAGCTCGTAGTTACTCAAATCATCACACTAATAGTGGTCGGAATTAGACATTTGGGCTTGGTACCTCCCATACAAACTAAGTATTGCTTTTTTTAAATCTTCAGAACAATTAAGACTCAAGCTTTGGAAATTAGTCTGAATAACTTCATAGTCAATGCAATTCAACAGTCAAAAAGTGTGCGGAATTCGTCAAGTATGCATTATACCTCCCATACAAATTAAATATTGTTTTTTGTAAATCTTCAGAATGGTTAAAGATGAAGTTTCTGAAGTTAGTCGGAATGACTTCATAGTCAATACAAATCATCAGACAAAACATTGGAGTGGCACCTTCACTTCATACTAAATATATAATTATTTATACGTGGAGAACAACAATTAAAGTTTCGCCATCTATCCATATTAGCCATAAAGCAGTAAAGATTCGATTGGATTGGATATTGAAGAAAGTACACCGGGTAAAGGGTATCTATATACTGTGCTATATTAAAAATAATGTGTGTCTATTTGAAGACTGTATACAGCTTAACTACAAATATTACAGTGTCTTTCTGCAATGAACTTTACGCTACTTTTCTTGTTTGAATTTGAACTGGAAGGGAGTACAATGGGGAAAAGGGTAAACATGATAAATAAGATAGTAGTTAAGATAATAATTAATGTAAGGGTAGCGAAGCACTCTGGAACTCAGCTTGTATACAATAATCCGAAAATCTCAAAAACTGTCTTATTTTTTTCACTTTGTATTCAAGTGGGCTATACCTACGCTGACCATCTGCTCTGTATTATACACTACAGTTCTGTATTTGAAAGCATTGTTCTGTATTAGTTATGCCTTAAGAAAAAGCATTAAAAGGTTCTGTGTTTTATTTACTGTTCAGTATTTCTTCTGTACTTGCATGACTTAAACTGCTTTTAAAAACTTAACGTACAAAGTTTCTGTCTTAGCAATATATCATGATATTTATTAGCTAAGCCTCCGCTTACGTAGGGCTTGTTCATAAGTGCATCATTGCACTGCATAATGACCTTTAGCGCTTTAAAGCAATTTAACTTCGCTACTTGACTACAAAACTTTTTTATGCAAATAAAGGCGGTGCTGCCACTAATTTATATGCATTATATTGCATTATTTTCTTTTCTGTGGTAAAAGACAAAAGTGCATTATTAATGACGAATTGAAAAAGCAAAACAGCTTTTGCCAGGTGCGCTGCTATAAGTATATGGCAATTTTCAGAATGTAAGTATTGCTAATTGAGGCAAACTTGATATTTAACTGTACTTATCAAAAAATATGCAGAAAGATGCCGATATTGCTTCTAACAAAACTTCGTCTTATGCTGTTATGTGGGACTCAAGAAGTTAAGGAGGTGCTGACACCCTCTTCCACCCAGAATACATTTAGCTAGCCTTGGCTCCTAGATTCTATATATATATATATATATATATATATATATATATATATATATATATATATATAGAATCTATATCAGCGACTGGCTAAACAGCTCCCATAGACAAATATTATAATAAACAAACTGATAGAATCTAGGAGCCAAGGCTAGCTAAATGTATTCTGGGTGGAAGAGGGTGTCAGCACCTCCTTAACTTCTTCTCACCTTTTGAGCACTTTTTAATTACATACTTTAAAAATAAAAATAAATCCTTCCGGTTTTTTTTGCCAATGAGATTGCAACAGTTTTCCCTTTGTTTCACGTAAAATTGTCATTGATTGAGGCCAAAATTAGTTAAATTAGTTAGCTGGAGTATTGTATAACAAATATGTTCAAAATATATTGGCGAGATTATTTTTAGCCATTTTTAGTTAACTATGTTCTGCTTTATTTGCAAAAATGATCTTAATATAGACGGCCACTGCTGTAAAATCAACGAAGCTGATAAGCATTTTATTATTATTATTTTTTTTAATAAAAAATAAAAATACTTTTAAAAAATACCAGAGAAGTAATGATCAAACGGGAATATTTCTGAGACTTCAAACTAAACTTTTTCACTTATTTTACTTTTCAAAATTTGCGAATCAAAAACGCTTTCCTGGAAAGTAAATTAAGGGATGTAATTTTTAACCGATAAAGGATAGTCTTTTGGATTCATGATCAGTGAGAATTTTTTTATAGAATGTATGCATTCATTTCACAAAATGTTGTCATCAAATTTTATATTTTTGCCACGGTTTTTTGAAAATGAACTACTACTCGTCGTCTCTAGTCTTCAAAATAAGAAAAATTTCAAACTATAAGGACACAAACTCTGCTTTAAGGTGAAAGTTGTTCTATTTTTAAACTAGGCTTGTAAGGAAATAAACAAATCTCAAATGTTGGAATTTCAGCAGGTGCACTTTAACCGAAAATATTTTTGTGTTTATCGTAACGTTTTATTTCTTAATTTGCTTTATTTAAATAGAAAAAGGCCTCTATATACATATAAATCTAATAGTAATAATAGGAAACTCTATGCTTTCATTTTAAATAAAAAACTACTTTTTTCCTTTCCATTACTACTCGTAAGTGCTCAACTTTACAATTAAATTCTATTTTCATAAGAAATACGCATTAAGGCGTATTTTTTTATTTACTTTTGTACGCCTGTTACCACGGTGATTTCTTTACATAAATACTGAGGAATATAAATGCTATGAATACTTAAATAATTGTTATCTAAATAATGAATTTTAAACGGACTTTGAGAAACAATTTCAAATATTTTTAACTTAACGATTGAGATATTAAATTTGTATTTATTTGATTTAAAATGGGACGGCAGAAAAATACAAAGAAGTAAGTTAATCTGACAAGCAGAAAATACTATATACATAGTAATAAAGCAGTGGGCTATAAAAGTTAATTACAGTATGAAAAAACATAGTAATGAAGTAGGTTGACTTAAACTTTAAATAATATCTCATTCCATTGTTAGTAAGAATATTAGGGTCCTTAAGCAACAAAACTCTTCACTTCGTAAAAATTGCATAGAAATAACCACTTATTGAACTGAATTTATTTCTTACACTGATAATCAAGCATTATAAGCCTCCAAAATAGACATAAATAATCGAATGATATAAACAAGTCCAGCATTTGAAGCCTGAAACTATTTCTGGAAATCATAACAAAGTAAATATAACACTAAAATACGTATGTATATTCAACTCGAACAGAATATCTGTGTTACTCTTTGGATGCGTAACGTGGATGGAATACATTTGCAAGAGTCACTGTCAGAAGCCAGGCATTCATAAGCAGATGTCTTAGAGAATCTTACGAATCCAGTGGCCAAGTATAAATTCGAACAAAAACCAAAATTACCAAGGAAGTTGTTAAATGTAGTCCACAGGACATCCAACGCAAAGGCAAACTTAGAGACGAATATTTTTAAGTCAAACTAATTATGATGAATATAATGCGCGATCGAATGACATTGTTACCATTAAGAAGGAATGTTGAAGGTTAAATGATAATAAAAGTATGCTTATATAACTTTTTTTTAAAATAAAGACAAAAACAATCCCTCAGATATATGCGAGTAATTTGGCATAAGCTGATAATGTGATAAAATAGCTTTTTATGCTAAACTACGATAGGAAAATAACGGAAAGTACTTCGAAAATTAAGAAAGCAATGGTATCTTTAAAAAAAAATTCTGCAACGAAAGAATACGTTGGAAAATATTAATTAAAGTGTGTTGTTAGTCGTCATCGAAACATTTTAGGCTTTAGAAAGCCAATTCGAACCAGTGCAGGTTTTCTCCAGAGAAAATGTCGATTGTTTCTTTAATTTACTTGAAATACACTATAACAAGCACAATTATCCATCTACACGCATCTGGAATGTAGACGAAACTGTAATATTGGTGGCACCCTCACAGCAATTACACAGAAATGGTAGAAAACAACAAGCAAATTGGTACGATGAGCCTAACGAGGGTCTCTTGTGTTCCGCCATTTTTTGCATGTGCGGAAGAGACACACAAGTTTCTCCATTTTTTATATTGCTCCGTAACAAACTACAACCCACTTTTTATGTGCCTAACTTGAAATCGGGGTGCCATTTATCTCGTTTCAGCATTTTTTAAAGAAAACAAAGCTATCTGCAACCGAATCCGTTTTGCTTATTCTAGATGAAGGTTACAGCCACACGTGCAATATAGAAATTCTGAATCTAACCCGAAAACACAATGCTACCATAAATTCACTACCCCTCACGCAACACAGAAACTTCAACCATAGCACATGTACCATGTAGAAGGTTAAATCTTATCAAATCGAACAAAAGCTAAACATTAGGCAATCTAAGAACAAACAGGCATACCCGCACTTACTATATACATTGATTGTATTGACATAATAAAAATGTAGATGAAATTTAAAGGAAATCGAACAGAATGGGTCCGAAATGGCCTCGACAATACAAAAACTATAAAATGTAATTTTTGAATTTAAATTTTACCCCTTCTTTTGGGGAAGGTAGCGGTTTAAAGTTTTTTTTTCAAATTTGGAAAAAGTGAGCGACAACGGCTCTGGAAAATTTGAAGAGTAGAGAATCGGAATACCATCTTGCTGACTTATAGCCTTAGGTGGACTCTGCTTTAGAAAAAAAATAGTCTCAAAATTGAGCCAATCACGTAGACTACTAACGAACAGCACCACTTCTTACCACGAATTATAATGCGGTAATTATTCATGTTGTTGTCGAATATGTCCACTTTACCCATTCGTTAATTATATTGATATATGCGATATGGTTGCCCAATCGTTGCCATCTTTTAGTTAGACACATCGGCTCCACACCCAAGGAATTCGTCATTATAGTGACCACCTTAAACAAATAATAATAATAATAAGCATTGTACCAAAGATATGTATTTTTACCAAGTTATCGCTCTAACGAACTGCTATACTGTTGTTGTTTTTATCAAAGTTGTAATAGTTGAAATAGTGTAATCCTCGAAGCATCTTTTTCATCGATTTCAGATCTTTAAATGCAGCATGATTGGTGCGATTGTTGCGAACGGCTTGTTTTGCAAAATATCCTCTTTTAGACAATGTCCAAAACAATTTATGGCTTGAAAGAAGTTATCGAATGTGACATTATGTTTGGGTGGATCTAATGTAATCTGTAGCAGTTGTATGACCACTATATAGCACTATTGTTTTAGAAGCACCAGCATATGGTATAAAGTTGAAGCAATATCCTATAGCAGAAGCTATGATCCAGTATTTGTAATCAAATCTTATTGGTTATTCTTTTATAAACATTTTTAAAGAGTGGCGCCCATAGTATGCAATTATTTGCTCATCCACCGAAAGATTGTGATTCTACGTACATAGTGAAATAAATACGCAACACTCACATCAATGCATCTCATAAATGCGTTTTTTACCTTTGTGTTTTAGAACACTTTTATAGCGAAGTGGTTAGAAAAAAACCCATAGTCTGGGGGAAAAGGTTTGACAGGTAAAAATAAAGAAATAAATGCGCATAATATCGAATTCGTATAATTTCATTAAAATTGGACCACGAAATCGTGGGTCAGTCGTTAATGGGTTATTACTATTTTAGAAAGAAAGCTGAAACACGTCAATTAACTTTTTAAACAAAATGTAAATATCAACTTAAATGTTTAAAAAATGTTAAACGGTGTAGGCGTGAAACATAGTTAAAGTTAACATTGCGTTTACGCAACGTGTTGTAGTGGTTAGAGCGCCGACATACAACACAAGTGGACCAGGTTTGGTTTCTAGCAGAGGACATCACGAGAAAAAAATATAATTTCGGTTCCGAGTGTTTAATAAAGAGACTATAACCTCCCTCCAGACAATTCCATCTAAGAAAGCCTCCCTGACCTTCCAGCTTGCCTTTGGCGATAATGACAAATATCAGACATATGAGCAGAAGAAAAATGTTACCTACTGGGAAAAGATTACATTGATAAGTAAGGATCACACAATCACAACTTAACTACACTTTGATCTTAGCCATAAGGCCGAGACGCATTGTATTCACTCGTGCTTTGGCACCGTGAGGTAGCGTCCTAGGGCAGGTACTCACGTTAAACCACTGACTTAATCACAACTTAACTACTGAAACTGAAAGTAAGTTATGTATGCTTCGTGGAAAAAAAAATACGCAACGTTGTGCTTGCTTATCGATTTAATGTTTTTTCTTTTTATAACAAAGGTTCCTTAACCATCCCAGTTTCAACACTAAAATTCACTTACTACGAGATACTTCGCCAGATTTTTCTTTGGCTTTTAATACATCAATACATGAAGTAACGTTAAACAAACATCAAGCATCCTTACCTCACGTTTATATAGTCTTTAAAAATCAGATAGTAATTCCTCAGATCTTTTGCCACTTTAAATACTAAATACATACATCCGTCTATGGTACTCTCTGACTAAGATTTATAATTTCTCTTACACATTCTTAAAATGTTTAATTTTTAAAGCAATTCATTTTCCAGAATACTTTCTCTGATTATGAAATTTATCTTTTAAGTATAAAAGTTGTTTTTTTTGTTGTTTTCTTATTGTAATGCACTGTTGTTTTTTGGTATTGCTGGCATTTTCTTAAATTTGCTTCCTGTTTTGTATGGATTTGTAAATGTGCAATAGTTGTGCTTAAGTCTGCATTTCTATGTTAAAGAATATAAATTTGGATCTGCAATTATAATTCCTGTAAATATGTTTCACTAACCCAGTTCACAATTCAAAGAAAGAATCTCCAGCTGTTGCAATATATTCTTGACTTTATTTATAAATGTGAACTAAAAAAAACAGAAATAGAATTAAAAGGAAAACAAAGGCACTGAAAAGAATTGTATACTTTGGAGGCTTCTTTTATATGCAGATAAGCAAATTAAATATTAAAATAAAACTAAGAAAAAAAAATTAATAAACTAAATAAAAATATGTCTTCATAGTAAAAATAGACATTGTTTTGCGTTTGATAGTCGTGAGGAAATCTGCAGGTATTTCAGTTCAAAAGAAAGGTTGAAAATTGTATTATTTAAACTGATGAAATTTGTTTACGTAGCGGATACATTCTTTATTATTAAATTTGTTATTATTTTGTTTTAAACAGAATGAATATTAGGAAATAAGTAATTCGCAACATTTGATTCCAATAAGTTAAGAAAATGTCACTAATGCACTGCGGTTCCTGCCAAAGGCCAAAAATAAGAACAACAAAGTCTACATTTTTTAATCAAATATGGCATCACTATTTCCAGATAAAGCAAGCTTTATAAAGGTGTAGTAGTTCTTTTTTCATTTATATCGTTCCTGTTAAAAATGGCCTCAAAGGAGAGAGCTTATTAGTAGTTGCTGCTGGCGGTGCGAAAAGTCGAAAATAAAGTACAACATAAACAAGTTTAAAACCATATAAAGCTGTTTCGTATTAATTTGAACCAAATTTATTCTTGACGACGGAGATGTTTACTTTATTTCAAACTATATTTACTGTTATTAGCTTGTTGAATGCTCACAAAAAAAAATGATTTTTCCCCTCGCCATATTTAGTTTTAGTTGCATTCCAACCTGATTCCCCGAATTGGAGTTTTTTATATTTATTACTCTGCCACTTTTCAGTATTAACTGAAAAGAGTGTTTTGAGTTTTGAACAAAATAATACTACGGACAAAATAAAACGAAGTAGACATACTTACATGGAAAGTGATATAAAGTTTGTGATAGGCGTCACCGATGACAACAATCTGTACTTACATGCTAATAACGTATTTACACTGGTCTAAAAAAAAATAGGGCCTTTAAATAAAACTATATGATTTTGATGCGCTGAATTCAAAACCGTTTACTTTTTTTCCATGGGGCTCAAATTTTTTTTTATGGGCGTGGCCAATTTATCGCCGGATATAAGTATGGTAGTTATGTGAATATATTTCATCATAATTTGAAAACGACTTCTCAATTTTAATCCAAGTATGTTTAAAATGTAAAATTTTCATTCTGATCATTTTTTATGACTTTTTGATCAAAATAATTCCTCTAATTTTGCTCGAAACAATTTTTTTTTTCGCAACTATGTTATAAATAATTCCGAAACTGTTGAAAATACATAAAAAATGTTATTTACGTGATTTATAGGAAATTTTATTACTAAACATTTTCTGGTACGTGGATTAAAATCGGTCAAGTCGTTGTCAAGTTATGATGAATATATTGGCATAACTATCATATTTGGGACAATAAGTTTGCCACGTCCATAAAAAAATATGAGCCTGATGGAAAAAAACTGAAAACGGATTTGAATTCAGCGCATCAAAATCATTATATTCCATATTGTTTTATTCAAAAGCTGTTTTTGCTGTAGACCAGTGTTATTAAATGATTTTTAGTTTCTTATCAAATATAGAAAGACGACGAACAGATATTAGGATTGATACATACTATATCTGGGTAACCTTGAGGAATCTCTGTCTATTTCTTAAGCAAACACATTATTTTCCCATTTTTTCACATTTCTCAAGCTTAGAGATGTTTTTACACACATCTTATATAAAAACCGAACTATTTATGAATGTATTAAAGATATATGTTTAGTTATGAATAAACTGTGGCTTAGCTTTTAGAAACCTGTTGGCAATTGGCGGGATCATTAGGCTTTTTAGTATACTACTCATGAAAATATGACGCGATTAGTAGACCCTTAAAATCCTTATATATCCGGGCAACAAAAATAACAAAGCAAGCAAAAATTAGTTTTATTGTCATTTTAATTATTAATTTATCTCAAGCAAATTCCGTAATTTATTATCCCATATTTTATTTTCAAGGAAAAGTAGACGGCGTTAACGTGGTGATAGATATCAACCATACACATTTTAATAAAAAATAATCTCCATGATTGTATAATGCAGTGAATAATGTTTTACATTGATATTCTAACTGAAAGTATTTTTGGCCGCCGACTCCATATAAGCGGAAGCACAGTGGTTCCATTGGTAGCATAAAAATATTTTGTCAAACAAAATCTCACAAGTTTGTAATAATATAAATCTGAAGAATAACCTTCAAATTAATATCCAGTTAAAAAAATTAATCATTACGACGGATAGAGGCGTGCCGTGGCGTGCATTTTGACGATATTTTATTTCACACATCATAATTGTCATAGATCCTTCTATCATAATAAAAAATGATAAGATAATTCTCTGAAAACTTTTTTTCTATTACAATTAACATCGTGCATTATGATTGGACCAACCTTTAAACATGTAACTAGAAAAAAGTACTTTTGAGATTTCTTTCATATTTTTAAAGTACTTTTTGTAAAAAAGAGTACATGTACTTTTTAAAAGAGCACGTATGGCATCTTAGATTAGGATCGATAATACGATGGTTTGGTACTGTCAAATATTTAGTATTACAGTGATACTTCGATACAACGCATCTGAAGGGGATCGAAAAATGCTTCGTTGTAGCTATTTAGTCGTTACAGATATGAATCAGTGAGACGTTCTTACAACGAAATATGAAGAAATGCGAAAAAATTCATTATAACGAAAGCTTTCTTATCCAAACAATTTTACGAAAATATGAAAAATTAAATAATGAAAATACATCCCAATAAAAAATTCTTTGTACAAGAAACAAATACAAAATGAAACAATTAAGTATTTTTTATTTTTTTTATTTTGGTTTGATAAAATAGTGTGTAGTTTCTGTTTTTTTACGTAAGTTTCTTTTTCTTGACTTCGCTGTATTGAAGTTTTTGATTGAATACTTCTTTATACAACGGATATCCATATGCACTAGCAAATATATTTAGGTTTCGTTATTAGAAAACCTGGACTTTTTCGTTTTACTTTATTCGTTATATAGAGGTCTCATAACTCAATTTTTTTGTTATAGTTATTGTGCATTTGTATATGAAAAAATTAGCAATAAAGAGGTTCTTCAGAGAGAGGTTTTGTTTTCTCAGAAAACAAATCATTAGATCGAGTTTTTCGTTATAATAGAGTCCGTTATATCGAAGTTTCACTGTATAATAAATATTTGGCTTAAAAAAAGAAGAAAATATCACTAAATAAAACCTAACCTTGTTAAAATGAAAACTGAGAAGATGTTGAAAAGGACCTTGTGTCGTCTATGAAGTAACAAACTGTTTCATTTTTTACTTTTTTTTTAAATTTAAAAACTGTTTTTTTAACCAACATGTTGGAAGGATTTTTTTACACAACCATTACATTTTTTAGACAATCATAATAGCTTTCCTAACTTTTTAGTAGTTTCAGAACATTTTGCAAATATGTTTACAATAATAAATTCCTTTATTAAACTTCTAAAGTAAAAACTGCCCTTGAAACGGCTTACTTGTATTCATCCCTCGGTTTTTTAAAGTTATTCTGTTGTTCTAATAACATGAACAATGTCAATATGGAATTTCTTTAATGCGGTGCGATGACAAGACAGAGATAATATCCAGTCGACTTATTATTGCAAGTTTGGAAGAGATGTTATTATAAGCAAATAATTAACCATTATCACTACTACAAGGTTCCTAACAGTTTTAACAACTTCCATTTTCTTTGACGATCTCGTTTCACTTTATCCGTAATGACCCAAGGTTGTCCATGCCAACGCAATTTCAACCTCTATGCGGATGCCATTTATATCGACTCATTTAAAAGTAACCGTCGAATGTCACCCGACATTCTCTAACAATTTTCGATGTTTTCGATTTGATGCTATTATTTAATATAATAATTTCAATATTTATAAAGTTTTGACCATGAAAAGCTTAAGATATAAATACCTCTAAATTTCAGGAACTACACTGGAGTAAAGAAAGATGTTTTTCGTAACTTTGCTAATATGTGGAATGTATTTAAAACATTTTTAAAACATTTTGGATAACTGAACCGCTGCAAACAATTATAATGTGCACATATGGTTTTACATAAGCTCTAGAAGTGAAAAAAAAAACTTAATCATCGCATCGACCTAAGCTCATGAAAAACTCTTAAAAAGATTCGCGTATTTTTAAAATGAACACCAATACCTAGCACGGATGTCGTTAGTTCACAATTCATTGTGTCGTTATGTGGGAATGTAAGTAAATTTTACTAATTTCGTTAACTTGAGATGATTTTTTTGTAACAAAGTTTTTAACCTTTCCAATGATTTCACTATGAATTTGTACGTTTTTCCCTGCTCCCGAAATTGATGGAGTAGATTGATATGGCGGCTTTCTTATTCATTGAATATACATATATTAGATTATTATTTAGATATAAACTAAATATTTTTATAAAAAACATTGTTAAACATACTATCTTATATCACAAAGTAAAAAAAAAATTAAAACTTTAAGTAACTTAAACCTGATTTTTCGTCCAGACTTACTTCTAAAAGAACTACTAATTACTATAACAAATAGGTTATATTATTCTTTATAAAATTTGAATATTTTTAATAAATAGTTTTTTTAAGAATCTAATGATGATCTAATGATGTTCTATAGAGGAGAAAAATCTATTAAATCACGTAAATATTGTTAAATCAAACCAATGAAAATTTTCATGCAAATTATTCGCTTATGTGGAAGATATTTTCACATTATATTGCTGTTTTAATTGAAATAGAGCACATCCTTATTCATTATAAAAATTATTACTTAGATTGCATATGTAGTTCAGGGGATAAGACAGGTTAAAATCGGTCGAAAATTGGCAAAATTAGTTCACATGAGAAATAATTTTGCTTATGAGTCAATCACGCATAAAATACTGAAAATACTTTTTAATGAAATTTGGAATACAGATATATCTAGCTAATGAAAATGTTATGAAGGGAGAGGTTGAAATCGGGGGAAAAACGGAACAAATTAGGGGTAATTTAAGTTTAGCATGCTTTTAAATTTCAAAAAAAAATTTTTCTAACATTGCAAAGTTTCTTGAAATTTGAAGCACAGTTAGAACTTCTAACAGAAGTACAACTTTTTAATATCTATTCATACGAAACACGTAGTTATTACGGTGTATTTTGGGAACTATAAAAGATATAGCCTTCCGCATGCTATTCTGTTATTAAGTTGCACGCTTATATAAAAAATTAACTTCACTAGAAAAGTGGACGTAGCAACTCCCATGAAAAGTAATATTTATTATCGTACATCTCAATAAATATATATATATATCAGCGGGAGATGTCAAAAGTCGTCTTAGCATTTTGTTTAAAAAGACAAACAGGTGGAAAACAAACACATAAGATCGGGAATAAGAGGAATGAATCTCTCTTTTGTAATAAATATATATGTAGATTTCCGGGCAATGCCGGATTGGTAAAGATAGTTAAAAATAAAATAATAATCATCTATGCAAATTGCAATGAAGTATGAATATTTAATATAAAGCCACAACTTCCTTTCAATATCATTTTTGCATGCAATTCTTTTTTCTCCGTGTACATGTGTACAGTTTTAATATGGTAAACAAGAATTAAAACTATTTAAAAATATTATGAATAGAGAAGAGAAAATAAAGAAGTATTAAGTAGAACCCTTCTTTATATTATATAGATGTATGTATGTATGTATATATAATACTGAAACACACTTGTACACACACACCAGACTGTAAAATAGTACTCGTAGTTTAGAGATGTTTAAATTGTTTACTTTTGTTTAAGTTTCTTAGATTAAATTTTCTTTTTCTTGTTGTCCTTTTTTTGCTTCTGCATTGTATGGATTACTTCTCCATACTTTTATTTAAGATTTTCGTTTTTTCAGTTTAAGCTTTTTGGACACAACATTTTCTTGTGCAGACACAGTTGTTCATAAATTTGCAAATACATACAAACAGTGTTCATGTATTTGTACAGTGTCGGTGTGTAGGAAAAGCTTAAAAATTAGAAAAAAAACAATAGAAATAAAAAGAAATTTTCTTAAGATGATTTTAAACAAACACAACCAGATAAACCTGAACAGATGCATACTTTATTGTATTCAAATTTAAGTGTTTGTGTGCGTATATGTAAAGATTGTTTGCATAAAAGCAATAATTCTTAAGGTTTTATGCTGGTATTTTATTTGTATTTTTTGTGCTACACCCTACACCGGAAACTAAGAATATAAAGTTAGCTTAGTTGGACACTAACGGCCATATGCTAAAAAAAATATCCAAAAGTAGACTTAGACAAACATTTGTTAAAAAAACGTATGCAAAAACCCTACATTAGCTAATGATTGCTTTACTTAATTTTAAGTTTTAATGCTGGCAATACCATGATTTTTTGTGTCAGCGATAAATTTTTTTCTGGCGTTTTTGAAGAATATTACCCACAAATTTGTTGTCATAGCTTCAACATGTTTCTCGAAGTTCAATTGTATTTTACCAGGCGTTTTTACTATTGTCCAAAATTTCTCCATTGGATTGGAATTAGGGCTTTATGGCCACTAATTTACCATAAATTTCTGTTACGATAGCAATTCTTTGACTATTTTACCGGCCTGGTTTGGATTACCATCTCACTAAAAGATAACATTTTCTTTTAGGTAAGGGTTTATGCCTCAAAAAAAAAAAAAAAAAAAAAATATCCTTGACGCCACAACGTTCTATTTTTATTTGTAATTAAATATTCATAACATAAATGTCACTTTAAAGTACTCCTAAAGTAGGTAGCTTCCTACTTTAAGTGTTTTAAAGTTAACGCAGGTTAAACAAATGGATTTAAAGCTAATAATCGTTTTTGCATACATTGTTAAGCAATTTTGCTTAACAAAGGTTTAACAAGCTCTATTAAGATTTTTTACATATGGCCGTAAGATTTCAACAGTGTTACTCTTAATTGTTTTATATCGTATTTCGAGTATGTAAACAATCTTATGAGTTAATTTGAGAGCAGCATGTTTCATATATTCAATAGATCACCTAACTTCACTTCACTTAGCTTCACTTTTTTAGTATATTTAAAAAATAAAAACAAAATTCTTTCATATTCAAGACTTTACGGAATATTTTTAATATATTATTTTAGTTTTTTGAATAATTTGAAAAATTTATATATTATAGGCAACAACACTCACACACTTTCTTTTACACATACCTACACATGTGTGTGTTGTGTGTCTGAATGAATTCTTTCAATTATGAAGAATGTATTATTGAAAGTGTGTATTTAATTGAATTGAGAATGCATATATACGTATGCATGTATGTAAGAAAGAATATGTGTGCGTATGTAGTTACTGCATACATGTATCTGATTTATTTATGAATGCATACCTAAAAGGATTAAAATTGCATTAATTAACACTTTTTTGTATGAAAATACTTATAAAAAAATATTTTTTATTTAAAATTAATATTTTTTTAATTAATGCTAAATTCTCTAATATCTCGTTTACATACTTGCATCCTAAGGACTTTGTCTAGATTCCTAAATAAAGAAGTTTCTTTAAAAGCTGAATAAGTAATTTTGATAAGTTTAACAAAAGACTTATGGGTCTATACTTTACTGGTTTTGGAATCATGGTAAATTGAGGCACAGTATAGCATTAAAAGTAAGAAATATTTTATAATTGACTCCCGCGTTCTATTTAAAGTTTTTGAGTTAAATACATTTCATATTTCAAAGGTTTTACAAGCGGACATCCTTTCTTTATTGAAAAATTAAGACGAGCTAATATAGATAGCAAGGATATCAATTATATAAAATCACTATACTGGAACTAGAGTTTCTTTTCACGGTCTGTAAATATAATAGAAAAATTATTTGATCTTTTTATTTAAAAACATAAAGAAATTTACTTAAAAATTAAGTTACTACTTAAATCTGCTATGTGCATATATCTCCTACTTATAACACATGTCCACTCATCTATTGCCATAAAATCTACCACAGTCATCTAATCTGATTTTTATATTTTTTATAATCTCACTCTTTACTTGCATATATATTTTTATCGTAAAATTTTGGAAGAAATACTTTTTTTTTTGATAGATGAATGAAATAAGTACAGAAATAAAGACAGCACTGAATATAATCGTTTACAATAACTTATCAGAAGAAAAATCCGAGAAGCAAAGAACGTATGGATAGAAAAACAGTGTATTGAAATCGGAAAACTTCAAATTAATGATGACGATTTAAATCTTCATAAGAAGATAAAGGAGCTGTGCAATATTAGAAATAAATTAAATTCATACATTCTATTAAATAAACCAAATCAAATCTCTGAAGCGTCGGACAAAAAAGATGTATGGATGCGATACGTTAAATATCTATTTTCTTATGATTCTATATCATCAAATATCTTTGAGTTACCAATTTCGGATCTACAGGGGCCGGCTATAACAAGATCGAAAATAATTAATGCATTTAATTTGTCGAAATTTAATAAATCCTTAGGTTGTAACGACTTGCCACCTAAAATATTAAAACTTCTTAATGAAAAAGGTATACAAATTCTCGAAAATGTTTTTGATTATCTTTATAATACTGGTGTGTATTCACAAAAGTAGCTAAAATCCACATTCATTACAATAACGGAAAAGAGCAATGCAATGGAATGTAGAGATTTTTGATTAATCAGTCTAATGTGTCATTCATTAAAAATATTTTTGAAAATTATTCACCAACGCATCCATAAAACTTGTGAATTACACATGGGTCGGGTCCCGTTGGGACTCAGAGAAGTTATGGGCACCCGCGAAACTTTGTTTAGTATTCAAATATTAGTAGGGAACGGCAAGGATGTATAAGAAGATGTATTTTTATGCTTTTTTTCCTCACTGCTCTAGGCAACACATTGGCTTTCAACAAAGAAAACAATGTTTTGTTTCAGTTTTTTTTATCAATTTGATCCTTCAAGCTAAGTAAATGATTAATCCACTCTAGCTTCCTCCATACGATTTTGCGTAGTGGTGAAGATTTTTGCTAACTGGTGGTGATCTTTACTTTAGCATTGTAATGTTTTCCCAGTAGGTGACGTGTTTTTCTGACCATTCGTGTCATGTTTATTATCATCGCCAGAGGTATGCGGGAAGGTCGGGGTGTTTCTTCTTTACTTTTTAGATGGAATTGTCTTTATTAAACATTAAAAATTACAATTAAATTTTAACTCGTCATGTCCTCTGTTAGTTCTCGAATCTGGTTCGATTGTGTTGTTATGCGTGCGCTTTAACCACTACAACACGCCACCCCATTCCTATGTTTTATCGACTATGAAAAAGCTTTTGATAGAGTCCAACATTACAAATTCATCGATAGACTGAAAATTATTAATATAGACAGTAAAGAAATTCGCTTTAGAGACTTTGGGTACGTTCGGAAAAGCACTTATAGTGCACGTCTGCAGCATCGTGAATATTTAATGTTCAAAAATGTATAACTTGGCAGCACTGTTTAATGTCAAAAGATTTTTAATGCAAGTAATCGACATACCTGCCGCAAATCTCTGCAAATAGTGCAATAAGGTGTTGATCCCTAAATATAATTTAATAGGAAAACATATTACAAACATCGTGGCAAAATAGAAGAGTAGGTATATTTTGAAAATTAAATTTTATTAAAATTATTGTGAAAAAACGAATATATATTTTAGCATCGAAGATTTTATTTTTAACACACAAAAGTTAATAATAAGAACAAGACTGGACTTAGAGCCGGAGTTTCAAGATGGAAAGAAGAAAAAGTCGGTCTTAAGAGTAAAAACCTGATATTATGATTAACAGGCAACAAATGAATAGAAAATATTTGCATCCTTATACTACAGATAAGAGGATATAGAATCGTAATAATTCAAGTGGGCGAAATGCAACAACTTGGGAGTTTTATGAAATGTTTGATGAAGTATATGGATCAAAACATTCCATCAATCCTCCATTGAAGAATTTGCAGTTATCATTGAACATAGACATAAAATTTGTTTTCAACATTAGGTACTTTCAGCTTACTTGGAATAAAATTAGTATTTATCCATCGATTTTCATGAGCTATGGTTTATTTTATTTCTATTATATGCAGCTTTATAAATAAATAGTGAAATTGGTAAATATTTGCTGCTTTCTATTTTTTGCGAATTTTTTTTTATAATTTGTTTCTCAATATCTCCAAAAATACGGGTTATATTAAATAATGATATTAGAATGACTTAAAGCTGGTAAAATTTTAAATTTTTTAACATATGGCTTATCTAAATCGAAGGAATCATTTCAAAGTTATCATAAGATGTATGAAGCTGCCTCTTCAAAAATCTCACATTTTAGAAAAAAAAAACTTATCCATAGAATCTGAAATGCTGATAATTTTTGTAGTTGACCACAGCGCATCAAAAAAATATAGTAGTTATCCATGGTCAGAAAATTTTTTTTCATTTGTTGCATAGTGTTATTAAAAATCATAAAACGACGTAAAACTGCATAACTTGGCCATATAATCAGAGGTGCAATCAATTTGACAAGGCATAATATGAGGAAGAACAGACATTGAAAGAAAGCAACTGTCGTGGATTAGAAACATACGAAACTGGACTGTCTGAAGAACCATAGGTGAATTAGTTCACACAGCATGTACATATGTACATAAGGTATAAGTATATATTTTTACTTAACAACTAAATTATATCAACACTTTTAATTCTATGATATATTTAAGAAAATTTGCACGTAATCGCTTAAATTCATAATTGGATGAGCAATAAAAGAAAAAGAGTATTTAAATTAAAACTTTCATCTCTGATATCAATGCTCTTATTAATTTATGTAAGTGAACTTTTAAAAGCATTGGCACGTCCTTATGTCGACATGCTCTTTACAATGATCTTTATTTGATTTATTTTATTATAATCTTTTAACATTACGACTTCATGACTTTAATTTGTAGACTCATATTGTTGCCTTACCAAAGTTAAGTTTCCAAAATATTTTCATTTCCTTATTACTTCTTGACTATGGCACATTAAACAACATTAAGGATACTGGACATCTAACGAAACTCTTCTCAGCAGTGTTATCCTATTCTTATTCTTCTTGTTTTGCAACTTTTAAGCATTGTGACATCTTTAGAGAAATAACAAATTCCGGATATTTTCTTAAACATATTGCAAGACATTGAAAACGTTTAATAAAACCAAATAGTAGTGGAAAAAACAATAAAAGAAAGAAAAGTTAAAAGTATTGTTTTAACTTTTAAAACAAACAAGATTAACTTTATTGCATGAGAGACAATAAAAAAGGACAACAACAACAACAATACAACAAAAGTACAACTGACACTAAAAGAACATGTACAACAACAATGGTAATATGTATAGATAACTATGTACTTCTACTGCCACTTTAACTGCAACTGCAATAACTAACAAACGCAACAAGCCACGATATTTGTTTTCTCTACAAAGGGTAGGTGCAAAAGTAATTTCCAACTGCTAACCAAGGACAGAATAAAGAAGGATTTTTTTCGTTTTTGTAATTTTTCGAAAAAACTTTTAACCCTATCTAATCTTAAAGTCGTATTTTAGGTGTTACTTAGAGATACAGGAGCATCTGCCATTCTACAACTCCACTCAAAGTAAAAACAAGAAAGAGAAAAACTGGATGATTGCTAAGCTGGTTGGCAATAAAATACAAGATCCGAAATGAAAAGTCCTCAACACACAATATAAATTTAAAATTTTATTATACAGTCAATACAAAGAAGACTCAACATGATAAAAACGTTTAAAAGAACGCAAGACTTCATGAAGAATGTTAGGGAAACGGAATAGAAGAAGGAGAAGACATGCAATAATAAATTGAAATAAAAGCTCAAGTAAAATAATTTTTATATTTCACATGCATACATATATGTATATAGATAAATATCGCACCAGAAATCAAAACCAGTTATATCAATTTCTTTTCCATTGCATTTCTTCCTAACTGCTAAAGTACACCCAATTTTGTTTTACACAGTCTTTTTTTACACAGTTTTGATATAAGACGGTATAAAAAATTAGTTTTATAACTGCTTCCAAATATCGCTTAATTCGACAATATTTTTTATTTGTTAGTATAGTTACAAAAAATGTAATATTTATAATGCAATTTTGCCTTCTTAGTGGGATCAAGGCAGCATTGTGTACTATGAGCTGCTAAAGCCCGGTATTCGGAGCAGACTACAATTACTTCGGTTGAACCGTACATTATGAGAAAAACGGCCGGAATATAAAGACAGACATACAGAAAACATTTTCCCTTTGCATGACAACACTCGGTCTCTTGTGGCAAAGTTGGCAAATAATTTTTAGAAACGATCAAATTCTCCAAACATAGCTCCGCTTGACTATCGACTGTTTCGATGGACGCAGTATCTATTAGTATGTCACCGAATAACTTCTTTTAAAGTAATATAAAATCGGCTTCAAAGTGGATCGCCTCAAACAAACGAGAAGTTTTTCTGAGACGGTATTCGGAATTTAGCTCAGAGATGGGGGAAAGATGTAAACCAGTGATCTGATAATTTTTTATTTTGATAAAATTGTTGATTAATTATAATTTTTGAGCGAATTAATTTTTACTCCCAATTTGTATTTTTATTTTTTTTTTTTGTAGATAAACAACAAAAGCCTTTAAATAAAAAAAAAGAACAATAAAAGCCGGGTAGATTTAATTTGGTAACCCAGTGGGTTGCCAACCTTGGTTTTAATACGATTTCATTCGGTTTAGCAAGATTTAACACTAGAAAGACATATTTGACTGCAAATATTCTTTAATGAATGATTTTTCTTAATTAGTATTTCCCGACGTTTAATAAAATTGGATAAAATTTGGTTTAAAAACATTCCTATTTTATTGAAGTGTTCCAAACGAAAATAAATAGCACAACTACCTTCGAAAGTATATAATGGTTATTTGACCAACTTGCATATTCGGCTGCAAAAATGCATTTATCAGTTACATTTCAGACTTTTTTCATTAAAAAATACGTCTAATTGACTGTTAATCGTCTTATCCAGCAGCATTGTTTGCCAGCGTGTATATGCATATATCTTGACTCCTAGAAGGAACAAAGGACTGCACTATAGGCCAAGTGACAGGTTTTTTAAGCAAAAAGTCCATATTTGAAGTTTAAAATTTTCCAAAACTAATGATGGAAATTTGCACCCACCACTTGGGAATACAAAAATATAAAAATTTAGAACCAGGTGGCAACTCATAAATTGACGGCAAGCTGTCAAGCTTGAATCTTTTTTTGTTGGTAGTAAGGAAAAGCAAATTTTTGTGTTCCTTTTTCGGCCATATGCAAAAAATTTAACAACACTTGTTAAACCTTTGTTAAGCAAAATTCCTTAATATGGTATGTATGTAAAACAATTATTAGCTTAAAATCCCTTTGTTAAACTTATGTTAACTTTAAAAATTTTTAAGGTAGGAAGTACTTTAAGGTGACATTTATGTTATGAATATTTAATATAAAAAAAAAAATGTTTTGACGTCAAGGACAATTTTTTGTACCATAAAACCTTACCCAAAAGAAAAAGTCACCTTTAAGTGATCCCAGCCAAACAGCAAAAATTGTCAAAGAACGGCTGTTGCAACATAATTTTTAGGTAAATTAGTGAGCACCGTAAGTACCTAATTCCAATTTAATGAAGGATTTTTGGACAATAGTAAAAAACGCCTTGAAAAATATAATTAAACTTTGTGAAACATGTTGAAGCTATGGCAATCAATATAATAAGAATGGGACCAGATTTCACTGACGTTTTTAGGTAATATTGTAAAGTACGCCCAAGTTCTTTAAAAACTTCACAAAAAAGGAAGTGCAAAACTAAGTGCATGCAAATTCTTTTATATCATAGCCTTTCTGCCATTTCAGTGTTTGAATATCATACCTTTTGTTAAAGTTTTTTTATTAGGACCTAACAATGTATAAATGTCTGAAGTTTTGTTTGACATTTGATTGAGTGTTTAAGTTTTTATGGGAACTTTTCTGTGCAACTTCAAAGCATGAACTTGCTTTTGCACCCCACTGTATGCATATACATTTATACATCCACTTTATTATACTCAGCGTAATTTTCGAACCTTTGTCTTTTAAGGCTATTTTTTATCTATTAATTTTTTTTAAATTTAAGCGCAATAAAAACATTTTTCCTTTAGTGATGTACATCAAAACAAATACACAAAGCTCGTTATTCGGGTATTTATCATTCCACTAACAAAATTATTTGTCTTAATTTTTTAGGATTTGAAGAATTTTTGCAATAATAAAATATAAAAATGTAAGGACAACTAAAACAGATTTATTAAAAATACATATATGATTTCAGATTAAATTAATAAAAATACATCTTTTTTGATTTGACTACTCATATGTGCGGCATTTGTTTTTTTGTATCGCTGACACAAATAAATCATAGTATTGCCAGCATCAAAATTTAAAATTAAGTAAAGCAATCATTAGCTAATGTAGGGTTTTTGTATACGTTCTTTTAACAAATGTTTGTTAAGCTTAAAATTTGTGGTAACTAACGTGCACTACAAGTCTACTTTTAGATTGTTTTTGCATATGGCCGTTTTTGTGTACAGAAAGGTATTGATGTGATATTTAATGTGTTTACAAAATTAAGTGCCCCTAATTACAACCTGCAAGGCTTCTGCTGTGGTATGGTAGGTAAGACACTCGCCTACCAGCCAGAAGGTCCTCTGTTCAATACCAGATCAGATCAACTGAAAAAAAAAAGTTTTTCAACAGCGAAATCACCTCATAACACTAGCTAGTAACTGGTTATGAGTATTACTACTATTGAAAACTTCTCTAATGCAGTTGCCGTTCGGAGCCAGCTTTAAGCTGTAGGTCTCTTTCAATTAGCCTAAAAAATAAAATCGGGTGCAGCTCATTGACTGAGAGAAGTCCCTATGTTCCTTCAAGGAATTTTATGGGAACTAATATATGAAAACTGCAACCTTCAAAAATTCTAGATTGCATAAAAACCAAAATTGCGGATATTGTAAAATTTTGGTTAGAAAATAATCGAAATGATCACTGTTGTCAGCTGGATTTGTGATAAATTTCAGAAAAGTGCTAATAAGGATTGGGTGATAAATATTAAAAGAAAATTATTAATTTTTGTGCGCGTGCTTATCTAAGGTGGATTGCAAGTTTCAGATGCCGGATTAAATTTGAAAAAACAGAATGCTTATATTTATCAGGTGTTATCAAGCTTAAATAACCAAATAGCGATATCACACTCAAAAAAGATTGTCCATATGTTAATTATAGCGAAGGAAGTGTGCGACAAAAACGAAAACTTGATTCAGCAGTTTCGTCAGCAAAGGGAAATAACACAAAGTTATTGCTTAATGCTGTTCACTTAAAGTAAATTCCAATTCATTAAAGTGACGGTAACTTGTATTGAGTGAAAAAAGTTGTTTTCGTTGTGTTTAATATTTTGCCGTTTCAATATTTTTCCAAAAAGAAATACATATCCGTTTAAACTGACTAATTTAGTTTCCAATAGGAACACCGTTATTTAGTTTTCGGTAATTAATTGGTTCACCATTTTTATTTATTATTTAAAAAATACGTTTTGTTATCGATTGCCACATACATTTTACAGCAACTGATAGCCTAAATCTTCCTAAGTTTCCTTAATGGTCAACTGGAGCCTTAACAATATATTCAAATCGGTACTACATGCAGGCCATTTCAATGACTCTTTAAAAACGTGAATGGCAGTGTTATTGTGTTGAAAAAATATTTTTATCCAACAAATTAAACGTAAGCATCATCCAACAATTCCGTGTGTATTCTTAAATTTATTTTTCAGCAAAAACACAAAATGAAAAAAATCACCGATAAAACCAGTGATAAACCGCATTACAAATAACCGACCTTAGAGATCGCACAAAACACCAAACCAAGAATAAGAACAACGAGTTATGAGCAAAGTAATTTAAAGCCTCGTGCGAACATGCTATACTTATAATTTTTACAATTAGTTCGAAGAAACTTCGATAAGAAATAGAGAAGACTGTAATTTTTTCATGCTCTTGCAACGTAATTTTAACTGAAACATGTTAAAAAGTTTTATAAGACAAAATACGTTGGACTCTGCTTTACAAATAAGCGAGTGAATCACGAATATTTGTCTTCGTAGAAACATGTTATTGCACTAACGTTGAGTGCATGGTATCTTTGATGTTCTACTTCTAGGTGACTGAATAAAAACGAAATCTAAAACTTAAAAAAAGTAAAACCTTCAAAAATTGAAAATTTTAAATCAACAAAAATAAATAAACAAACCATATCAAAAAAAGAATTTTTCTTTTTATTCTGCAAAAAAAAATTTATTTCTAATACTGCATTTATTTTGTTGGGTTTTCAATCAATTTTTCGGACACTGCAACCAATTGTTGATAGAAACTTGGCAAAAATAAAATTTTTGCAAATATTAGATTTCGAAACGAACTAAAACTTTTTTTATTTTTCATGGTTTTTAGTGATGAATTCCTTGATTAAATGAATGGAAGAATGCACACATTTATGTACGTTCTTACATGCATATATAAATCCATATGTATGTACATATATATATGAATAGTTGTGTTTATGTATGCATATGTGAATGGATTATAAAAACAATAAACAAAAGTTTGATTAATGTTTAGATGTACGAAAGTAAATTTTAAACTATTGTAATATTGGGAAATAAAAATCCATATAAAACTAATAGAGACGGAGAAAGAGGGAGACAGTTAAAAAACACCAATATTATTAGGGGCCCAAAAGACCAGAGTTACGCAAAGTTTGGGTAAACATTATGCACACTGTTAATCTAGCAGTGTGATACAGCCAGCAAACGAAAGCCTTAGATTCTTTGTCGTCTGTTAAAATAAAGGAGTATTATACTCGAATTAAAGTAGGACTTAAAGCACAGTGAAGGCAGCTCCGTAAATTTCTCTGTCTTGCCATAAGCCTTGCCGCTACTTTTCACTATTAAGATGATTTCAGATGACCTCAGTTGCGGAAGAACTTCTCAAATGGCCGACTAGAATAAGACTATAATCACCAATAATAACAAACTGAGGGCAGTAGGCTGTACAGCCTGATATTCATACACACTCGTCCGTACTCGACTGACTTGTTTTGTTGTGTAGGGAAGGAAGAGATCAGCCGACATTTCTTATGGTCGGTAGCAATAAATTATAATTTAAAATTTTTAAATATAAAAACAATTACATTTTTATAAAATTTAAAAGTGTTTGTAGAGATGATAATGATACGATATACAAAAAAAAAAAAAAAAAAAAAAAAAAATAGCGAAGTTTTTGAAATTTTCGAAACAACTCTAAAATCTTGAGTTATGGTTACAAAATCGGTTTTTTGTACATTTATGCACTTGTGTATAAGCTAATAATTTAGCTTAATAAAGCGTGTTTTTTATAGAGGTATAGAACTTGAAGTTGGCATTACTTTTTAAGATGGCGACCGATTTAACTGTTGTTAAGTGATTTATTCTCAGTTTGGTTTGACAATTCATCATGAATAGACTCACGCCCGGAGTAGATTCGTCGAATGAGCCCAAAACGAGATTACCGTTGTTCCCGATTTTCATAAGCGAATTTTGTTTAGCGATGAAGCGCACTTCTGGTTGAATAGCTACGTCAAGAAACAAAACTGACGCATTTGGAGAGTAGGTAATCCTCAAGTGTATGTGGAAACACCGTTACATCCAGAAAAACTGACTGTTTGGTGCGCTCTATGGGCTGGTGGAATCATTTTTCAGAAACGATGGTGGCCAGAACGTTATAGTCAATGGTGATTGGTATAGAGCCATGATTACTAACTTTTTAATTCCTGAATTGAATAACCATGATGTCCAGGAGATGTGGTTTCAACAAGACGGCGCAACATGTCACACAGCTCGTGCTACAATAGATTTATTGAAAGACACGTTTGGTGACCGCCTAATTTTACATATTGGACCTGTGAATTGGCCTCCAAGATCTTGTGACTTAACACCGCTAGACTACTTTCTTTGGGGCTATGTAAAGTCATTGATCTATGCGGTAAAGCCACTAACGCTAGACCATTTTGAAGACAACATTCGCCGTGTTATTGCCGATATACGGCCGCAAATGTTGGAAAAAGTCATCGAACATTGGACGTCCAGATTGGACTACATCCACGCCAGTCGTGGCGGTCATATGCCAGAAATCATATATAAAATCTAGTGCCGCAAGATTATCTTTCGGATAAATAAAATTCATGTCAATTGAATAATCCATCGTTGTTTTATTGCAACTTAAAGTTCTATACCTCTATAAAAAAACACTCCTTATTGGCCGATCTCAAGCGGACTTGAAAGCCTTTTCACACTTGTATACATATTGTTGGAACGCATGGAAGATATTGAAAATGTGAAACATGCATTCACATTTTCAACATCTGACACTTACCATCATTAGCTGAGATGGCGTGGTGAAGTGTTTAGAGAGCACGCATAACAGCACAAACGACCCAGGTTAGAGCCACAGCAAAGGATATGACGATGAAAAAAATTTAATATGTTTTCGAATGTTTATAAAAACACACCTGACATTCCCGCATACCTCTGCCGATGACGACAAACATCAGACGAATGATCAGGAAAACATGCGACCTACTGGGAAAAAAATACAATGCTAAAGTAAGGATCACCACCAATTAGCAACCACCACTACGCATATGGAGGAAGCTACAGCGGATTAATCATCTATTTAGCTCGAAATGATCAAACTGAATAAAGAAACTGAAACAAAGCAAGGGATGCTTTGTGGAAAGCCACTCTGCTCCCTAGAGTAGTGACGGAGAAAAATTAAATAAATTTTGTAGCAACACATGGAAGATATTGAAAATGTGAAACATGTATTCACATTTGCAACATCTAACACTTACCGTCATTAGCTGTCAAAAAAAAAGCAATTAAAAATAAACAATAAATATTCATTTTTAGGTCCAAATAGTATGTTAGCTGGTATTTTATATGATAGTAGTATTTAAAATATATTAAAAATATTAGTTTTTAAAATATATCCTATGTTATTTAAAATATTAAAATTATTATTATTTTGTCATTAATAAACTTAAATTTTCAGTGATGCTACTACAATTTGTTGTCATATGCTAGTGAGATGGCACTATGTTGAACCCTGTATAATTCTTATGAGAAAATGTCAACATCTTTGTAAATTGATGGTAGATGTTGATAAGTGCAAAAAACCTATTAGGAATCTCTGTGTATTTCTAAAGCAACACAGGAACGGTATTATTTATAAGTTCATTAAGAACCTATGTTTAGCTATGAATAAAATGAGTCTTGCGTTTTTGAAATCGGTTGAAAATTAAATTACTTATTAGATGGCCCCTGTATGATCGGGTTCGCTCGGAGACTATTATGGAGATGCCGCGACATAGGCTACAAATTCTTGTGGCTGTGATTACTGTGCACTAGGTAGCCGGTGCGCATGCTAGGAGATTAGGTCTGCCGTTCAATGACTACTGTAGGGGTTGTCAGGATGAGGAAAAAGAGGAGACTTTCAAGCATTTCTTTCTTTGGCAGTCCGTTTCTGAATGACTTGTCGGATCTGGCTGATGAATATCAGGGGGATCTCTTCTTTTGTGCATGCGTCTGGTTGGTTCGATTCGGACCGGGATGTGAACATGTAGGTTTACCTTTTCTGGATTACTGTGTGACACTCATACACGGGATCAGTATTGCACCCAAGTGGGATGGACCGTTGTCCGGCTACCCGTCTTAACTGACTAACTAACTAAGTGTTTAGTGATGTAATTTTTTACCAATAAGTAAAAGTTCAGCATAAGTCTTACTTTGAGTAAGAGGTGTTATAATTTTGTTTCTACTGAATACTTACGTTATCAATGATGTGGTGGTAAAATACTTTCAAAGCAAAAATACAGATACACAGCCAAGTGATTTAACGTTATCACAGCATGTAGTTCCCTTCATACACGTTTTTTGCCATAACAGCCGAAACACAGCGGAATAACTCTGATTATAAAACGAGCAGATACTAAAAATATCAGCGATAAAGCGAAGAAGAAGAGAGTTATAACAAATAATAACATGAGGGGAACATCAATTTTTCTAAGAAGTTTTTTAGAAGTTTTTAAAACTATAAAATAAATCTCAAACAAAGGCCCTAATGAAACGCCAACAGTGACAGAGCGTGAATAAAAAACTAAAGGGGTCGGCAAATAATTTTTTTTTTGGAAATGCTATAAAAAAAACTAATGAATATTTTCTCAAATTTCTTTTTTTATTTGAAAGTACAATCCTCCAGGTTAATAATGGAAAATAATTTCATTCAAATGGCTGCCTCGGCTGGCCATGCAGTAGCCTACACGATCGGTCCAGCACATTAAGCACATTATCGATTGTGTGCAGCTGTATTTCACCAATGGCTTCACGAATATTGTCCTTTAAAGCGTCAATTGTCTCTGGCTTGTTGGCGTAACACTTATCTTTGACGGCACCCCACAAATAATAGTCCAACGGTGTCAAGTCGCAGCTCCGAGGTGGCCAAACGACGTCAGATCTACGGCTGATAATGCGATCTTCAAAAAGAGGGCGCAATACATCGAGTGTAGCTTCGGCTGTGTGCACGTAGCGCCGTCCTGTTGAAACCAAATGTTGCTAATGTCCTCCTCTTCAATTTCTGTGAACACATATTCTTTCAACATGGCCTGATAACGATCGCCATTGACTCTAACGGCCACTCTTTGCTTCTTTTCGAAGAAAAATGGCCCAATTATGCCTCTGGAGCAAAATCCGCACCAAATAGTGACTCGTTTTGGGTGTATCGGCTTTTCACTGTATGCGTGCGGATTTTCTGTGCTCCAAATGCGACAATTTTGCTTGTTTACATACCCGCCAAGATCAAAATGAGCTTCATCTGAAGAGATGATATTTTTGGCAAAATCGGCATCTCCTGTAAGGCGATCGCAGGACCACTTAGCGAAGCGAAGTTCAAGCGTATACACAACCATATTCGTTCAGCGGAAGGATAAAACTAATTATCTGTCAAATCAGACATGAGCTAAGTGTTACTATTCACCAAATAAGCACTAGTTGAAAAAAAAAAACGTTAGATGACGGACCCTTTATAAATGTTTTGAAATTAAAGAAAAATAGAACAAAAAACTACATAATTGTGTTTGCCAATAATGAAACCATGATTTAATAAGTGATCATAGCAAACACACAGACGATGATATAGAATACAAATACATACATATAATATCTTGTACACAAAACAAGTTTTGAATACATATGTATAGTACGCATGTATGCCATACATGTTGCATATAAGCAACCAAAAAACAAATACGTGATTTTAGTTCTCTATGTCAATAAATAGTTTCTGTTTAAATGGTTCATCAAGGGTGATACCGATGTTGTAAATAGAAACACTTAAACATTTTTCTATATATTTAGTTAATTTAATATTCCATGGAAATTCTTGAATTCGCTGATGACCATTGTCTTGATTGATCGGTGCTTAAGGGGTAAAACTCAAAATAAATTTACTTCAAAAAATTATCCAACCAAAAACAAAAATATATTTTCAATAAAATAGCGAAGGACCATAAACTGTGAAAAGGAAACTAAAAAATTTATATATTAAATTATGTTATGATAAGCATAACTTATAGATAAATTCCTACTTTTCTGGTTCCTATTTTTTTTTTTTTGATTGTTTGCCATTTGTCTGTCTTTATATTGGAAGTCATGTCAAAATAACATGCCTTTGAATTTGGTACTGACATGTTGTTTTTATGTGTGGAGGCGTTGGTGGACGCATTGCATCTCCTTCTCATCTTTTGAAAATGAACCATTGTACAGTACAACACAGTTTAGTGGATGATGAATGTTAGCAAACGAAAACTTTGTTTCTTTAAGAAAAAAATACGTGCCATTTCAGAAGAAAATTTGGATCGTTTTCCCCAGATTTTCAGCAAAGGCAGCTTAGTCGTATATGCGTGATTTAGTTATATACAAACTGAATAAATAAAATTGTTTCTCATATAACCTAATTTTCCAATTTTTAACAGATTTTTACCTCTTCCAAGTAAAATTTTTAAAAAGCATACCCTATAACAGCTTCGTGAGCTACATCTATCTGTGTTCCAAAGTTCATCGTTTCGGTCGTTTTCGCATGAATGTTTAATAAACATGGCTGTTAATTTCAAATATAATATTTTTACGAAAATAAAAATACCTAAAAAATACACCACATCAGTGTATTGTGGGATATTGGTATATTGGTTTGTGTCAAGGTTGTTAAGGTGTTACCCTGATAATGCCGTATTGATTTGTGTATTTGCCGACATCGCCTTACTTATTTGTGTATTTAAAAGCATTGCCAATTTGACCATCTTTGGGTAACACAATCTTAAATGTTTAAGATTAACGAAAATAGAGGATTTGAGAGCCTTTGAGATATTACCGGAACGTTGCGAACTGTAGGCAGTTGGGCATATAAGGAGGCTACATTGCCTGCGTCGATATAGTTATCGTTTTGCAATCATAAAGTAAAATAGTGTTTAGACGTAAATAAAACTGTTGAACAATTTGTGCATAAGCGAATATTAGGAGAAAGATAAATTAGTTGCTGTATTCAGATAAAGTGTATAAAGTAAAAGTAAGAAAATAAAAACTGTAAAACAACAAGAAAGTGGTATATATTTTATTTTGACGCAATTAAAAAGAAGTCAAACGTTGTAAAAACGTTTTTAGACTAAATACTATATAAAGACTAGTTTGTTCGAATGTCGGTCTAATGGCAACCAATACCAACCCAAACTTTCACTCGCCTCATATATTATTTTTTACAATGACTGAAATAAGTATGGATGAAAGTTCGAAATTACGCTGATCATAAAAGAATTTATCTCTTGTTCTATGTGCTTATAGTTAGTATGTGTCATCTACGCGAACAGTGTTCATCATGTCGCGATGCGAAGGCTCCTCCCATCCCAGAGGGGCTCATGGCGAGTGCTATACTATGAACTGTCCACATCCTGTCTGATAGCGTCTGTTTGTTTTCCACTTTGGGGCGGACGTTAGTCTCTTGCTGATCTTTCTCCAATACTTAGTCAAGGTTTGACATCAAGTAGGTACTGTCCGTTGAATCCTAGGATTCCTCTGTCCATCATTTAATTGTCTGAAATCCACTAGTGTCTGTTTCCATATTAGGCGAATTGGTGGTCTGTCTGCCACCAGAGGGACGGCAGTTATATTTAAAACGCACTTTTTTGTTCGTCCAATATGAGTAAGAAAGAGTCGAGCCCCATGCATCTGGTCGGGGGCCTTATAATCTCCGGAGACCCTATTCCCTATTCCTTGGTTCGTGGTGAATTAAATGCTACCAAGGTCCAGGTTAGTCTGATGGAGGCAAGAGGTCAGGCTAGTCTGCTAGTATCGAACCAAAAGCAGGAGGAAGTAAGTGGAAGCCAGGATCTTCCAAATGCGTAAAACTTGCCCCGAAAGTAAATAGTGGCAGAGAGCTGCCTTTCCCCGCACCGGCAAAGAACTGACGAAACCCCCTGCTTCGGGCCCTGCCAAACGGGATCCTCGGGCCTATTGTGAACAAGGAAAACGCGAACAAGTCTTCGGCCTCCAAAATTTCACCACCCCCTGCCAGAAAAGGAAATGTGAACAAGTCTTTGATTTCTGGATCTCAGATAAGAAGACGTCCCAAAGGCGACGTGCTGCTGTGCACTTCATGGTTAAATTAGGCAAGAAGTCCCAGAATTTCTAACTTCTGAGGAACTTGCTCTCATCAACTGGTCTAAATAGTATTTGGCCGAACAGCCTAAGCAACCCCTTCTGACGTCAAAGAGCACGCCTAAACGACAACATTCGGAAGAGGAGGGGCAGGGCCAACAGCCCGAGACTAAACGATTGAAGCCCCAGACATCAATGATAGGTCCTATAGTGAGGCGGCCAAAGGTCATCTCATACGGGCTATCGAGCGATGCTGCTTGCCCTATTTCCCGGGAAAACTGGGAATTAGTGCGGAATAAGCTGATGGGAGTGTTCTGGAGAGTACTAAGGGAAAATCCAGGGCCTTCCCCTCAGTGCGACGATGCTGGATGGTATCGCGGGTGCGTTAAGCTCATTGCCTGCTCAAACGAGCAATTTGCAATTTAGAACGCCTCTGGAAAGGTACTAGACTCGACGTGGTGTTTTTTGATGAGATTCGACGACAAGAAGGAGATCCTGGAGCTCATACGTTGTGGGAACCCTTACATTCCTTCACATAATTGGATGGTTGTCAGTGTCTCTGCATCGGATGGCTCATCCAGGAGCATAATTCTCCGGCTAGACAAAGAGTCTCTGCCACCTTTACAGAAGAAAGGTGAAAAGATTTTACAAATGTTTGACCCAACTTTTGCAACAGCCTCAAATCGTTAACCGAGGTTACACCATAATACACCATAATTCAAATATAAATGCTTGGGCGACATGTACAATGAACTCAGCAAAAACGTTAAATGTATTGAATTTAGAAAGTGTTCTCAATGGAAAGTTGATGTTCAAAATAAATACACCCGCACTAACAATAGATTAAAAATCACCTTCAAAATTTTAAATCTAAATTTTTTTTAATATTTTAATTTCACTCCCCATACAGTTCACTTCAAAGATTAAAATAGTAAAAGAATTTTTAATGTAATTGCATTTCGTTCTTTCTTGTGATGTTCTGGTATCTGTTCAAAATTATAAACACTGAAGGAAACCTGAATTTACTTCCTATTCTTTCTTTTATCCCAATATTATATTTTTTTTAAATATATACATACATAGGTTCGTGTGCTTGTAAATGCAAATGCAGAGCTTTCTCACATTTGTTCACCAAAAAAGAAAAAAGTTGCATTAAATTTGTTTAAAATCAAGGTGAAAGAGAAACTAATAAAAAATGGCGTAAAATGCAAATTATTCAAATGTCAAATAGTAGAATAACAGAAAACCTAAAAAAAAAATTTAAAACGAAGCAAAATAATAGAATAGAGTTCGAAAAAATAAATAAATTCAATCTGATTTGCAACGCAAACACAACTACAAATTGCATCTGTTAAGAAAGACAGAGATTTGTTTAATAAAATATTTTAACGGTAACTAAATAAACGAACGAACGAATAAAGAAATGACTGAACGAATAAACGAGTGACTGCCTGACTGACTGAATCTCTAAATTCAGGAATTTTGGCTTGAATGATTGTAAGAATGAAAGTGTTACTAAACATACAACTATAACGAGTGGAACATTAAACGATATTTTTTGGTTGGGAAATATTTCATTTTAAAATGGTTTTACTTCATTGGTATTGAATTTACTTTCAACTTAAAAATATTTTCATGAGATGTGTGCATATAAAAATAAATAAAAACAGTAATTTTTGATTCAGAAGGCAATTATCTAATAAAAAAAAAAAAAAAATGATGATTTATCTAAAGAACTCAAGGACCCGCTTAGAGCTATAAACTTTATTCTAAAATTATTTCCATGAAATGGAAACATAAAAATGTGTATATTTAATCCATTAAGGCCAGGATTGATGAAACGTCCAGGAATTCACCATTATAACATAATTACGATTAAAATGAAATTGAAAATAAATCGATTCGGGAGAATTCTGTATCTGTAACGATACAGAATTTTTTATATGTAATTTAGGTAGGGTTGCCAGACGTACTGTTTTTGTCAGTACTCGTACTGATTTTCCTTAAAAGTTTATGGATAACATCTAAATCAGTACGCATATGTACTACACTATACTATGTTACTGATTTGTATAGAATTTTATCTCAGATTTTTTTTTTTTTTTTTTCAGCGCATAAAACTTTATATACAATGTCGGAAAAAATAGATTCGCCATAATCTAACATTTGAGACCAATAAAAAATTAGGCAAACATGATTACTATTTTTTATTTTAGTAAAATTATAACATAAATAACATAAAAGGATATAACTTTAAAACATCGAAGCCATAAAAACTATGTATTCATCAATATTGTTCAAATTAGCAATTTTTTCCTTTTAAAAAAATTTTTTAGTAGATAAACTAAATAGTTCTTTTTTATTACAGTTTATTTACCTCAGTACTTGGTGGAATAATCATTCTTTTGAATTACTGCAGAGCACCGTTTTGGCATCGAGTCAACAAGTCTCTGACATGTTTCTATTGAAATATTTTGCAACGCTTCTCTCACTAACTCCTACAACTGTTTTTTATTTGAAGGGTTTTTTCCTGCTATGACAATTTCCCATAGATTTTCTATATGACTTAAGTCCGGCGACTATGCCTGTCAGCTCAAAACCTAGACATCATTATTCTGAAACCAATCTTTTGCAACTTAGATGTGTATTTCGGGTCATTATCTTGTTGAAATACACATCGAAGCGGCATTTCTCATTCGGCGTAAGGCATCATGACGTCGTTCAATTTATTTGTATAATAAATGGTATCCATTATTCCTTCTATTCTAAATAGGGGCCCTGTGTCATGGTAGGAAAAACATCCCATAACAATATACA
The DNA here is from genome assembly GCA_023159175.1 of Wohlfahrtia magnifica. Taxonomy (NCBI): domain Eukaryota; kingdom Metazoa; phylum Arthropoda; class Insecta; order Diptera; family Sarcophagidae; genus Wohlfahrtia; species Wohlfahrtia magnifica. The sequence goes on along the minus strand of JAKWBJ010000504.1, from coordinate 139,610 downwards.
TACTCTCTACACCATGTTTTTATTGTATATTACGAAAGGACACCCAAACCCTTATGTCAGAAATATTGCGAATTGAACTGAGCAAAGTAGCCCTGCAGCATACTATTTTTGTATACCACACTGTGATCCGTAACCAAAGCTATTGATTAACAAGTTTTTGTGCAGAATTTGATGATGTCAACTTTAAATGCAAAAAAGTGATTTGTGGAGTTAAAAAAATAAATAAATGTAGCTTATTGATGAAAGCTATATCAGATCTTTGAGAAATATTGATTTAGATTAACTCCAGCAATCTAAAGACCACGAAAATTGTGTATCAATTTTTTGAATAAAAAACCTAGGAAAATCATCATCATAAATAGATTGATGCTTGAAAAACTCTACTGTATTATCCAGATTTACTTTGATAATCAGTCATCAATTTGCGAATTTTATATACGACATTATTATGTTCATAAATGAGACGAGCGAATAAACCGGTTATTTTAACACGAATAACGGGTTGTTTTAAATATGTACAATTTTTATACGTTTTAATATTTTTCGTTGCAAATAAGCTCATCGTTTAAGTATTTTTCCAAATTTAATATATAAAGTCTTATTTTCATATAATGACAACCTTGAACGTCTCACAAAGAACTTGAAAAAAAACCATGGTAGATACACTTGAGCAACAATAACTTTTTCTCAATTCTTGTAATTAAATATTAATATCTTATTTACGGAGATTGATGACCAAGTAGACTCATTGAAAAGGAGCTACAAACGCCGGCTCCGAACGGCAGATGTATTAGTTAGAGAAGTTTTTTACAGCGTAAATATTCATAACCAGTCATCAGTAATGTTGTGAGGTGATACCGCTGTTGAAAATTGTTGGATGGTGTGACATGGGATTGAACTGAGGATTTCTAGGTTGTTAGGCGGGTGTCTTACCTAACATACCACAGTGTCGCACACTATTAAATACGTGGTGCATGCATTTTTGTTTCTATAGATGTCGTCTGAAGTCTGAAAATATTTGGAAACGGTTGGAAAAGAAGGTTAGGTCAGGTTAGGTTAAATGGGTCGCTCACATTTCACGAGTTCACTCGGAGGCGAGTTCACTTTGGCTCATTGTGGCACCCCAACAAGGACGGGGCCAAATGGCCGCAGATGGGAGAGTGCCAGAAGAGAGATCGTCACATAAAGATCCAAAAATATCAGTTTCCTCATTTGAGCCAACCGGTACCCTTGACGAAGTTAATCAACTTCGGAAGTGACACATCCATAAGACAGTCCAGATTATGGAAGCGATATAAACCCAAATGCCCAAGTTAACCTCTCGTAGAGCAGGACAGTCGCAGAGAAGATATTGAACCGATTCCTTCTCCTCTTTAACCTAACAGCTCACCCAGTAGCAATGACCAGGGCATCCTATGCGCTCCGACATGCTAACCATTATACAATGCCCGAAAAAGCCCAATCAACCGCTTTCCAAACCTAAGAAATGATCTAGTTTTTTTCCATGAAAAGAGAAGGCCAAAGCATTCTGGATATTTCACAAGTGGTGATATTGGTCCACTTGTGTTCCATCCTGCTCAGTGCCAATTTTCCCAACAAAACCGACGACGCACATAGAGGGGAATGCACGTCCCCCTGAACGAGAGACAGAGAAGTCCACTCATCAGCAATTTCAAAATAAAAACAAATGGAAATAAACCTACGCTGTAAAAAATTAATCACTGGATGAAATATTAGGACGTTGTGCTTTCGAGGAAGAAATGTTTAAGGCCCTAAAAAAACCGAACGTTGTTCCAGCATACTTATGGGCTAGACACTACGACATGGTACAAAAATTTAAAAAACTTTATTTGAGAAGAACTTTACTTTAATAAAAGAACCGGTTATTTGATTAATTCTTAACCGAAAACCGGTTATTTGAAAATTGCAAATTTTCAAATTATTCGAAAACCGGTTTTTGAAAAAAGTCGAATAATCGATCTCCCTAATGTCAACCTATCTTCAAATTAAAACATCGTAGTTTAAAACTGTTTCGTATATTATGAAAATGAACCTGATATAAATATAGTACATATATACTACTCACTAAACATAGCTCCATTCAATATGAGCTGTAAATACCTTTTCGTACAAATTTTCAAATTACATTTTTTAAATCATTATTTTTTAATAAATTGAACTTTTAAATAATTTTTTTTATATGGATTTTATTTTATTAGATAAAACAAATAAAAAACGTTACTTAAAATAATCATAACTTTTTTGTTTTAGAAAAATAACGAAATTCTTGTAAATTTATTTTTAAGGTTGTTTGTATACAGATTTTCATACTGTTTAAATGACAGTTCAACAAACAGGGTGAGCAAATTTGAGGTTGGGAAGTAAATTGGCTGTCAAATGATGAAATGTCAAGAATTGAGTTGATAACCTTTGGCACTTATTTAGTAAAAAATTAGAAAATTTTAACTATGGAACGCTACACTCTTGAACAAAGATTTTAATTGTGAAAATTTACTGTTTAAAAAACTAAACGAAAAAAACTCAATTTTATACGAAATCATCTTCAGTAATGAGACCCATTTTCAATTAGGCGGTTATGTAAACAAATAAAATTGTCGCATAAGGGGGTCACAAAATCCACAAACAGTCCTCAAAAAACCGAATGGTTAGGCGGCATCATCGGCCCGTATTTTTCGAAAATAAGCAAGGAACCGCCGTCAACGTAAATTCTCTGTGCTACAAAACCATGATATCCAATTTTTTGTGGCCACAATTGGCTAATGGTGACATCAGTGACTTTTGGTTTCAGCAGGACGGCGTCACAAGCCACACAGCCAGTCAGTTATTGTATGAGAAATTTCTCGGTCGTGCAATTTCTTGATGTGGCGATGTCAATTGGCCGCCTCGTTCTTGTAATCTAACGCCACTGGATTATTTTCTCTGTGCCCATTTGAAAGACCGGGTTTACATGAACAAATCACAAACAACTGACACCATGAAAGATGAAATTCGGCACTGCATTGACGAGATAAGCGAAGCTTTATTGCAAAATGTGGTTCAAGTTTTGTGAAAGGAGTAGACGTCTACCGACGTGCTAGAGGTTGACATTCGCTCAACATCATATTCCATTATTAATTCCCATATTTCTATTTTATACTGGTATGAACAAAACTGAATTTGTAAAAAAATGTGGTTTTTAGTCAATTTACTTCCTAACCTCAAATTTGCCTAATTATCTAAAATACAAAGGGACTAACTACCAAAAATTTTAAAATTGAGTTATTGATTAATAATGATGCACTCAAATTTTTTTCAAGAATAACAACTTTATAATAGAAATTCAAAAATACGTTTAAGTATATTAAAATCATAAAAAGAAATGATAGGCAATTTTGTACTTCAGGTGACTATATAGTAGTAGTACGTATACTACATGTCTGTCACACTAATATAGTATCAAAAATGCAGTATACATACATACAATGGTATATAAACCACATGTCTGTCTGTAATGTACTGATTTGTTTGATTTCAAATCTGGCAACCCTAACTTTACGTCTTTTACTACTACGAGAAACAATCAGTCGCACCGTTCGTTTGTGGAATAGTCGTCCGACGAAAGTTTTTCGTGCCACTTACGATACAGGTAAATTCTAATAAAACGTACATAAACACTACTTCCTTTATTCCCTTCCCACAAAATATTTTCCTAGTACCAGCAAAATGCACATCAGCAGTATGGGTCATGCCCTGAGTGATGGACTCAAACGAAAAAAAAATTGTATATCGGTACGTCAAAAGTCCTGAATCTCGTCAATTGGATTTTGAAATAAAAATAGATGATAAAATAACTCAACATTGTAAAAAAAAACACACAAAAAAATTCACAACTGATATAATTACATGTACGCTATAAAAAATTTAATTCAAAAAATTATTAAATTATTTGGCCTCCCAAGTACTTACCTTCAACCAATTGTTCATAGAAAATTCAAGTTTTTCTTGTTGCAGCCGATATTTGATTCCTCTCGCGCGTCAACCCATCCTTAACTCCTATTTATTCTTAAAAGACTTTTTGCGTAACGGCGTTTTCATTTATTCCTCAAATGCACTATGGGGTTAAGTCAGGGTATTGAGAAGCGAATGGAATTATTTTGGGACATTGTAAAGCAACCATTATTTTATAATATGTGAAGTGTGCTTTGGGTCATTGTCTTGTTCGAGAAACTAAGCTCCACTAAGATCTAATTTGGATGCGGACTCTTTAGAACTGCTTTTAAAAATATCAACAGTTGTTTCCACAAATTGCAGTTTTCCAACTCATTTCGCCGACATACAGCGTACATATAATTATTTGTGTTGCCATATGTGTTATAAGTGACAGCATATGGTGAAAGTAAATTTTGAATGTACACAAACACAGCCTTATATTAGAGGTGTTGCAAATGTCAGTTTAGCGTATGTGAAACCGAATAGTAGACTAAAATTTTTGTGAATGCAAAAGCGAATACATTCAACACTCTTTAAAGTTAGCAGAAAAAAAATAGTTTACTTTTATTTTTATGACTTGCAAATAACGTGGAATTTTTTAACCATTTGGGTTTTCAAATTTTAAGAAACACAGAATATTTGCAAAAGTGAATGAAATATTTAGACGGGGCTATAAATGAATACCTTCCATTTACTATTCTAATATTATGCCATGTAAATATTGCCAGCTGCTACGCCGTAGGTGGTTCATGCGTGAGCTTCGTTTTTGAAGAAGTACGTCCAATGATTCTACCGGCACACAAACAGCACTAAACAGTGCATCTTTCAGAGTTAATTGGCGGCTCTTGAACAGCCTCTCGCTGCTCTTAGCATCAAATTCAACAATTCAGTTTGTTGACGTACTCATTGAGCCAAAAATGAATTCCTTCCATAAAATAGACGTAATTTACGAATCGCATTTCTCCCATTGCATGAATTTTGATAAAAAAAAAAAATTATGGTGAAATTGTACACCTTACAGAGCATTTTTGGCATCACCACATGAACAAATTTTTTACACTGAAAAAATATACACTGAGAAATCAAATAGCAAAAGAATCATACTTTATATGAGTGTGTTTGATACTTGCTTGGCAAAGAGCTGCTCTTCTCTTTCGTTTTCACACGTACGAACTCACACGCATAGGCAAAAAATAAGCAAGAAATAAACAAAAAGAAGTAGAGAGAAAACAAGTGGAAAAATACAGTGCTAAGTAGTCTAAGCGAGAAACTCTTAAATTACTCCCACGCTGCTTTAAATCATTTTTTGTTTTTTACGTTTGTTAGTAAATATTTTTGTAAAAATAAGTTAGTAGATCTCTTCAAATATTAGCAAATATTTTACAGAATGCAAATATCGTAAATAAGCGATAGCTTGCGTATGCGAAATCGAATTTTTGCAACACACCTGGCTTATATGATTATATTTTCTTCTCGCTAAAAGAATAATTGTTTTACAGTGATTTTTTTCTTCTTCGAAAGCTTTAATCAGCAGCTATTTTTAATATTTAATAAAATTAAGAAAAAATAAAATAGAAATATCCCTTTAAAAATAAAAAAATAATTTTTTTTTTAACCAAAAACAAAAAAGATTAAGGGTTTTTAAGGGTGAAGTACGAGTAAGTATGGGACTCTGCTTAATTAATGTTATATACCATACAAAATTTTAAATATTTACTTATTGCGCAAGTCTGCGTCTTTGTTTTTAGGAACAGAGCTTAGTAGATTTTTGGCCTATTGTGATAAGTTTTAATCTACCCTGGTCTGTTGTCTAACCGCAAAAAGTTGAATTGATTTAAATTTAGTAAAGTAATCAAAAAACTCAATATTGTTTTTTGTTTTCTCAATTTACATACAATACACTATGACGAAACTTAGGAAATACTGACAATACAAATTTATAATTTGTATTAAGGTTAATCAAAAACCGCCGTAATGTTCACCCTTTTCATTTTCATTATTCTCCATGTATCGGTTTTGTGTGTCATACTTTTATCAAAAGAAAAATATGTGTTTAATAGAAAAGTTTAAATAAGATTATAGTCGTAGTCTTTATTTTGATGCAAAATATGCAGATGCAAACAAAAAACAAGAATCAAAGTTTTAGCAAAGAAAGCGAGAATATTTCTTGTGCAATCAATTCATTATTTAAATAAATTCAAGTAAAATTTGAGCAAAAGAAATTCGTTTAATTCTTGACAAAATATTGCAATTGATGATCGAAAGTTTTTAAGGTCATCGTAAGAAAATATTTGAAAACTTAAATCTCTAAGAGAATTCGGAAAGAAATGACTTTTTGTTCATAATGTTGTTATAGGAAAATATTAAATTATTATTTTTTTTAATTCATGTAAAAAATTACATTAAAAAGGGAAACAGAAAATCTTGTAAAAAATTAACAGAAGAGTATTGTTTCCAAAATTATATTAAAATACATGTATGTACATATATATGTAAGAGGAAGTCTTAAGTCTTTTTATAATTTATTCAGGGTCAACAAGGACATATAAAACAAATTCTTAGTGGTTCTGACACTGAAAATGCCTCCAAATGTCTGACTTTTGTAATATTACTAACATGATTCTTTGGAGCATTTTTCTCTAAACAATTCTTATGCTGTTTACACAGGGTGGGCAATTTAAAAGTTTAAATTTAAAAATGCAATTGAACAAAAACGGTTTGAAATTTTGCCAAATTTATTTTTTTGTTGCGAAGTACAATTTTTCCGGTTAGAAATGAAATATTATTTCATTCATATGACTGGCGCGGCTGGCCTTACAGTACCCCATTCGATAGAACCATTTTTCGAGAACTTTTTCGAGTGTATGGGGTCGTATCTCTGCAATGGCATCACGAATGTTGGCCTTCAAGTGGTCAACTGTCTCTTGTTTGTCGGCATAACACTTGTCCTTAACGCCGCCCCACAGAAAATAGTCCAACGGTGTCAAACCGCAGCTCTTTGGCGGCTAACTGACATCATCGTTTCAGCTAATTAAACGGCCATCAAACGTTTGACGCAATAATTCGATTGTGGCATGAGATGTGTGGCAAGTTGCACCATCCTTTTAAAACCAAACATCGTTCACATCAATACCATGAAGAGCGGGCACAAATAAATCGGTTATCATGGTGTAATAATTGTCTCCATGGACTGTAATGGTTACGAAATATGAAATATGGGCCAATGATGCCTCCACTCCACAAGACGTACCAAACAGTCACTCGTAGTGGGTGAGACCACGTTTGTGTTTTCTGAGCCGCAAATACGGCAATTTTGCTTATTAACGTACCCATCAAGATGAAAATGAGCTTCATCCGAGAAGACGATTTTAAATGATGATACATTTCCAATAAATCCCAACGTTGCTCAAGCGTAAATCGATTTCGTTCAGTGTATATAATATACTGAATTTTGTGGCAGAATGACATAAGACAATTAATAAAAAAAAGTAAGCCACTGATTGCCTTAAAATAATAAAAATAATTGACAACAATTTAATCAATAGAATTTGTTAAAGCTTGTCAAAGAAATAAAATTTGTTCTGGTAAACATCTTAAAAAAGATTTTATGTACCAAATATATAAAAGAGTGTAATATATAAAAAAAATGTGCCAAGATTTCGAAGAGCATTTTAAGTAAATTCTTGTACTACGTATTTAACAATGTGTGCGTCACCGTACTATGTTAGGTAAAACACCCACCTTCCAATCCAAAAGTTGTCGGTTCAATCCCAAGCCACACCATCTGACAATTTTCAACAGCGACATCACCTCACAACATTACTAACGACTGGTGGTGTGTATTTACGTTGTGAAACACTTCACTTACTATTATATCTGCCGTTCGTAGATGGCTTCAATGAGACTAGTTGATAATTCATAATCCATATATAAAACCCAATATTTATTTACAGAAGATGAGTAAAAGTTATTGCTGCTCAAGTGTGCATATCTTTTTCGATCTACCTTGGTTTCACGTTCTTTGTGAGACGTTCAAGGCTGTCATATATACAGGATGGGCAAATTTGAGGTTAGGAAGTAAATTGGCTGTCAAATGATGAAATGTCAAGAATTGAGTTGTCAACTTTTGACACTTATTTAGTAAAAAATTGGGAAATTTTAACTATGGAACGCTACACTCTTGAACCAAGAGTTTTAATTGCGAAAATTTGCTGTTTGTGAAACTGAACGAAAACAATGCATTTTCCGACAAAATCATCTTTAGTAATGAGGCGCATTTTCAATTAAGCGGTTATGTAAACAAACAAAATCGTCGCATATGGGTCTCACGAAATCCACAAACAGTTCTAGAAAAACCATTACATCCAAAGAAAGTGACCGTATGGTGCGGTTTGTGGTTACGCGGCATCATCGACCAGTATTTTTCGAAAATGAGCAAAGAAACACCGCCAACGTAAATTCTCTGCGCTACCAAACCATGATAACTAATTTTTTTGTGGCCACAATTGGTTAATGTTGACATCAGCAGGCTGGCGCAACAAGCCACACAGCCAGCCCAACAATTCAGTTATTGCATGAGAAATTTCCCGGTCGCGTAATTTTTCAATTTGGCAATGTCAATTGGCAGCCTCGTTCTTGTGATTTAATGCCGCTGTAGAATTTTCTCTGGGGCCATTTGAAAGACCGGGTTTACCGTTTGCAACTAATACTCAGAAAGATGAAATTCGGCGCTGCATTGACGAGATAAGCAAAGCTTTGTGCAAAATGTGATTCCAATTTTGTGAAAAGAGTGGACGTCTACCGAATGACGGTAATTTTGGTATGAATAAAACTGAATTTGTCAAAAAAATTTGTTTTTAAGCCAATTTACTTCCTAACATCAAATTTGCCACCCTTTACAAAAATAGTAACTAAATTTATACAAATACTTAAACGATGAGCATACTTGCAATAAAAAAATATGCAAACGTACAAAAACTATACTTATTTAAATTAACCGGTTATTTGTGTTAAAATAAGCGGTTTATTCGGTATTTGAAAAATTAAGATTTTGAAAAAACCGTATTCGACAAAACCAAAAAAACGGGTTAAAACCAGTCGAATAATAACCGTCGATCTCCCTATCTACGACTCGTAGCCAGAAAGCATGGCTAAATGCTACTGCGTATGTCCACATCAGAGAATGACAATAAATATTCACAAACAAAGTATGCTTATATACTTTTCTATATTTTGGGTGTTGTGTATGTATGGGTATAACATTAACAACATGCAGATATAATTCCACTTCATACTTATAGCAAACATGTCTGTACAGTGTAGACAACCATCTTAAATTTTGTATCCATGTTATTCGCTATTCAGAAAAATACTTGAGTGATCTCATACACTTGCATTTAACTTGCATCAATGGGTATGGCAAAATATTGAAAGTATATTAAGTACTCGGGTGTTTAATAAGTACTCATGTAACATATAACATTTTATTTTTTTTAACAGTGCCTGCTATACAATCTTTAAAAAACTTGAGCGATATATAAAAACAAAAAAATATATATTTTTTTCTATTCCATATATATGTTCAAAGCCAAAGGTGTTTGTATAACACTTAATAAGAATATTTACGATATTTCACTCATGACAAATTTCCAAAATTTTTCATATAGTAAGCCAATCGGAGTTTTCATTTAAACTTTTGAAGTGTGGGATACAAATTTTAATAATGGAGAACTATCACGAAATTTTAAAGAAAATAAATGAAGTACTATACAAAGTGCTACGAAAAGCTGGAAAAAGTGTTATACGGTCGTGTTTTCTTTAAATTGAAAAGGAGGATGGATATATTTTACAAGACAGAGTATACTGCCAAATTTGCCGACAGACTTTTAAATTTGTAAAGAATCAAACATCAAATTCAATTAAGCATAAGTGCGTTCATTCACAGCCCCATGACAGTACACCAATTCAAAAAAATACCTACATTCATGGATTTTACTATAAAAGACTTTCGTCTTTTCAGTAGTATTGTAGGCTCAGATTTTCGCAAATTAATTTAAATGTCTCTAAAAATTGGTGTAATGTGTAGTAAAAATGTTGACTTAGACTGCTTTATTCCCAGTGCAAGGATATTGTCACGAAAAACCCAATTTATGGCGACACAGAAAAAAAAATAAAACCACACATACAGAATCATATTACCAATGGTGAGGCTGCAGTTACAATTGATATGTGAAGCGACGATTTCATTTCACTTTTTAGTAAATTTCGAACTTGTGGATATTACATTAGGAATAAAATCTATGGATTTTATATCTAATACAGCAAGTAACATTAAAGAAAAAATAAGCAGCTTTTTTGAAGAATTCGATGTGACTGATATATCAAATGTGGTGCTCGTAACTTATCGCGGAAGTAATATTTTAAGTGCACTGAGAGATTTCGCAAGACTAAACTGTTCGTCTCATCCTTTTGCTAATGTCTATTCGATGTTTTCGAATCTACAAATGAATTAAAAGGCATCACAAATGCTTGCAATAAAATAGTAAAATACTTTAAATAGGCCAATTGGCAGCACATGCTGAAAACAACTTTCAATAGCAATTGTCCTACAAAGTGGAATTCGAATTTCGCAGTGTTTGAGTCAATTTTTGAATATTACGCAAAGATCAATGAAATTATTACGGATAATTTTCAAAGGCGGAGTATGTTAAGTTTTAATTATTCTGTCCTCCAAGGCTTACTAGAGATTTGCATGGACTTCGAAGTAATTTTCAAAAAAATTCAAGCGAGTGTATAAAATATATTAATATTGTGTACTAAGGTATGTTAATACTGTCGCACTTGGAGAAATGTATTTCAAATTTAACTATTTTATATAAAGCAGCATTGTTTTTATATCCTCCTGCAATATCTTTACCGTCAAATGAAATAAACAATATAAACCAATTTGGTTAAACAAACAAATATTTATTGGAGAATTTTTTTTATCATATGCATTTTTAATGATGTTAATTTTAATAAAACTTTTTCATCAATTTTTGTTTTTTAATTTTTAACTAAAACCCGTTGGAAATGTTTTGTATTTAGTCATACTTATTAGCTTCACTGAAATGCCAATATAAACTACTTTTATTAACTGTATCACAACGATTTCGAAAGGTTTTATTTTGTAGAAATATACTCTAAGTATACTCTGTGTACATTCGAGTAGAAATATGCACATACCGAACTATAAATATACCCATGTTCATAAAGAGTTTACACTTAGAAGTGCGAGTATGACAGACAATTTACGCAACTCCTACTTGTAGTTATTTAAGTTCCGCTGGCTTTGAATATGTTGTGTACCGATTTATTTTTAACTTTACTCACTCATACACCAACACTTTACTCACCAACATCTTTTGGTTCATCTTCAGACTTCTTTCACTACCCGAATACTCTATTCTAAATATTAAAGGCTACAGAAAATTGCGACAAAGAAATACTACTGCACAGAACATTTTAGTTTTTGAATCTTCGAACAAGTCCAAATCGGTGTTTACTTAATTACCTACGCTCCATATCTTAAATCGGGTCTGTAGATTTGTCTAAACATATTTGCATAATATTGGAATTTACATCTACGATTTTATACACAAATACGCAACAAATTTATAACAAAGAAATAATTCAGTTTATTTTATTAAAAGTAAGAAATATGCATAAATATCATTTTTTTATAGTCTATCTGAAATATCGAGTGATTCGAGAGTTTTCGAAGTATTGTTTACTCAGTCATAAAAGTAGTGAACTCGTGAAGTAAGTCGCGAAGTAAAAAAGAGTTAAGTGTGGATAACCTCTGGTTGAAAAGGTTGTAATCGAACCTAAGTTTTAATAACGATCGGTTTGGAAGATCTTAAGTTAGAAAGATCTGTCGCGTAATGGTTGTTGCTCACAAAGTTGTAAACAGAGAGTAATTAGGAATAGAAATTGTTATTGCTCGTGAAAAGGTTGCGAGCAGTGAAACACAAAACTGTGTTAATAAAGAATAATTACTTAAACACCGAACATAAGATTTATTTTATTTTAACTGCAATATACGATCTCATAAACGTTTTTAAAAAGTAAAAACGTGATTGAGTGTGATAGGGTGACATAGGTAAGCTAAAAATAGCCTTTTGTTATATACTTATACATATATATACAGTGGCACTTATTGAAGGTTGGGCAACCCATTACAAATATTGTATATGCACGTTAAAAAAATATACTAAATTTGGTTTTTTTTATTGTATTTACTAATTTATTAAATAACAACCACAAACAAAAAAATTTCCAACTGTAATATAAAATTGTGTAAAACAAACGAAAGTGAAAAACTCCAAATTTGTACTCACATTTAAAATAGGGCAGACTCTTATATTGAATTTTAAAAATGAAAATTATTATTTTTTGGCATATTCTTTTTGATTTTCCAAAGTCTACAGTCTTCTTTGGGTCGAATTCAACCAATTTTTTGCGCACATTATGACGTATCTGACTTCATTCTTCCCAAAATGCCACTTTTAGTTGTTCCTTATTGGTTCATCCCACAGATACTCAATAATATTTAAATCGTTATTTGAGGAGGTGTTTTCAAAACCTTTTGGAAGTTGTCAACAGACAATTTTTCGCTATCAGTGAATATGCTTTCAGTCTTTGGCCTGGATAAGCGTCTGTTGTTAACAGTTTCTTTAGTGTTCATTACGCTTCCGTCGTATATAACGCCGTACACCAGAAGCAAAAAAGTTGAATTAGCTTTAACTTAAAAAATTATAAAAATTATAGTACAACAGAGCATAACACAACACAAAATATAAGGTTTTCCAATGAAAGTAGTATTTCGCGTAATGAGTTGCCTGATTTTTAGCTTAAAACTAAAATAAATGAAAACTAAACAAGAAAATGGACTCATTTTGCAAATAATTACTCAATTTACTATTTAAGTGCAAATAATTTCAAAACAACTTCATAACTTCTCCATGGCCTTTACAAAATAAAAAATAAATAAAAGTATTCCATATAAAAGCAAATAAAGTTTTCAAATTAAAATATTAAAACATGTACATACTAGAGAAATATGATGCAAAAATTTGCCATTAACGTCATTATGTCCCTTACTAAAGTGCCATCGTAAATATTTATGAGATGTGTTTCTTTTAATACTGCCTTCTTTTGCTCATATTTTATTTTCTTTCGTAAAGAAATCATTCAATTTTACTTTCAAACTTTATAAAATTCTCCAACTGAACTAAGTATGACAACAACAATTACAACAAATAATAAGTAAATAATATTGTAGGCTAAGTCCGACAATATAATACTCTATACCACATTATACTCTTTACGTTAATTGGAATCATTTCTGAAAGCTAAATCATCCGAAGCGGTTAAGGGTAAGATATAGTTTATGGAAGTTAAAATTTCTTCAAAAGTGTAATAGCTTACTAACTTCTTAATTCGATTTAACCACCAAAGAAATGCTGAAACGATCTTCAGTAAGCCTGAAACACTGGTAAAAGTTTTTCTGTGACTGAGCTCGGCTGCCTGTATAAAAAATTACTGACTTGTATAAATTGATAAACAGAAGATTGTATGACAGCTATGGCAATTTACAGACCATTTTTTCTCCAATATTTATCAATTATGGGTGACCCATAACTAGTATATAGGCTATATAAATTTCAAAATTTCCAATTGGACCGTGCCACACCTATGCAAAGTAAATATTTATTTGTCCATAGTTTAAAAATGGTTTCAGTAGAAATTTCTAAATTTGGTCCAAAAAGCTTCATAGTCAATACAAATCACCCGTCAAAATATGGGCAGAACAAATGAATAACAAATGCTAATTTTTGTATAGTTTGAAAACGGCTAAAGTGCAAGTTTCTGAATTTGATCTAAATGACTTCGTAGTCGATACAAAAAATAAGACAAAAAATAGGCAAAATTGGGTAAATGTGTGTGGTATCTTTCATTCGTACTAAATGTGGTATTTTTTATATGTGGAGAACAAGAAATAAAGCAGCAATTAAGATTGGATAAATGGGTATTGAACTAAGCACACCGGATAAAAGCTATACTATATAAAAATTAATGTGTGTTGTGTTTTGAAGACTGTATAACTAAACAGCAGATTCTACAGGGTCTTTCTGGAAAGAACTATTTTAAGTGTTTAGATTTGAAGAGGAAACAAATAAAATGGGGAAAAAGGGTAAAAAATGATAACTAAGGTAGTAGTTAAGATACTAATTAATATAGGGGTAGCAAAGCACGCTAGATTTATATTCTTATATTAAATGATTATATAATTGTATTCTTATTTAAAAATAAATAAATCCTTCAATTACACTGGTCTACAAGAAGGTAATCGATGAGCAATATTCCGTGTGCATCCCAAAATACAGTGGCCATAAACTTGCCAACCGATTTCGCTGTCTTCGTCTTTTTCGGGGCACTTCCACCAGCTTCCACCCATTGCTTCGATTGGTTTTTGGTTTCAGGTGTGTAGTGGTGGAGCCATGTTTCATCAACAGTTATTAATCTACGCCAAAAGTTAACAGGATTATGTTTTATCATGTCCAAACACCGCTGTGAAGTGATCTGATACCCATCTTGCCGATAACTTTTTCATATGCAAATGTTCATGCAAAATGTTGAACACGCGTTCACATGACCTGTTTACCATTTCAGCAAACTCACGGATTTTGACCCGGCGATCATTCATAACGATATCGAGGATTTTCTTGATATTTTCTTCAGTAACCACCTCTTTTGGCGTTCCTGTTGATGGTATTGTTACAGTGCCTGTTCGGCCCCGTTTAAATTCAGCAATCCAATATTTTACTATATAATCTGACGGAGCGGATTCACCGTAATGTTTATCAAGCTTCTCTTTTGTCTCTTTCGCCGTTTTGCCTTTGAAATAATAGTGTTTAATCACTACACGAAAGTCACTTTTTTCCATTTTCCAAGAAACACAAAAGTTGCTTACTTCAAACGACTACAACAAATAAACTAATCGATGAATTTGGCTAAAATTTTAACAGCTGACGTTTGACAGACCGTAATTTCTAAGAAAGAAAAAGTTTATTTTTGTTTGTGCTGCCGTCTAGCGCTAGGTAGCTTCAATGCCAATCCGCCCTCGTAAGTCCTTTTTTTAATCGATAGAGGAGAAGATGACTGGTCATGCATTTTCAACTTGGAACGTAATTTGAAGCCAAAATGTATTTACATATATTACAATCATCAGGACCACAACTTATAGTTGCGTAGGGTACAATAACAACAACATTATTGATGAAAATAAAACTGCGAAAGATAAAAAAATCTCAACGAATAAATGAATGACTGAGAAATAAACTGTCGTTATTGCCGTCTTTGTGTTAGTGAATGAATTTCCTTGGGCGTCCTGAATTGATTACGATACGATATGATGTCCTTTGGCCTTTTTAACTTTCGTTTCCGTTGTGTTGTCTGTTTGTTTCTTTGCTGATGATGAGCTGATGCTTCTAATGGATTTTAAATGAGTCTCATAAATACCAGTTAAACAGCAAATTTATTTAAATGGGCAGTATCAGCATAATTGTTTGAGTGGGTGTGTTTTATAAAACGTTTAGCTTTTTAAGACTTGCATAGAAAAATATCTTAACATAATTTTCTTATTTTAAATTGTCAAGGCCAACCTACTAAAAGCTAAAATATTTTTATTAATATACATTAATATTAAGAGTATGTTTATGTTCACTAATTCTTATTTTTTTATACATATCGTACATACATACATACATATTTATATCACTAAACAAGATTATAAGAAATGAATATTAATTGCAAAGAAAATTTTACTTTTGGCTTATAAGTAAATTAATACAAATCAGAATGATAACCTAGCTCTTTATACCACCCAGGTGATGCCTATTTTTGTAATGCGAGTGGAATCGTTTGGTAGAGAACGTAAGCTTAATGCAAATATATTATTTATCTTGAAAAAAAGTTTTAAACGTTTTACATTTAAACGTTTTTTTTCAGTGTTTTGTCGTTAAAGAAATTCCATCAAAATAAATAGCAGAGTTTAAAACACTTAATTTTGTGAATTACTAAAGTCTTTATAGATTATACATGCACTTATAAGTTAACATATAAGCTATACATTAACCGAATTTCCATGCGATTTTAAAATGTTGAATTGTCATTAACTATAAGACTATACGACCATAATCTTGGAAAATTTTGAATGAATCGAATAAAAATAAATTTGTTTAAGAAATATACACAGATTTCTTAAGTGCATTTAAGTACGGTATACACCATTTAATAGGACTGTTCCCATTCTTTCAAATTCGCCAATAATCATAAAATCGCTTAATATTAAGCTAAGTCATTAATTTATAACTTCTTGAAGGTACGAAAAACTGGTTTTTTACCCGTAACTCAAGATTTTGGAGGTGTTACGAAAATTTCTATCAAAAAAATGGTATCACATCCCAGGTATTTTCACGTCATTCTTTTTGTGGCATAGTTTTGATCTTGTACATTTTTTGACGCGTAAACGTAACGTGTTTTGTCGTATAATTTTTAGTTGTTGTAAGAAAGAATTTTTTTTTTGTTTTTTTAAGAATTTTGTAAAGCTTTAAATAGACTTTTAAAAAAGTACAAAATGTTTGACTACATCGTATTTTAATAGACTAAAGTAAATATTTAACAGTTGTATACTTTATTTCGACGCCCACAGTATATAGATCCGTGTGTTTTGTGCAATACCTGCTTATCTCTTTCGCTTTTTGACTGATGTGGATAGATAACGAAGCTTCAACTGTTACCGATTTCCACACATGAAAAATTCCATGCTTAATATGGATGGGAGCTGCCACGCCCACTTTAGAACTGATGAATTATAAGTCAAGTAATTTAGACCAAATTAAAAAACTTCTTTAAGCGTTCTCAAAATATAAAAAAAGCAATGTTTACTTTGTATTGGAGGTCCATGCCAACTTATTGGATTTCGCTTACATTTTGACTGATGATTTTTATTAACAACGAAATCATTTGGACCAAATTCAGAAACGTCTTCTTTTGCCGCTCTCAAGATAAACAAAAGTTAATATTTACTTTGTATGGGAGGTACCACGACAACTAATTTCATTCTGCTTTCTCTTTGACTGATAATTTTTACTAACTACTGGAGTAAGCCTTCCCGTGTTGCTGATCAACCTTGTGCTGTATAATTATTAAATGTATTTCTCATAGGAATAATTTAAAGGAATGCACACATTTTATATTTTTATATATGTATATCAGTTATAAGCTATTATCTGGTGCGCTTTGTGCAATACCCGCATACCCAATTTTTGCCACTTTCTGACTGATATAGACAGATAACAAAGCTTCAACTATTACCATTTTCCACACATGCAAAATTCTATATTTAGTATGAATGTGTGCTGGCACGTCCACTTTCTTAATCTCGTCCAGTTATTAACTGATGATGTGTCCTGTCCAAGAAGTCTTTTAAACCAAATTTAGAAACCCTTACCATTCCGTTCTCAAAATACGCAAAGGAATAGTTACTATGTATGGGAGATACCACGCCCAAATCATCAATTCCGACTCTAAAACTGAATGATGAATTTAATTGACTGCCAAGTCATTTATACCAAATTCGGAAACTTTCACTATAATCGTTCTCAAGATATACAAAAATCAATATTTTCTTTGTATGGGAGTTACTGATGATTTGTGTTACCTACCAAGTCGTTCGGAACAAGTTCAGAAACTGCCATTGTAATTATTCTCGATATACATAAAAACAATTTTAATCTTGTATGTATCCAATTCCGACCACTTTTTGACTGATGATGTGTATTGATGGCGAACCTATTTGGAGCAAATTTAGAGACTCTTACTGTTACCGATTTGATGATTTAGACAAATAAATATATATATATACATATAGAAATATGTTGAACATAGGTTCGTCATTCAATAACTCAAAAACGACTCAACCGATTTACACACCAATACACACGGTGGAAAGCTCTACATGATAGACGCCCATAAAAATATTTATTTGTCTAAATCTTCAAAATATATATATATGTAGATATAGATAACATTGAATTTGTTAAAACAAACAAACACACATGCGAGTAAAACAACTATAGCATAATTTAGTAATCAACATTTTAAAGCGCTATATCCTTATTATTATCGACGTTCACTCCGAGGTGACTCGAGGTAGTCATCTTGGGTCTTTTAATGTTATTACCGGTCAATAATCTTTGCAGGCCGACACTAAATATTTGAATTTGAAGTTATTAGGTTTAAATGCTAATAAATGTAAACACATTACTTTTTCCCGTTTTTAAAAACTTGATACCCGCTACTACATACAAAAAAGTAATTTATTTCATTTATTTTTTAATTCTATTTTTTATAATTGTAATATTAATATTAATTTTGTTGAACTGTGCATTTGTTTTTGTGGATATTTGATGTTTGCAGGGTTAGATTGAGTTCTCTTTCTGTAATTTCTAGCTTATCACTTGTACTCAGTAACTCTGATATTTCAATTTGTAAGGCTTTGGATGAAAACACTGAATATAAAATCAATTTCCATAGAAAATTGAAGCATCGATCGGTGATATATGGAGTAAAAAGTTGATTGCAATTTATTTGCAATGTGTCGGAAGAATTTCGGGCGAAAATATCATAACCAATAACAGGGTCAACAAAATTTGCCGTTTCCAGATGTCCAGATATCTTGCATTCAGTTTTGTTGTTTTTTCAATACCCAAAAAAAAAAATTCTAATGGAGGAAGCTACAGCGGATTAATCATCTACTTAGCTTGAAATATCAAATTGATTAAAGAAACTGAAACAAAGCAATAGATGCTTTGTGGAAAACCAATATGCTCCCTAGAGGAAGGTGGTAGTGAAGTAAAAAACCAGTTTAGTTGGAGCTAACTCAGTAAGGAGGGTTAAGTGTGGATAACCTCTGGTTGAAAGGTTGTGATCGAACCTAAGTTATAACTACGATCGGGTTGGCAGATCCTTAGGAAGAGATATCTGTCGAGTAATTGTTGTTGTTTACAAGATTGTAAACAGACGGAGGAATTAAGAAAAGATAATTGTTATGGCCTGTAAAAAGATTACAAGCAGTGGTCAACAAATCTGTGTTGAATAAAGGAGTTTAATTAAAAACTAAACACAAGATTTATTTTATTTTAACTATAATCTACGAACTCATAAACACACGTTTTTAAAAAGGTAAAAACGTAACAGTATTATAGGCTGACACACTTATATGTAGTGTGATAGTATAGTATACAAATCCTATTTCTGTCAGGGCTATAAACCTTACTGTTTCTTAGTCTTTCTAATAACGATAACGTTGTAACGATTTTTGTTGTTGTTGAAAAATTCACGATTTCACCCCTAATCTATCTGGTAGCTATACTTGTATAAAATATTGTGTTCTTAGTAAGTTTGTGTGTATGTGTGTGTTAGTATTACAGTAAACACTTATACAGAATAGAAAATGAATCTCAGTGGCATATGCATTTGTGTGGAAACAAATCCGGCGAGTATAAAAATGGCTGCAATTTATGTTTTCCTTTTGTATAATATTTTATGGATTTCGTGCTTAGTATTCTCCATACAGTTATTATTTTTATTTTTTTTTTCTTCGGTATTTATTTATATTTTTATTTGTTGCTGTTGTTGTTATAGTTTGTGTTGTTTCCCCCCCATTTACTCGTATGTCATCCAGTTTTCTAATGCAACTATTTTTTTTTCTTCTACATTTCGGTATTTTGGTTTTGTCGCTCGTATTAAATTTTATTTTATTGCCCTCAAGACACAAAATTCATCTACTCATTCTCTCTCATAAATAAATAGTTTTTTTTTATACATTAATAAAAATAGAGAAATATGAATTGAAACCACTCGTTAATTTATTTATTATTTTTCGGTCATAAATATTTTCAAAACATTTTGGTATTTTGTGATTTTTTATATGCATTCAAGTACGATTATCATGTTTTTTCACTATATTTTGCTGGTATTTATGAATGTATGCTGATAAAAAACGATTATTAAAAACTGTTTTAATTTTGCAAAAAAAAATTTTTGATTTTTTCCAAAAGTATATTAAAAATTCTTCATAAAGTACCTAAAATTCAAAAGAATATAATTACGGTGGTTACACGTTCTATATTATAGAGAAGTGTATTGTATTTGCGCGTCTTGTTCTGTATAAACTATTCGTTAGAAAAAAACTGTAGAATGTTCAATGTTTATTTACTGTTCAGTATTTGTTTTATATTTTTTTATTCGAAACTAGTAGGGGAATGATCCTCACTCATGCAGTGCATTGTCCTGCTTCTAGGAAAATAAGTTGTTGGAAAAAGGAAAGACTGAGTAGTGTTAATGAACGTTCTATATAAATTTACCCATTTATTTACATTTACCAATTTATTCCACAAACGAACTGTACGACTAAAGTACGATATCTCCCTAATACGTTGTATGATTTGCTCGACAATCAACTACAAAGGTATGCGCTCTACGAGAGATTTGGATATTATGAAAGAATATGTGATTACTAGGAATTATTCTCTTATTTCGTTAGAACACACTTCGTTATAGTATCGATAGAACGATGAAACGCACACTACATTGCGATGATTCTCTAACGTCTCAAAGTGCTTTTAAAAAGTTAACATAGTTTCTGTTTTAACAATACGGTTTTAATCAAAAATTAAAAAAGGGGTTTAAAATATCAACCATGAAACTGTTGTAGTCCTATAAAAATATGTAAACAACATGAATTTTTGTTTCTTGAATATGCAATTTGTATGTTATTATTATGTAACTTACTGTGTTTTGATTGTATCGTTCTAGTTATTAAGTTAAATAATAAGTTCGTAGAATTTTTTTAATTTATTTCGTCTTACAAAGATTTTTTACTGATTGACAAAGTTTATAACATGCATTCGATAGAGCTCTTTTTGCACTGCAAAAATATACTACTTATATTATTGAGTATGTACTTTAAAAAGTAAAAATTAACATTTTCGATACCTACTCTTCTTTGTTTTTCATCGAGATCAAAGAGTCCATAGATCTTGCAACGTATACGGCGAAGTTCATTTAAATTCGACGCAGAGCGTTTTGAAGCACTCCTGGCAGTAGCCAAAATGTGCATTGTCCGAAAAATGAACTGCTATCATAAAAGGTTTCTCAGCCATCTTCATTCGTATTTTTAAAACACATTTTGTAGAAAAAAGTGCGTATAAAGTGCGTATTTAAAAGAGTGCGTATGGCATATCTAATTTAAACTTCCAAAAAAGCATGCATATGAACTAACACACATTCAATTGTTCCGCTAAAGTGAGTCAACTCAAAGTTTGTCAATTATTACTTTTTGTAAGAAATCGATATACAGTAGTCAAATCTACCCATTGTAATCTTACAACATTTTCTCTATTCTTTCTCCAAAAAGTACGCTTGTTACGTCTTTTTTTGATACACATTAAAAAAGTGAAAAGTAAAAGTAAAGTTTTGCCTCTACTGAAAAATTGAAAATTGACACACTTAAGCGTGACAAGTGCAACTTATAGAGAGCTTTGTGCAATACTGGCTTATCCCATCTCTCCAGTTTATTGACTAATATGGATAGATAACGAAAACTTTACTGTTGGCGTTCTCCAGATATACCAAATTCTATATATAGTATGAATTTGCGGTACCACACCCACTTACCCAATTCCGCCCACTTTTTGAGCGATGATTAGTATTGTCTAGGAAGTTGTTTGATCTTCCGCTATTACAGTTCTCAGGGTAATTTACCAATTTTTGACGGATGATTTGTATTGACTACAAAATTACTTAGACCGGATTTTGAATCTTCCACATGTAAGATACTACACAAAAATAAATATTTACTATATTTAAAAACCATTACTGTTACCATTTTGAAGAGATAGGCAAATTAATATTTGATTTGTATTGCGGTGGTGCCGTATAGTTGGAATTCTAGAAGCAGCCTGTAGTTTCTTCTAGACATACAGAAAGTTACAAAAAAATCTTTAAAATCGGTTTAACTGCTTAGCTGTCTACATTTATTTTTATATTGTATAAGATTTTATTAGCTTCACCCATCCTGCGTTGCCCGGAAAACTTTATATGTATATTATAAATGGATAAATTCCTTTTTTTCCGATCCTATTTGTTTTTTGCCACCTGTCTGTCTTTATATGTATTGTTTGTTTGGTTGTTTGATTGTGTCGATTCGAGTATGGTAGTATGATCGTTTGACTATGGTGAGGCTCTCTTGAGGGGCAATTTGTATGGTATGCCTTCGAATTTGGTACTCACTGTTGATTTTTATCATAGGTGGGGGAAATTGTTTTACTCGTGCCTCGGGAATCGTGGGTTACCATGACCCGTAGAACGGTAGGATTTAAGATAGTCTCCGACACTTTACCAAGGCATGAAGGTCATGTCCAAATTGCATCCCTTGGAATTTGGTGATTTTTATCATAGGTGGGGGCGTTGGTGGACGCATTGTTTTCACTCATGCCTCGGCACCGTGGGTATGCCAACGCGGCGATACCCATATATATATATATATATATATATATATATATATATATATATAATTTAATACATATATATATATATATAATTTAATACATATATATAATTTAATATATATATATATATAATTATATATAATTTAATTTAATAATATATATTAAATTTAATATATATATATATATATATATATATATATATATATATATATATATATATATATATATATATATATATATATATATATATATATATATATATATTAAATCCAATCGCAAATTTGTGGACCTTTTTAAAATAGAAGTGGCAAAAAGAAATACGAAAAATAATATTGACCTAATCAAATTTATTAAAGAAGAGTAGTATAAGAAATCAATATCATATATTCAAAGTTAATTCGGTCAATGCAAGAATATTACAATCTGTGATTAATGCTCAAGGTGGACACACCAAATATTGCGAGCTAAAAGTTTAAATATTAATTTCATTTTGCATTTTTAGTGGAATTGTCTAAACATTTATTTCACATTATTTCACGTGGTGTTTGGATTTTTTTTAACTATTTCTAATCGCTTTTAGGTGAATTCACCACTTTGTTTTTGTGTTCTTGCACATATACAGTGAGGTCCGAAAAACTGGTTTTTTACAGATCTTTGTTCTACTCGACAGCGACTGTCAGAAAAGTAGTGTTATTTCTCAGGTATTTCATTTTCGTTTATTATTGACGCACTGTGTAATCAATTATTAGCAAATGTTATGAAGTGATATGATGGCTGTTCAAAAATATTTTTTTTTTCATATGGTCTGATATGGGATTAAACCGATGACACAAACTCTAGTATTTTGCATATGATGATGATGATGATATGATGGCTGTTTAAAAATGTTTTTTTTTTTCATATGGTCTGATATGAGATTAAACCGATGACACAAACTCTAGTATTTTGCAGTAATTTATTTTTATTGCATATTGTATAGATATTCAGAAAAGGTTTATTTGAAAAACAAGAAGTGATATTCTCTTACTGCTTACAACTTTCGTTGCATCTTTATTTCTGCAAGTTGAAAGAGATAAACTTTTGATAACAAGAATTTAAAATACATGCTATACTTGATTTGCCCTCTAGAAACGATTGTTTTTTCTACAGATCTGAAAATTCGAATATGTAGCGTAAGTACATGCGAAAAGATGCATACTTAGAGTGCAATTTATCAACTAAAATTTTCCTTAGAGAAATAACATATTGACATCTGGGTATTCAACACTTACTTGTTTCTATTTATATCCATAACAATTTGACCACTTCCTCTAGGTCCCCTAAAGGTTTTCATGCACATACAACTAGTTAATATCGTTATAAGGATTTGTATAGAGATGTTAACATAACAATAACAATAATAATGTTTTAGAGAAATGTATGAAGAATTCTCTCCATTCTGTTCATACTGCAATACAATATTTTAAATGTAAAAGACAAAAATAAGAAAAAGGAACAGGAGACAGGGGACATTGAAAAGCATGGAAAATAAAGAGAATGCAAAGATTTAAGAGAATATGTAACATAGCACAAACATTATAAGGACAAGTGCAGGTACGTTACATATATTCTATACGTATGTAACATGTAAGTATATACACACTAATACACTTTCAAAGAATTTATGAACGAAGTATAATAACAACGAGAACAATTTAAAACTTGTAGCAAAAATGTTGTAACCAAGTCTCACACTTCTTCGTTCTGTCACATTCACTATCTCTCTCTCTCTCTCTCTCTTTTACGTTCTCATTCTAGCTTTCAATTTATTTATGACTTTATGAATATTTTCATTAGTATGTACACAATGGGAATACGTTACAAACACACATAACCAATTTGAAGCTTAAAAGTGTCAGAATATTAGCATCACAACAGTTACAACGCTAGAATGAAATACATTATCATACAAGTGTGTGTGTGTGTGCGTGTGTGTGTGTGTGTGGGGGGGGGGAAAGAGAAAGTAATGAATAGTGTTTATATGTGCTCAAACGTAGGGGTGTTTGTGTGCTTTCTAGCGTATGAGTATTTAAATTGCAAATAAAATATTTTTGAAATAACAATCTTATTAGACATCCTGTGGGCTTTTTTCTACTCTACTGACAGTGGAGCTTTCATTGTTGTCTTATTTTATTCATGGTCTGTTGCAATTCTATAGAAAAATATTGTCTTGGAAATATATTATTTAGTCCTTTTGTATAGAAGTTTACTCGAAGACAGTAATCGTTAGTTGAACAATTTTGTAAGAAATTGAAAAATTTTATTCTCTAAATAAGGTGCACCGACAAACAATCGGTCAATTCGCTCATCTGTGAATGTTCAGCATAATTAGGATGATTTTCGAAAGAAAGAAAATTAAAAGCCCAGTTCAATTAATATTTGATTTAAACGCAGAAGAAACTAGAGGTTTAAAATCAATATCAGACATGCATAAGATTTGTAAAACGGTTAGGCACGAGATGTTTCCAAAGGCGAAACAAAAAATTCACATATAATCGAAATATCCATGATACAAAATTAATTTTCTCTGTAGTTGATAGGATCAGAAGAATGCTCTGGTTTTTGTAGGGTCACAAAATGTATTGTATTATCACAGAAAACTGAACACTAAAACTAAATTGCTTCCATTCAAAAACCAGTGAAATGATGTTGATAAAAATTGAAAACATATGCATATTTTCCATATTTAAAAAAATGTAATTTAGCCATATTAAGGCATATTCTTGTATAGCAATCCACGACTAGCACAAATATTAGCTAAGATATCCCTTCCAACTCTGTTGCACGGACGAACTGCAGTATGTTGGTCAGTGCCAGTAGTGGTAGGTCCATGCTCTCTACTAGTTAAGGCGCCTAGGTGCACCTTTCTGAAATTCATTAATGCCGCACAATTCCCAATTATATGCTTCGGTGTGTCAGTTTTCTCCCAACGGAACCTGCACACTGTATTTCAAACTATGCACATACTTCCATTCTATTCAAATGTTCAATAAGTTTGCAACGCCTAGCCAGTAGGTCGGTTATTATTCTAAGGCTATTCTTAGATAGCCTGATACAAAACTGAACTTACTGTGTCAGACCTTTTTTTATATTAGAAATATTTTATTTACAAGTTTTCAGATTGCTTTACAATTGCCTCAGCGTCTTGCGACATTGTTGAGGCGAGTTGGCTTTTACTTATACACTATATTTTAAGTGTTTGATACATATACATTTATAAATTCAAAATGAAGCATTTCTAAATTGTTTAATAAAAATTTCTTAAAATTTGTCTAAAAGCAGATATGGTATTTACATTTTTTATATATTGAGGTAAATTATTATATTCAAAACAACCAATATATTCAATTCTTTGCTTTGTCGTCTCAAGTCTACATCTTGTTGTCCTTAAATTTGAACTGTTTCTCGTATTGCGGATTGTTTGATTTTTTGAAAATGATATCGTGTTATGACCAATATTGTTAATAGATTTGAAAACAAATGTTAGCAGCCTTAGCCTATAGAGTCCATTTACTGGCAAGATATTTTTACTAACTTCTTTATTAATTGTGATTGTATGGTAAGTTGTTGTCAAATTATCACCCATGATCTGAAAAACGCATATCGCTTAAAATTTGCGTTTTCGATTTGAAAACGCCAAACAGGTGTTCTGGCAAACGAAAACGCTAGAAGTTTGGCGTTTTCAAATCGCTAGTGTATGCTGAAACTATCTGGTCATTTTTATTTAAACTGTACTTGAAAGAGATAATAAATTGATGTAAAATTCAAATTTAATATGTTCTGTTTTTTTTTTTTTTTTTTTGAAGAAAAACTTTTAACATTTTTTCACAATTTTAATTAAAAATTTGCAATTTAAAATATAATTCTTTTTTATTTCTGGGATAGAACTTACGCTCATATGATCAAAAGTTTCTTCCAAAAGC
This sequence comes from Wohlfahrtia magnifica, assembly GCA_023159175.1. Classification (NCBI taxonomy): domain Eukaryota; kingdom Metazoa; phylum Arthropoda; class Insecta; order Diptera; family Sarcophagidae; genus Wohlfahrtia; species Wohlfahrtia magnifica. Next base: position 113,041 of record JAKWBJ010000504.1, on the reverse strand, counting down.
ATCAAAAATGCAGATTTACTTAACCTGTACAGAGCTATGAAACTTTAAGCGCAAAAACATGCAATGAAAACTGAACTTTTTGTCTATGTAATTATTTATGTATGTACTTACGCTTGGTCTGGAAAGTCCAATGGATTGGAAGAATCCCTTAGAGTTTTTTTTTAATTACCTCTTCTCTTGCTTGTAGCTCTTTTAAAGCCAATAGAGCAAGTAAATACGCTGTAGGCATTTTAATTTTAATTGGTAGTGTATTAAATACTTTCAATAAAAAATTTTTGTTTTAAGCATAAAAATAGTCGGATTAATTTAAAATTTATTCGAACAAAATTTATTTTTTGATAATTCTTTTAATTGACTAACTTTTATGAATAATTTTTTCTTTGTTTATGTTTTGGTATTATAAAACATATGTTTTTTATTTGTTCGAACACAACTTCGAAAAAGGTAATACGCCAGCAAATCGCTTCGTTTTCAGAACATGCTTAAATGCGTTTTGCGTTTTAAAAACGATTTGCGATTTGAAAACGCAGCGTTTTCAGAACATGGGCGTATATATGGTGTCAGGGCTTTGTTTTGTAATCTTTGGAGAGACTGTAGTTCTGTACTATTTTTGCAGCCACAAATCATTATCAAATAGTTTAAATGGCTATGGATTAATGTCTGATAGAGCATCAATTTTGTGTTTTCGTTAAATTTGTAGTAGAATTTATATAGAATTCCTATTACTGGATATATTTTTGGCTTAATACTATCAATATGGACATTCCACCTCAGGTTGCTTTGCAATAAAATTCCTAAATATTTTATAGATTCACACTCAAAAACCTCTTTTTCATTTACAACGATGCTAAGTGTTTCAGCGTTAATACTTGAATATGGCTTAAATCGGATGATTTTAGTTTTTGACGTATTAGTGACCAACTTATTTAAGCTTGGATATTCAAAAATTATGTCTGCATCATTTTACATGTAGGCTTTTAACGTTGTCATGTTTATAAGGGTAAAAAATAGAAATACCATCAGCATACAGGTACATTTTTCCATTAAGCTCAAGGTTTACAATGTCATCTATATAAACAGTAAATAACAGTGGGCCTAAAACGCTGCCTTGTAAAACACCATGTTAAATATCACCAACAAAACTTCTTCTGTTATTCAATTCAACATATTGTTTGCGATTAGTCAAATAATTTCTTAATAACCTTAGTGCTGCATTTCTAATTCCATAATATTCAAGCTTTTTCAGTAGGATGTTATGATCTACGAGGTCAAATGCTTTTGAAAAGTCGTAGAAAATTCCAGCGACACTCTGTAATCTTGATCTAGACCGTGGCATATAAAATTCACAACATTAACTACAGCATTCTCAGTACCACTACCTCTCCTGAACCCATATTAACAGTCGTACAACATGTTGTTGTTTTCAAGATAATTCGAAAGTTGTTGATGTAATATTTTTTCAAAAATTTTGTCAATTACAGGTAAGAACGCTATAGGTCTATACATCTCCACTCTATTAGCATTTACAATTTTTGGTATCGGCACGATTTTTGCTACTTTCAATACATCGGTATACTGTGAGGTTAAATTTATGCTATTGAAAGTGTTTAACAAAAAAGGCGATATTTCTATATTACATTTACCAAATATTTTAGGCGATAAGCTGTCATGTCCGGGATCTTTATTCGTAGCTAGATTTGTTGTAACCCGGTATATTTCTTCTAATGTTGAATTAGCGAAACTAAAAGTGTTGTGGCAATGTCGTAACGTTCTAAGTCCATTAAAACAATTATTAGCGGTGTACTGAATTTGTTCCTTCATTAATTTTGGTATTTCTAGAAAGTATTTATTAAAAAGTTCACATTTAGTTTTATCATCTGTTATCAGTACTTTATTCGAATTGATTAAATTTACTTGTGTTTCTATGTTCCTTTCTAAACTATCATTTAAAAACCTCCAACTTTTTTTGGGATCTTGTTGATAACTGTCAATATGGTCTTGATAATAATTATTCATAGATTCGCGATAAGTAGTTTTAAAAATTTTGCTTAATCTACTGACTTTGAGCTGGATATTAGCATCGTTAGGGTTTCTCTTTCTTTGCCTTAAAATTCTTTTTTTTTTAGTAAAATTAAACTTTCTTTTTTGTTTTTTATGTATGTTGACTTTATGCTTGCATTTGATAGAATTTGTACGAGATTTAAAGTGTCCAAAGATGGATTGCCAGTTTGCTGAACGGAATTATAATTTAATAAAAGTTCTTTTGGTTTATTATAATTGCAATTTTTCTGTATTATGTCAATGTAATTAGGGTTTGGAATTCTCATTTTTACTTTACAGGATATTATATTATGATCTGATAAATTAAATTCTACAGTATTAACTAAAAGGGAATTTGAAATATTACTAAATACATTGTCAATTGACGTTCCAAATATAGGGCGTGTGATTAACGTATGACAATTTTTAAAGTTATAACTTTCCAGTATATTTGATAACTCAGTTGATATATTATGTAAAAAGTCAACATTAGAATCACCGACAAAGATACAGTAAGATCTACCATACGCCTGCATTAGATGTTCAATTATTTCATAAAACTGATTCAAGTCACATTTTGGATATCGATAAAAGGATGCTATTTTTATTGGCTTGCCATTAAATTTTCAATTATTCAGTGTTAAAATTATTACCTCACATAACATTTTGCTTTCACGCAAATCGAAGTTATACTGCAGATTATCTCTCACATAAACAGTTGTTCCACCAAAACCATCCTTCCTGCAGCAATGTACGCAGTTGTAGCCTGGTATTTGATAAATTTGAGATAATTCCTCATGAAACCACGTGTCTTGAATTGCAATAATATTGGGCAACTTTTCAAAATTAGCAATAATAGTTTTGAATTTATTAAATTTATTTATCGAAGAAATGCTTCTAACATTTACAGAAATAATATTTAAATAGGAAAAATTAATAGTTTTTGCATATGTTAAAATATTTGTAAAATTGGTCAAATATTTATTATTCATAAGTTAAATTTTCTTACAAAATACTTTTATAATTTATGCAGAAGATAAAGAATCTAAACCATTATCATCATCCCCATCAACAACATCAGATTGATTCGTAGGCTTGTACCTTCGCTTCATAGTAGCAGCTTCTGACATGATTTTATCAACATCGTCTTCATTCTTTATCAGCCTAGGTCTTGCATTTTCCGTTTTCCTTGCAAACACTCTCGAACCACTTGTAATACTCAGTATTTTTAAGTTTAGCTTTGCACATCATAAGTTTATCTTTGGATTTTTTGTTATTGAATTTAACAACTATAGTTTTTTTTTCGTTCACTTTATCACCTTTATTTTTAAAGAAAAACGCATCATCAATATTGTCTTCATTCAATTGAACACCAGATTTTTTTTGATAATTCAATAAGTGTTTCTACTGCAGTTGAGTTATTATCTGCAACTACACCTCTAACGATGCAGTCATTTCTAAGTCTTTGACTATTTAAAAAATTTATAGATTCTTTCAATGTGTTAACTTCATTTTTTAACATACGATTTTCTTGTTGCATAAATTCTTATTCTTTATTGTTCTCGGCAACATTTTTTAACAACTCGTCATACAGATTTGACATAAATTCAATTGCTTGTGTAATGGAGACCAGCTAGCTGATCAAGTTTTTTCAAGTTTGTTTTGATCTCTCTTAACTCAACTGTTATAGACACATCACCGACACCCGAACACAAGTGGCATACATATTCTTCACTCTCATTATCCATAAAATATTGATATTGACGTTTATCGAGTTTTGTACAGAGAGCATGAAATATTTTGGAGCACTTATCACACTCTATATCATCTTCTTTATTTTCTACAATTTCAAGTTTACATTGTCCGCAAAATATTTTTGGATTTGCAATGCTACGACGGCTTTTCATGGTAAAAAACGATTGAATTAATTTTTTGAAATCAATTCATATATTTGATTACAATTCTTTAATCGTTGAAATCATTAGATTTCATAAAATTTTTGGCAAAATCAATTGATTTGATCAATTCCCCTGAAATCACAGCTGTAATAAAAGTCCAACGAACTATAATATACACTTAGAATGTAGCTGTTCTACTGGTGTTAGCAATTTAAAACTATAAAGCTGGGATTACACGATTGACTCAAATATACCAATCTGATAGAAATTTTATTGTGACAAACTAGCGCACAATAATAAAATTGTCCCAATTAAAAATTTTGTATTCACACGGTTGTCTTATTTTATACAAAATTTAATGTCACAAGATGGCGCGAACGATTTATTGGTAATACTTGTCCCAACGTTATCAGACGATTGTTCTAGTTTACGGCAACTCTGTGAATAAGCTGTTGTGGTACATTAAATTAATGTTTTTTTGTGTTCAAAATGGTTCATTCCTTAAAAAAATAGCGTCCTCTTTATATATATGAAGGTTATTTAGTGAACAAATAAATAAAAAGAAATATAAAAAAAAGAAAAGGAGTGTGTGGGTCAGAGATTGGCTTACAAGAAGGGCCATTGATGGTGCATATGTGAAAACATTTCAATAAATTAAAAAAAATTATTCACTAAAATATTTATTTATTTATTTAAATTGGAATATAATTGCAAATTATATTTAATTCTCTAAAGTGTTCTCTAAAAAATTAAAATTGCATCGGCTTCGATTATCAGGTGTCCTCTTGATAAAAAAATAGTAAAAATAATGAAAAAAAAGATATGGTGGAAGTTTGTGATGCAATTTACTTATATATATTTAAAAAAATGCATATTTTAAGGGATGATAATTAAAATACCGTATAAACACGTATTTTTTAACCCTAAAACACACACCCGGGTAACCGGGTACAAATCCACTTGCAAGCTTGCAGTGCTGTAACTCAAAAGGGGCATAACTTAGGATAAAGAGATTTCGGATCTAGGAAATATAAGTAATTTTTTTATCTTTTATAGGTTATTTGATGCAATTCGGATCAGTGGTTGAGGAGCTACGAGCTTCCAAAGTCGACACCTACGTAAACACACACCCGGGATACGTTTGTACCACACCTGTGTTTATCAAAATAAAATGCAAAAAACCATTGTATAGTGTGTTTGAATTATATTATTTTATTTGAACAATGAAAATTATAAATTACATAAATATGAATTATTGCTACATATTATGCAGTCGGTGACCGAATGCCGCACACCTTCCTGGTTTTTCTAAATTGATTCCAGCGGTCGGTTGAAATATGACTAAATCGCTATTTTAGTTTCGCGTGACTTGCCGATTTAGTGCACGTTCTTCAATAATTGGCATACACAATGATTCAGCCAAGCTGCGAAGGAACTGCTTACGCCTGTATGATTTAGCAGGCAACATGGGGTTGTTCATTCCATATACTACATATGCTGCAAGAGCTGTTATGTTTAACATGTTGAAAAATAATGACAATGGCCAACGCTTCGTCTGTCGTTGTGTGGGATATTCACTGAACAATTGTTCCATTCTATCAACGCCACCCTTGGTCATATCCTGAACTATCTCGCCATCATAGTATATTGACGAAAGCAGTGTCACTGATTTATTTTTTCGTGGAACATAAGAGGATATAGTAACATTTTTTCTTAAGCCGAATAATGACGGACCGATTGGTCTGTCCTTGTGCGCCTTCATTTCCGCAGGAATATATGTCTTGTTTTTGCGCAAAGTTCCAACGAGTGTTAGGTTCCAGGAGAGAAGAAGTTTTGCAACTGGCAACGTAGTGAAAAAATTGTCCATTGTTATATTTTTTCCACTTCCTCGGTATCTCCTAGCCAAATCTTTCACTACTCGTTGCCCTTGGTTTGTTTCCCTTCCGATGCTGCTTGGCCAGTATAAATTTGACCGTGTGGTGGATATGCATTTTTGGCATCGCAAATCCACCAAACTTTTATACCATATTTTGTTTTGATGGTGTATATTGTGTAAACCGCGTTCGTCCACGGAAAGGAAATAATTGCTTGTCAATAGTTAAGTATTCACTGGGCTTGTAGTGTGCATGAAGATTGGCATTCATTATGAGCCACAACTTAGAGATCGGTGCTGCTTATCAGTTTGTGCAAGTGCAGCCCGAGTGTTTGCGTCGTCAAACCTTATAAATCGCAATATTGAACAAAAACGGTTGACTCCCATCGTAGCGCGATACAGAGGATAACTTTTCATTCCCTAAATCTCGGACTCTTTCTAAATTGCTATGGTTTGCGCCAGTCATAATAAGTATGCCAAAAAATGCATACAACTCTGCTATCGTCAGTGATTTCCATGATTTGGGAATTACGTCGGGGTGCCTTATGTTGTAAGCATTGTACGTTGCTATTCCTTTTTTGTTTGTGTGACGGATAATTATATCCACCATTTCCAATCTCATAAAACATTTGAATGTTTTCTTTATTGACAACATATCGGTGTTCCTAGATGGTCCGCACCGCTCTCGTACAATGCTTTGGCGGAGGACTTGTCGATTTATATTTGGTTGCTTGTTCCACTCCAGTACCATCACGTGCTACAAATTTTTCACTGCTTCCAGTAACTGCCACCTCTTCTTCATCCAATTCATCCACTACATCATCAGAGTCGTCATTTCGGCTAAATCTTCTTCCTCACATTGCTGAATTTCAGAAACGTCTTCAATATCAGTCTGTTCAACTTCATTGAACTGAATGTCTTGTTCATCTTCATTCAACTGAGTGTCCTGTTTATCTTCCGAATTAGATGCACAGGTAACATCATCATCACCACAGATTTCATCAAATAGAGACTGTATTCGTTTGTTAGTCTTCCAAAGAAAATAATTAGTATTTCCTTAAATTTTTGTTTGTTTCATAACTTTTACCTTCTGTATTGTGCTGATGATGAATATTTATTTCTTCTTGAAGCCATTTTCGAATATAAACTTAATTTTTCGAGTATTATATTTCTGCGTCTTGCGCTTTTTAGCAACAAAATAATAATAAAAATATGACTAACCAACAGCTGACACAACAACAACAAAAACTAAAACATTTATAAAACATTAACATACGCATTTAAAAAGAAAAAATACTGCAATTGGACCATATGAACATTAGAAAAAATTAGAAAAAAGCTAGTGGGTACAAACGTATCCCGGGTGTGTGTTTCCGTAGAAAAAGTTGGGTATGCATTGTACGCTTAAGAAAGAAATCAATTGAGAAGTAAAAATCGGTTATTATTACCTTCTTCAATTGGCACATCAGAATGCAATAAATATTGGTGTATTTTTGGAATTTACATTGGTGCATGATTGCCGATAAAGCTTTCACACTATTGTCGCACCAGGGTTGCATTTTATTGGGATAAATAAGCACAATAATATTATGAGTTGCCGTATGAGACAATAAATTGTATAATCACACAATTGACATATAAAATACACTAATTTTTGGTGCATTACGACAACCGTGTAATCCTACCTTAACAGTCAGCTTTAATTGTAGAAAAAGAATTTAAAAAGAAAATTTATGGAAATAAATGATTTCAACACAAATTTGGTTGCATTTAAATTGATTGCATTTGATGATTAAAAAAAAAATATTGCAATATGATTGCAATAAAAAAATTACAAACATGACAAGATTTAATTTTGAAATCTGACACCATTTTGAAATAAAAGAATGAAATCAGTTCGGTTAAAGTCCTTTTTGATTTCGACGTTAATTTATTCCAATTTTTTATAGCTCTGATCAATAAGTAGAAAAAAGAAGAAATAGCTTTGTTATTAATAAACTGAATTTATGTTTGCCTTAACTTAAAATATAAGGTTCTGACATACAAAAGCACGAAAAGAATTAGTATTTTATACTTTAGTTAAATAAAAGGTTGTTCCCTAATGTAAAAAATATTTCAATATCCTTTTTGCTTCATAAAATACAAATCATACAAAATGGAAAAGTGCCCGATATTAAAATGGAAAATATTACAGTCATTGTATTACTTAAGAAATTTTTTTGTATTCTTTTGTAAATTCATACAACACAACGAGGAGGAGAATATGCCAAAAGAATTAAGAAAAAATCATGAAAAGAAATCACATAAATCATGTTGCAAATATCTGTTACAACTTGTTCTGCTCAAAAACAATAGCAACAGTACGAAGTCTTATTGCGTATGTATACGTCGCAATACTCTACATGTACATATGTATGTTTGTCTATGAGAGTATGTATGTATATGTATGTATGAATGAAAAATTTTAAGCTTATAAAGAAACAGTTCAGTTATTAGAAAACAATGTTGAACAATAACAGAATGTACCTACAGAAACTTCAAATGCAGCTTCAAAATACACACACATACTCCGTTCGTTCGTAAAATGTAGACGAAGTTGTTTGTAACAAACATTCATTATTAAAAGCATATCGTTATGTACTTGCAACAACCACACATAACACAACTCAACCACATCCATAAACATACCCACACATACACACAAGCAAACGCATCATACACATTCATGCCAATTTCACTAACATTTGTAAACTAATCTTTTTCCTGTTTTTCATTTTTAATTTTGTTTTCTTTATTTTATTTATTTTCTTTTTTTTATTAATGTTTGTACTTTAAAAGCAATTAATTTTACTACTGCGTACTTACAGTTCACATTCAGGGCGACAGTTGTTTCCAGTGTATGACCCTCGGTCATGGCACGATTCCAAACGACGCATTTGTATTTGGCGCCATCATCAACCCGCCTCGGTAGTATCTGCAAAGTGGCGTTTGTATAATGATTTTTCGAACCGCCCTTTAGAATGTACGATTGAAGTGGAACAGTGCTGCCCTCACGATACCAACTGTTGTAAAGTCCCGAATCCAAATGGCAGCATACAATAGATGGTGAATAAAAAGAAACAAAGAAAAGGAATAACAATTTCTTTTTTTTTAATAATTTTTATATTGTTGGTTGTTTCAGTGTTTTGAAATTTAATTATTAGAAATATGAAAAGTAATGTATTTCCACGTATACACAAGTACAATGGAATTTATGTATGTACTATATATCATGATAATGACTGATCACTGGGACGATAATAATATAAAATGATGGAGAGAAATGAGGAATTAAATTTCAATTTTAATGAAAAATTAAAATTCATTGTTTACGAAATATATACTGACAGACACACTGCCCATGTCAACCAGTAGAGGGAAAACATAATTAATTGTACAGGAATTGCAAAATTAAATAGCTTTAATGTACTAATTGAATTATATAATTTTATGGACAATATATGTATGTTGCAATAAATTGAACTTTTATTTTATAATAGGCTATATTTATAGCTGTTTTCAAACTGATTTTATTCGAGTGTTAATGGCGAGTTAATTTATTAAATATTAAGGAGTTAAAAGTTGTTTATATGTTGTGTAGGTATATATAAATATTCGCGTTCGCATACAACTCGTTTATTTTAGATATTTGCAATCGCATTTTCATTCTCTCACATTCTTGCAAATTTCGGAGTGAATACTTAGATGGTCTGGTAACTTAAAAAACGAACAATCTTTGCGAGCCATTGAATATTGTTATCAAAATTCGTGCAGTTTGAGATATATGTTTCGTAATTTACGTCCGTTTTATGGTATGAGTCAGTGTTGCCAGAAGAAGGGGAAAATTCCTACAGGCAGGTTTTTCTGTTACAAAATACAAGCGTAGGGAAAATCAAACAGATTTTTCATGTTCTTCAAAATGTAAGTATTTTTTCTTATTTTTGTACAAAACGTTAAAAAATAGTGTTTTAACAAAGACCGCTTCAATATAAATATCGAATGTGTTCTGTAAGCCGAAAACGAGGTTGTGGTTTATAAAGCTATTTTCAGTTTTATTCCTTGTTTCTATTATTAAGCCTTTACAGTCGTATTCATGAAAAATAAATAAGATCTCATACCAATTTAAGTGAATTTGAACTTACAATTAAATTTTAAATCACATGAAACTAAATTTTAAAATTGATTCGACACTATTTTACAATTTTTGTAAGAAAATTATTGTACAAAGTAATGGACTTGAGAATTTAATGTTTTTGCTACCACTTTGCTTATAATAGAACCCATTACGCGAATTTCAAACCGTCGTAAAACGTAAGCTTACAAAAGTGGATGTGACCATTTCTCCATACTGAATAAAAGCGGTTAAAACATTTTATTAAAGGGTGATCTAACCAAACCTAAACACCGTGCGAAAATAAAACAAAATGTTTTCGGAGAATTATCTTAATATTATTTATTACGATAGAAGGATCTATGACCATTACGTATTAAACAAAATATTGGCCAAATGCTCGCCATGGCTTCGGTGGCATACCTCTATCCGTCGGTCCATGCTTTCAATGACTCTGAGACATAATTGAGGTTCAATGTTATTAATATGCCGAATTATCTCATCCCCTAGCTCTTGCTTAACTGACGTAGACTTATTATTTTGAATATCGCCAAAGCAATAAGTCCAACGGTGTCAAATCACATAATTGTGGCGGTCACTTATATCGCCACGATATGAAATAACAAGGCCATTGAATTTCTCTCGCAAAAGAGCCATTATTTAATTGGCTGTATGGCCAATGGTACCATCTTGTTGAAACCACATATCGTCCAATACATATTCTCAATTTAAGGCCACAAGAAGTTCGTTACAGTCTCGCTATAGCGAACACCATTCATCGTAAATGCTTGGCTGCATTCATTTTCGAAGAAGTAAGTTGCGCACAACTTTCCCGATTGTGAACACAATTGATCGATTATGCTGACCAAAAAAATCTTGAAGTGCACAAATATATTTTGATTTGAATGCCCATTTTCTTAACGCGCTGCTCAGTTGTGTACCTCTCCATGGTTAAATTTGTAAAATACTGAAACAAAATATGTCAATATGGTTATTTGGCATTATGATTATTTATGGATATTATTTTCGATAATAACGTCATGTCATTCGTTCAAAAAGCATTTTTTAAAGTATTAGTTTTTAATAAAATAAATATATGACAATATTTCTTTAATAAATGTATGAAAATATATTTTTATACGATTTTAAAGAAAGAATTTTCATTTTGTAAAACAAATTAACGAAATTGAAGACAATGAATTGTAAAATTGTATTAATACGCTATGTTTAATTGTTAAATTACTGAATATGAATACGAATTTAAAAAAACCTTTTCTATTTTTAAAATATATACTAATTTATGTGAACGTAAAACCTAAAACAAGGTATTTCTATAAATACGGTTGCTAATATACATATGCAAATAAGAGTAATTATAATTATTGTTTTTCCTTACATTTTATTTAGGGGAAATCTTTTTAATGTGGAAAAATATGATTTTTTAGTATGCGTAGGTATTAAAAAAAAAATCTACTGGCAACACTGGAACAAGCTCATGTTTATCTCAATTGGTACATTAAAAAACCGATTTGCTGAATTTGGTGAGAAAAGATACACTATTTGGTGAGATTTGTGGGCCGGCAGAATCATTGGTCCTTACTTCTTCCAGAACGACGAAAATCGTAAGGTAAAGTTTATGAAGCAACAATGGACGAGTTGGACTTTGTTGACAAGAAGACATGTCACATGTCACACTGCACGTAATAGCACGATGACTGATGATTTGTATTGACTATGAATCTATTTGCACACAGAAAAAACAAAATGTGTTAAAATAATATTCAACAAAATTAAAATTGAATGTTTTTTTGCGTTTAAAATTTATAACACCGAACACATATTTAGTTTTTTAATATAAGCGTTCAGCATTTAAATATGAATTTAAAATTCTACTGAACGAAAAAAGTATGCTCCTCCATATGTGAATTGAACGTTTTGTTTAGATTATTTGTATGGTTTTTCTAACCTTTGTCTGAACTGCCATTCAAAAAACAGAATGAAATATTTAGCCGATTTTTTCATAGAAAATGTGAAATGTTTTGTTCAAAGCTTTCGAGCTGAACGCTTCATTTAACAAACCTGAAGCTACATCGTACAAATACTTTTTATCAAGTTTAACCATTTTTTAACACAGTAACACACACTTCAAAAGTTACCCAACATACAATTTCAAAAATTCAAGCAAAAGCTATTTTAATCCTCTCACTCACAAAACTGGTACGCAAAAGATTTTGAGAATCTGAATATATTTTGTGAACTAATTGTTGCTTATGTTAAAAAGAAAAAATTTTAATTAGATAAGTAAAAATTACTGGGAACAAATGTGTCCTCATATGCTTAAATGGCCGATAATCCCTGAATTGATAAAATGCATAGTTAAGGAGCTAATGCAAATGTAAATTCTTGCATTGGAAACGATTTCTGTTTGCTAAAAACTATTTATATTCTAAAAAAAAAAAATAAATAAATAAAAAAATTATATTTGCGGTTTAATTTTCGTGATTAGTCAAAACTTTCAGACGAAATAAAGTTTTGTCTATAAGTTTTCAGAGGGTTGTGACAAATTTGTTTAATTTTAAAGGAATCCTGTTTTGAGCATTTGAGACATCGATGTCTTATATGCGCCAATGGGTTTAGGGTTCTGTCTTACTCTAAAGAAAGAAAAGACAATTGTGTATAATATATAGGGTAATAATAATTTTGATTTCTATAAGAAGACATTGTTTTATTAGAAAATTGTTTATTGGGTAATTCATATTTTGGTTTGAGTGAATGTCATACATACTTACTTTTAATTTTGCCACATGAAAATATTATTAAATTCGCAATTTTTGGACGAAGTTTGAAGATAACTATTTGTAGTATATTTAAAACCATTTATTTTAACGAAATTAATTTATATATTGGTTCTTTAGAAGCAGTAATCGCAAAATAAAAATCAATACAAAAATTGGTCTCAGAGCAGAATTGCTTGAAAACTTTGTATGTATGTATGGATGTATGTATGTATGCATATTATAAAATGTGAAAAAAAAATTTTTTAATAAAAGATATAAAAAATAAAAGAATTCGATTATTTAAATGACAAAACGCATTTAATGGTATAGATATTGAATGCGCATAGGTAATTTTCGAATATATGTATGTTTAGTTTACTTAAGCTAAATACGCATTGTTATTTACTGAACATACATTTGGTAATACAAGAACTGAACGAACGTAGTAAATTTCTGAACGCACGTTCACTTTTACGTAAGTTGAAATTTACATAGTTGAAAACTGAACGTACGTTTCACTCAAAACTGAACGTTTTATTTAATTTTCTACTGCAACCATTCAGGGTGCAGAAAACGTAATAAATGTTCAGAAAAACAACATATTTTTTCGATTTTCTACTACGTATTTTTTCCCGTGTACCAAATACTGAAATCTTATCTTTAACCGTTCCTTTGATGTAAAGAAATGAATATTTAATTTATACGGCAGGCACCATGCCCACTTGTCCTATTCCGCTCTATTTTTAACTGTTTTTTTTTTTGCATTGACCGTAAAGTTAATCAGACCAAATTCTAAAATATTAGCTTTAACCGTTCTCTAGATATAAAGAAATCAAAATTTACTTTGTATGGGAGGTACCATGCCCACTTGCTCAATTCCTCCCAGATTATGACTGATGATTTGTATTGACAGTGAATTTAATCAGACTAAAACCTGAGACTTTAGCTATAACCGTTCTCAAGATATATTAAAATCAATATTTACTTTTAATGGGAGGTATCACGCCAACTTGTCCAATACCGCCCACTTTTTGACTGCTGCTTTGTATTGACTACGAATCTACTTGGTCCAAATTTAGAAACTTTTTCTGTTACCATTTTGAAGATATAGAAGAATAAAGATTCAGTTGAATATTTGGAATATATGAAATTTATATATCCCATAGTTCCTTATATACATACAGATATATTGTAAAAATTTCAAGACAACCGGTTCAACCATTTAGCTGTCTATAGACTTCAAACAAAGTAACAAACTAACATACAAACACACATTCATTTTTATATATAAGATTCGTATTCGGTAAACTGGCATTCGCAACCATCCTAACATGTACATAAGGTTACAATGAAAAAAAAAATTTTTTTGAAAACAAAAAATTATAAGCCGCGAAAGTAATAATAATAAAAAGTAATTCACATGACTTTAACATATGTTGAAATGATGACAATGAAAAATAAGATTACCATGTCATAAGTTAATATTAAAATGAAAATTGTAAAAAAGCTTGAGTTTAATAGTCTAAGCTTTCAAGAAAATTTGCTGGTATAAGTATTCCTTTTGGATGTTATCTCTGCATAATTTTTATTGGACGTTAAACAGCAACTCATTTTACTAAGAGTTTTCTGCAGAACGATTAGCCCATTTCGAAGTATTTGTTCGGAATATTAAAGATACCATATAAAAACAATATAAACAAGGCGTATCAGTTTTAATAAGTAGCAGCACAGCTGCAACTGATTATATTTTGCATCGCTTTTTTGGTGGAATTAAACGCTTATTTTAAACTGCTTTAGCAAGATGTAAAATACCTATTAATGGGTACAAAATAATTAATTATGCTTTTATTATTATTTGTTTATTAAAAATATATACATATGTCACATATGTGTGAAATCTATTATATGATGTCAGTTCAATTAAAAACAGTGGCAATTGAGTTCAACTTTTTCCGACAAAATTATTTTTTTATAAAAGAGAGAGATATCAAACTGCACATAAAAAAACGTTGTCTGGTAAGCTTTTTATCTGGAACAAATGGGCGAATCGACCTTAACAAAAGAAAAAAAATCGCGTTAAAAAGATAAGAAACTTCAAACTAAATATGAACTGAACGTTGTGTGCAACTGCTTACCACTGTTTTACGACGATGTTGTGATGGTGACTATAGAACAGTAGTGATTATTTCATACAACAATTGTTGACGCTCAATTCACACGTATAATTAAGTTCTTGCTTTTAGTCGTCAATGAAACAGCGACGCACAATGTATCGATCCCATAGAGCAACGGACAAAAACAGAAGCAGTTGTCGTAGATAAATAAAATGTATTAAGCACGACTTGACAATGGACGCACACGCCCACCGCCGACTTATATTTAAATCAAAAAAGCCTATTTGAGATAGTTTTTTATATTTACATTTTTTATTTGAAAAATTCTTTTTAGCATAGTGATATAAATAAATAAATTCCAAATAACAACAAGTTTACACGCATTTCATTTTGAGGATTTCGCCAAAAAAAATTTAAATGTACTGTACTTTGATAAATTGATTTTAATTTTTTATTTGCCTTAAGCAACCTAAAATCGGTAAAATTTTCTATATTTTAAATTTTTAAAATTTCTAAATTTTTTAAGTTGTAGGACAAAGTTGGTACTAATTTTTTTTATAAAACATATATGTTTAGTTTAGAAAATAGAAATAAAATATATTGTTACGAAAATAAGATTGGGAACCTCTGCGTTTATTACTTCGCTAAAATAAATAAACAAAAGCTGCAAGAACAACTCTATACGTGCTGTTTACAAATAACCAAATCTACAATAAAAAACATTAGCAGAGGTAAAGTAAATATAAATAACACGGCAACAACAATAATTAAGCAACAAAGAAAACGAGTAACAGACAATAAACAAGCAACAACAAATACTAAGAGCTGAAAGAGGTAGATGTTTACATACGAATGGCTACAAAAGAACTAAAAAGAAAGAAATGGATGAAATATCGAGAAGTTCGAGCGCTTTCGATATGTTGTTTATTCAGCCATGTCCTAAACTCAGCGAGTGCAGTTTTGAAGTAAAGTTAACTCAGCGAAAGTGTTATTGGTGTGAAGAGAATTTATAAGGAGTAAACTCGTGAAGCTCATGAATCAAATAATAAGAATACGCAAACAGCAGTCCCGTTATTTTTTATTAAAACCGTGAGAGTAAAATTCCCTCTCATGACGTAACAAAACACCTAAGAAAAAACGCGAATTTTTCCAAAGAAGCACTAAAATTAAAATACGGTTATTATATTTCATCATAGTAAATTGTGCTAGAAAGTAGAAAAGTTAAATATTATTGAACTTAAAAAAGTGTAAAAATTAAATGTGCAGTGTATAATTGTGGAAATACTAAAAATAAAAACTCAAGAATAAGTTTTTTCTATTTCCCAAAAGAAAAAAACTTAGAAAAGGATGGTTAAATATTTTGTCGTTTATGTGAAAACAATTTGAAAGTATCTCACAAAGATTGCAGTCTTCATTTTAAACCAAAAGATATTAGAGGACATATGAAATTCAAAATGGGTAAGTAAAACATTTTTTATAGAGAGCTTCCGTTTGCTAATAAATAAGCTGTTAGGATTTGGTGCAAGAAGATTTCTAAACCCAAATGCAATTTAAAAAAAAAAAGATTTTTCTTTGTTTTACTAAAAGCACCAATTAGAATTTGTAAAAGCATCACTTTAGTACTTTTTCTTTAGCATCAAAAAACACTAAAACAGTGCCGAATGCTCTAAGTTGACATCCCTGCATTTTTACACAAAGACTTATTTTTATTACGTCATGAAGAGAGAAAAAGAGAGTCTGCGTAATCTTATTATTTGATTCATGCGTGAAGCTAGTAGTGAAGTAAAAACCAGTTTAGTTGGAGCTAACTCAGTAAAGAGTGCTAAGTGTGGATAAACTCTGGTTGAAAAGGTTGTGATCGAACCTAAGTTATAACTATCGGTTTGGAAGATCTTTAGGAATCGGTTTGAAAGATCTTTAGGAAGATAGTTCTGTCGAGTACTTGTTGTTGTTTACAAAGTTGCAAGCAGACAGAGTAATTAAGAATAAAAATTTTTATTGCCTGTAAAAGGATTACAAGCAGTGGTGCACATAACTGTGTTGAATAAAGGATTTTTAATTAAGCCAAACACAAAATTTATTTTATTTTAACTATAATCTACGAACTCATAAAAACACGTTTTTAAAAAGCTAAAAACGTAACAATACCCGTATTTCTTAATATTTTTCTTTAAATCCTTTAATGTTTGGTAAATTTAAAACTCTTATTGAAATAAGTGCATTTTTCAAAGCAGTAAAAAATAAAAACAATATGCGTGATAAGAGATTTTTAGAGTTTTATTTATTGGACAACATACTGTGCGACGTGTGAACATGCAAAGCAGGTGTATGCCGGTCTTTTGTTAATGATTCTTAAACTGTATTATTTATTTATGTATATTATCCAAAAATATTTACATTTCTCACAGAATGTTAAGATATTTATATCTGCAATAAAAAATAAATTCATTCAGATACTGATAACTCAATTTTCGCACCAGGTTACCGCAAGTGGATAGTAAAAAGATTTAAAAAACTGATTTAACTTTCTTTCACTAAGAGCACTTCTGTCTTGTTTCATTTGTTTCAATACATTTCTAGCAGTCTTTTTAATATTAATACAGTAATACATTTTATAGAACAATGAAAGCAGAAAATCTTTAGGCCGATTTGCGCAGGATAAGATTCGATTTTAGACCTATGGTTTCTTCTGAAAATTTGCTAAGAATTTCGCGTAGATTATGTTTTTGCTATACGATTTTTGACGAAAACAATTGGTCTACCCTGATGTACATATATATGTACATTTAAATAGAATTGCTTAATTTTTTCAATGACGCTTGGCGTCAGTTATTATTCTTATATGCCTTTTAGCGATAGCTACAGATTTGAACACTGTTATTGTTTTTATTAAATAGTTCGACATATCATGGATCTACGTTTCTCTGTATTATCAATACATTTGTTTTGCACATTAGTTAGGAAAAGGTCTTGGTTGTTATAACAGACTTTTACTCGCTTTTGAAAGTAGATATTTTGGACTTTATAACTCAGAGAATAACTCAGAGATAAAGAAAACTTTGAAAACAAAATATTAGAAAAATTTCTCCTCCTACCTCTTACCCAATATTATAGGCTGTTAGAAAAGGTTCGGTTTCAAATTGTCGATAGATAGCTGTAAAATGTATTATTAATTAAACCAGTCAACACTATAGCTTTTTGTGTTAGAAAAATTATTAATATCGCATTTAAAATTATGAAATACCGTAATATAATAGGCTAAGAGTGCGTCGCAGGCTGCTAAACGTATTTGTGAAGTTTACGAAAAAACAAGAGCGAAGTGATTTGCTCGTCTTCGAACTAATAAATTGATGATAAAGATCGCTCTGGTCGACCAGTCACTAAAAAAATTCGATGAAATCATTTTAAAAATTGAGTTAGCAGCATGAACGTCGCATGGTAACTTGACCTTCACCACTAAACAGTTGTCAACCATTTGAATAAAGCTGGATATGCAAAGAAGTTCGATGAATTATCAGTGGAAACTTGAATGAACAGATTTTTTTTTTCACAATTTACTGCTAAAACGGTACTAAATCAAATCCTTTCTGAACCGCATGATTACGGTCGATGAAAAGTGAATCACGTACGACAATAACGTGCGATAAACATCATGGTCAAACTAGACGGTGCAAAGCCAGGACTAACACCATGAAATGTAGTGCTGTTTATCTGGTTGGATTGAAATTGTTCATTATAAACTTGTACAACGTACGGGCTACCATATAGCCTGGACTTTGCACCTTTAGATTATCATTTGCTTCGAACTTTGCCGAATTTTTAATTCCGTAGAGACTTGCAAAACGCAATTGAATCAGTTTCTCACTGATGGAATAATGGCTTTATCTCAAAAATGGCAAAAGTTTATCAATCAAAGCGGCACATACTTGGTTTAATAAAGACCGTTTTAAATATAAGAAAAAGGTGTTTAATTTTTATTCAAATTTGTAACCATACTTTTTCAAACATCATATTATTTTCATTTATTGTCATAAATTGAGAAACAGTACTTTTTTAAATATGGTGGTTTTCCTATTTCTCTGATTTTTTGTTTGCTACAGATGAGAGAGATGAGCTCAGCAGTTTTCTGCTTTCGGAAAAAATTAAAATAAGAATTTTATGTCAAACTTTGAGTTAAGTTCCTTAAGGTATTTGATATGTTGGAAGTATTAAAAAAAAAAGAATTGAGATTAAGCGCATTCTTAAATGAACTATCGTGTCAAATTATAAAAACATTTAAAAAGCCCAGTTTGCAAATAGTCAGGTACACAATTCTCAATAAATTTCTTCTAATCCTTATTGAATGCATCACTCGTCTAATAAACATCTCGTGCACATCATTTCGAAGTTAAAAACTGTATCGGTAAAATAGGTCCAGGTTACACCGAAAGAAGTCTGCAGTTTATATATTTTCTTGACAGAACTAACAATAAAATTTTATGGGGAAGCCTGTACTGCATTATATAAAAATGGATTCATAATCTACTCTGTGACTCGTTTCTCTATTTAGTGGCGAGAGGTTTTTACATTGATAAGTGTGAAACAATGAAATTTCATTATTATTTGATTTTAAACAATTTTATTCGAAAATAAAATGCATGAAGAATTTTTGTATCGAGTGGGCTATTTAAAAGTTTAAATTTAAAAATGTTTTGAAATTTTGCCAAATTTATTTTTTTGTTGAACAGTGCAATTGTTCTGGTTAGAAATATTATTTTATTCATACAGCTGCCGCGGTTAGCCTCAGAGTACCCCATTCGATCAGACCAATTTGCGAGAACCTCTTCGAGTGTATGGAGTCGTATCTCGTCAATAGCCTTTAAATGCTCAATTGGCTCTAGTTTGCCGGCATAACACTTGCCTTTAACGGCGCCCTACAGAAAATAGACCAACGGTATTAAATCGCAGCTTCTTGGCGGTAAATTAATGCCACCATTTCGACTTATTAAATGGCATTCAAACGTTTGACGCAATAAATCGATTGTGGCATGATATATGTGGCAAGTTGCAACATCCGGTTGAAACCAAACAGTCATTCGTAATGGGTGCATTGGCTTCTGTAAGACCACATTTGCACCGAAAAGATGACTTTTTTAAATTTTTTTCTTTTTTAAATTTATTTTATTTTTTTTTTTAATTTTTTTGCAATTTCCGACCAATTGTTTTTATTTTATGTTTTTCCAATAAATTCCAACGTTGCTCAAACGTAAATCGTGGAGATAATATAGTGAATTTTGTGACAGAATAGAATAGCATAAGTATTGCCAGATTCGAAATAATCGCTGGTTCAAATTTAAACCGATAGATGGCCCACCCGATATTTGCGAAATATTCTGTTACTACGAGTAAAAATATTCTTAAATAGTAACAAAGAATATAAAAAAAGCTTTTAAAGAATTTCAAATTTATTGTGGTACAGCCTGTGTTATTTCAAAATCAATATTCAGACTTAAGTCCTACATCTTAACCCATGAATTAAAGGTGGTTAGGATTAGTATTACGTCTAAAAACCTAAGTGACAAATACTTCTTACAAAGAAATATTGAAAAAAAAAGCTTTCTAGTTAGACATGCACTATTTTCTGTTTCACATTAAATCTTTTTTGGTTCAATTCTCTCGTTTCATATGAAAAGTTTTTGGATACGAGAGTTACAGAAATAAGGCAGTGAACTCAATACCAGTTTAAAAAAATGTAAAATTATTATATTCTTAGACAGGCCACTGTAAAAGGTTAATGGAAATGAAAGAAAAATTAAAGACTCACCTTGTAGGATACAATTTTAGTGGAAAACAAATTAAAATCAAAATGTTTATACATACATCTGTATATATAAAAGAGGACTATAAAATGCGTTGTAATTGATGTTCTCTGGAATTCGCTAACCGATTTTACTTTGTAACAACCTAAACGAAAGGTGAAGTCAATACCAATGTTTTTATGTACATATATGCGGTTTTTGTAGGTCCATTGGCTTGCGGGTTATTGACGTTAGATATTGCATAAGTTTTACTTGAAAACAAAATTTGTTACAGCATTTAAACTTTTGTGAGTTAGAAAGTATTTTTAAAACTGTGTATAAAGTATATGTAGAAAGCTTCCATTTGGAGTGTAGCTTCACTATTGTTCAACTGGGCGGTGCCACGCACAAATAAAATTTGTATTTATATGTCTATATCTTTAAAACGGTAATAGTAAGATTCTAGATTTGGCCCAAATACCTCTGTGGTTAAAACAAATCATCAGTCAAAAATTGGGCCGAATTGAATAAGTCAAAGTAGCACCTCCCATACAAAGTAAATATTGAATTTTGTATATCTTTGGAACGGTAATAGTGGAAGATTCTGATTTTGGTTTAAATAACTCAGTAGTTAATACACACGTCACACATCGCACATTAGTCGAAATATGGGTGAAATTGAATAAGTTGGTGTGGCATCTCCCATTCAAATTAAATAATCTTTTTTGGATATCTTGAGAACGATTAAAATGGAAGATTCTGAATTTCGTCTAATTGAAATCTTAGATGGTGCAAACCATCACTTATAAAGTGGATGGAATCGGAGAAGTGGGCATGGTAAGAGTTAAAATTTCTAAATTTGGTATAAATAACTTGGCTGTCAATACAAGCCATCATTAAAAAAAATATGGATTTTTGTACAGAGACGGTACCAGTTACAGCTTTATTTATCTATCCACATCAGTCAAAAAGCAAGTGTAACACAAAGGCTCCCAGCAACGCGGGAGGGATTACTCTAGTACTATAAATACTACATACATATATTGGCCCAATTCACGATCTTGTGTATATGGTCTTGTACAGTAGCATAGCATTCGCAAATTTTATTTTCATATACTATACATGCTTGCAATACTTTATTTCACACTAAAATAAAAATAAAAAACAGAAAAATAATGAACAATGTCACAAAATATATAGAACCAAAATATTAAAATCTCCGCCGTGAAGGACGCAAGGCCTACAAGTCTTACTTCATTTATTCTAACCTTGGAAAAGATTTTAGACAGCGAGATATGGTCTAAATACTTTTCTACCATTTCTAACAGTGCTTAACGCGCATACAAGAGTGGTCAGTTCTCCGAAAAAGTACTAAAGTCCTTGGTGGGCTACGTTGAAATGGCATTGGCGATAAAAGTTTTTTCATTGGTAGCCTTCATTGTCGTAGAATGGGTTTTCAGTACACGGAACGATTGCATAGTGAGGTTTATAGGGAAACTTTTGACTGAAAGGGTTATAACTGGCTTATCAGTTGAGTGAGATAAATAGTGGAAGGGGTGGAGCAACTGTTCGAGGACTTGTAACGGTCTTTGAATATGCAAAGTCCTTGAATATGCAAACGATCTGGCCACTCTAGTGGCAAATATTAGTCCGCCAATCCCTTTCTTAAGGAGTCATCACGGCTTTAAACTTGTCACAAGTGATGCTACAAGATACCTGCCTTTGATTTGCCGAGCCTTGTCGGCGTTCAAGTCTCCTTAGCCACGACGATGAAGTAACTGATTGTTACTCTGGACCCTAAACTCTAATAGGGGAAAAACCTAATGGACGGGTTAAAGAAGGCGACCATAGAGCTTTACACCTGTATGAGGACCGTAGGTAGGATCCGGAGCTTAGACTTGTCATCTCTCCGTGGTGAAACCTACTTTGTTTTACAATGTAATCGGGTTGAGATCTTGGTCCATCATAAATTTGTCGACAGAAAGTTTGACTATAAGATCCAAACTAGCAATTTCTGTTCTATCAGAACTGAGGTCTATACCGATATCGAGTCTATTCTGACAGCTAGACTGCATTCAAGTCCCTTACGGGAGTCAGTTAGTTATATGGGTTCAAGGACACAGGGGCATCGTTGGATACTGCTTTGCTGATGGACTTGGCTAATGCGAATATAGAGCTCGAAATTTCCGGAATTCAACCGAGCATAGGTGCTCAAATTGCCTCGGTTAAACTGAATATCCTACGGTCGATATATAGGGGGGTTCAATCTCGTTGGTAGCATGAGAGCATGAGGGCTAACGGTTTTTTTTCCTTAAATCACAAGACTATCTATTATTGCAATGAAATGACGTAATTTCTTCTTCTTGCCTTAGTTGGACGTTATCCTTCGAAGAGGGTTAGCCACCTTACCAAATCTAAAATAATTAAAAACGTGACCAAACAAAACAAAAAATTATAAATAATTAATTATTTTTATTTGTACAACCAACTGTAATTACCACGCTAAAGGCTTCGTTAGTCTTTACTTTCTGTGACTGTTCTGTTCTGTTCCGTTCCGTTACTTACTTGGTGTAGTTAGTTGTTCTGTGAAAACGTATCAGCTGTTTTTGATAAACAAAGAAATAAAATACACCTAATTCTCTTTTTACGCCACAGTTAGGTTTCTAAAAAAAATTTACAATACATGTAAATAATAAAACTCATGTTAGAGTTCACTTCAGAATTAATTTCATGCTTACACGTGTAAAAGCTAAAGTCTAAGGACCTTTTCCTGAACACAAATTAGTCACTTTGTATACGCGTCAAAAATTTCGTTCTATGAGATTAGCGAATGATTAATGTAGTATTGAAAATCGTGTTAGTGTAAAAATAAAATTTTTCTTTCTTTTTAATTTGTGTTGAATCAAATTCGTATAAAAAATAATCCTGTAAAAAGAGAATTATGTGTTAAATAAAAAATTATATTAAAAATTACAAATTCTTTTCGAATTTATTTTTTGTTTTTTTTTCTGTCAGAATTACTTACGAAAATTTAGTTTTTAACAAATTCGTCTGTAACAAAGCACAACGGAACAGAAAAGCTAACTACTTATACATGTTTTTCATGTACAAAATAGAAACAGCTCATTCGAAACGTAACAAAACGTAAAGACTAATTCTGCCTTAAATCAAAAAAAGACCGCTCATAGTCTATGGGAAATTATTACAACTGCATAAGTTTATAATGTCAAATACACACATTCGTCAATTGGGCTACTGTGTTGTTGGGTATGCAAGAGTCGAATTCGCTAGTACGATTCCTACCTGAGACTGGGGTCTCTGGCTGCACCATAAGCTCGGAGCACTCACTTATATTAATTAAAACTTGTCTCTATTTTACACTGCAAATAAAAGATGCTGATTATACGAGGGATACTCTTTATATTTTGGGAACTGACAACACCATAATAAATTTTGACATTATATAGCATAAATGTTTTTGATGTACAAGTGCTATTTATTTACGGTGAGTTAAGAAAATCAATTTGGCTAAAAATTGAAAATTTCAAGAGAAGATTTCCGTTGGATTATTTTTCACAGCTTTCGACGTGGATTATTTTAACAAGAATGTGTCAATGAACTCAGTTCTGTGTAAGGCGATAAAGCAACATTAAAACCACAGTATATCGCTGACATAGTGAATTCAATCGTGGTTGTAGTTCGGTCGCTAACGAATTCCGTGAAGGTCGTCCAAAATCGGTTGTTGTGCCACAAAACATCGATGCAGTGCGTGAACTTATAATGCGAGATCTTCATATTGCGACATAGAGGAATCCTTGCACATTAGTTCCGCTTCAATACATACGATTTTAATAAACACTTAGATGTAAAAAAAATTTGTTCTCGTTGAATACCCCTTAATTTACCAATCGCTCAAAAAAAGCCACGCGTCGATGGGTGTAAGGAAATGATTGAAAAGTCCGACCGTGGTGCTTCAACAGACGTGTATGAAATCGTGACAGAACGAATCATGGATATATGCGTATGAGCTGGGAACAAAACAGCAATCGACCGTGTGGGTATTCCAAGACGAGCTAAATCCAGCAAAAGTTGTTCGTGGAAAAAAAATCTCAGCGAAGCAAACAGTCGACTGTTTCTTTGACCAAATGGCCACTGTTCTGCTTGAGCAACGTAGGATGGTCAATTCTGAGTTCCCGACCATTTATCAGAAGTCTTCGGAAAACTCGTAAAACCAACCGCCAAAGACGAATTATTCTCCATCATGACAATGCGTGCTCTCACACACCTCCTCAAATAGGTGTATTTTTGAGCACCTGATGTCTCATCCTTCAAGCAGTCCTGATTTAGCACCCTATTACTTCTTCTTGTTCCCGAAAATGAAAGGTAAACTGCGTTGTCAACGATTTACGAGCGTCGAAGAAGCAGTTGAAGCGTTAATAAACTATGTTTTGGAGGTTTCTCAAGAGAAATGTAAAAAACGGCTTTGAGAAATAGCTTGAACGAATGCAAAAGCGTATTGATCATCAAGAGGAATATTTTGAAAAACAATAAAGCCGTTTTCATTTAAAAATATTTGTTATATTTGCTATTCCCGAAATATAAATAGTACCCCTATAAATAGTACCACTATTAACTCTTAATTTAAAAAAAAAGACAGGAAACGAATTTAAAAATATCTACGTTTTAGTAATAAATACTTTTTAATAAAATAATATTTCCTGTTATTAACAATTTAATATTAAATATCGTTTTTTGAAGTCCTTAAACGGAACTATTTAACCGCTAATGACTTTAATCTCTTTTATATGTTTCCCCTATTCGTATATACTATTTTTGCACTTTATTTTAAACGTTCCAAATATTTTTCAGAATAAAAAAGAAAAAACGCTTGTTTATGCATTTTATAGAGTAAACAAGAAAATCCCTCAATTTTATATCCTTCAATTAATTTAAAGTTTATCTTGTTTTTACATCCTATTCACTCTTTCTTTTTGTGGCTGGATCTCTCTGTCCGTTCCTTATTACAGTTTTACAAATCCTTTTCGTTGTTTCTTTTGTTGTATTTTTTTATCCTGTTGTGCAAATATTTGTTTGCTTTTAAAAATAATTTTATTTTCATATTCTTTTTCTTTTCTATTCATTCTTTTATATTCTTCTGCTGCTGTGTCGTTGTTGTTGTTGCTGTTATCTTACTGCAGGCTCCATTTAGAACCTGGTCATATTAACTTATGGCGTAAAAATGAATGAATGAACAGATGAATGGATGAATAGATGAATACCGCAAATAAAATCCCACTTAATCTGCATCTAAGCAATAACACAAGTCCACAATCATGTACAACCGCATATGATATCCTTCATGTACTCCTGCTGCTTCCCCGGTACATGTACAGTTGGATTATAACCTGATAATCGTGTCTTCACTTACTCCACTCGACACAAACAATTTATAATGATGGGACACAATGATGTTTAAATCCTTGTGTATGAAGGACTAAAAGCCCTATCGCGTAATAGTTGAGAGTGGAGTATCATTTGCAAGTGAACCATTTCCTCTGCTCTTTCTTTCTCTCTCTCTATGTTACTAGCGGCTGTAACAAAAGCATCCTTGTCATTCTTCTTTTAAATTTGTTTCCTTTTTTCCGTATTTTTTGTTTTTCTTGATGTTTTTGGTGTGGTTGTTTTTTAACGTATATATGTATGTGTGTTTTGTGTGGTTGTTTTTTAACGTATTTATGTATGTGTGTTTGTATCTACATTTTAAGGAGAAAAGAACAAAGAAAAATTGAAAATATGATTACTTACGTTATCATGGGATCTGGTGAACCACCAATACTGCTGCATGTCAATTCAAGTGGTTTGTCTTCGGTAGCCACTGCAATATTTCCAGGTGATATGATGGGCGGATGAGGTGGTGTCAAAACTGTCAAATTGTAAAATTCCTGATGTACATCGGCACCTGTACCTTTAGCCTTGATGCGACACTCAAACCGTCCATTGTCCCGATTGTACGATGCATTTTTAATTTGCAAATCATAAATACCACGACTCGGACGAAAATCCAATCTGTTGAATAAAGAGACAGTGAAATGTATGGTTAAACGAAACTTTATTTATGATAAATTAAAAAGAAAAAAAATCATTTATTATCGGTCAAGTTCGGTTATTTAATACCTTATATTACATCACAATTTAAAACAAAATCTATGCACAATTATAGGTAATCGTTGATAATTCTCAATTGCAAATCAAAATGAATCAAAAATTTTCTAATTTTAAGCAATAAATTTATATAATGGCCACGTTTGTGCATAACTACTACTACATAACCACACAGTGTACATTTCAAAAGTTCGGTAATTTATGACATTTTTTGACAATTTACTAAATTTTACAAGTTTCTTCTTAATTTGCAGAAAGCTGGCTGTCCACCTAAAGAATAATAAAATATTTTTTCTTTACGTTTAAAGTGAAGGTGTGATTGTTAGCTTTATTGTTGCGTTGTATTGTCATAGATCTCTGCCCGAGCTCGGTGTAGTGTTACATTCTTAACCGGATGCCGTGACACATAGATCGGTAGGAGTTTAGATAGCTTCAGACACTTTACAAAGGGGTAAGTCATGTCTAAATAGCATGCATTCGAATTTGTTATTCACTCTGGCTTTAGGCACCGTGGTATGGTATGTCAGCATGGCGATACTCAGGTTAAATTTGTGACTTACTCGTCATAAAACAGATGAAATGCTTTTGTCCTTGAGAGACCTAAGTTTATTTGCTCACCATTTTGTATCAAACTTAACGTACATATGTATATGCAAAGCTGTTGGTTTTATGTCCTGATTGAAGCCTAGTTCTTTGAAAGCTTTTAAATAGTTATAGAATACATTTACGGCTGTAAAACCATTTTTCTAGATGTAAGAACAGACGCTAATTGTAATCGTTGATTAAATATTGCCAAAAGCATAGCATTCGACTTTGGCTCATGTATTTACATTTTTCAAATTCAGGTTCATTAAACTTATATGCTAAATTTGATCAATTTATCATAAAAACTGTGAACTGCTTATTAATAACCGTTAAAAGGTGTAACAAACACTACCACATATAGCAATATACTTTCTCTTTTAATAGTGGTCTAGTAAAAATATACTTTTTTTTTCATTGAATATAAAACAAATCGCCCCCGTGTTCTTGGTTCTTGCTGATGACGCTCTACAACAAAAATATTTTTTTTTTGTTTGTTTCTAGTTAAGGACAAAATTGATTAAAAAAAATAGAACTCGCTGTTAAACAGTGGAAAAGTTTAATATAAATTTATTTGGGTAGATCCTATATCTGCTTCTGGTTCTTTTTTATGGTTTTTTAACCATGCTGTTAGATTTGAACCATTTGGTTCAAAATTTTATTTAATTTCTTCATAACGGATTTATATATCACTTTGAGTTTTCAACTCACATGTTATTATTCTGAAACAAATTTCAAAATTTCAAACTAATCTTAGATTTCATACCATTTGGTTCAGTATGTACTTAAAATTGAATTGAAAATACTACTTTCTTGTTCTCTTAATGAGCACTGAATGTTATTTTATTCAAAATATTTCTTCACTACATTCTAGTCAAAATGTGCTTTGATTGCCTTTGTAAATAAATCTACTGCAAGTGGAACATATAATGTCAGAATTGGATTTACTGCAATTACATATTAGTTTTCCTCTTCGTTACCACTGACTAAGAAGCAACATCCGAGTCATATCTCCTCCGCAAAAAGAAATTCACTGAGTGCGCCATTTTATTTCTTCTTGACAAAAATCATTCTCTGATAGGAAAGTTACACTTTCTACCTTCTTGAAAATCGACAGTGCTTTTGACGATACATAGTAGTTGACTTTGGGAAAATTTTGATCATAATTACTCTATTTTGCAACAGAATAATGCAGCACACACGGTCCACAATTCCACAGCAATTAAAAATTATTTTTTGGATAAAATTAAATTACAAATATAACGCATTTATGCTAGCTGTCGCCAGCTTGAGACTATGAAGGGTTTTCGAACATGCATTATAGAATAATGGAAAACATACCACTCTGAAGGTTTTGAAATCTAGTCGTATCTATGCCAAGGCGATTTCATGAAGTCAATTTATCCAACGGTGGTAAAATATAAGGTTACAAGCACGTTTAACCCTTTAACCCATTTGTTGTTTATATACAACATCACTATTCAATAGCACATTTCTCATATTTACCAATATTTTATTTTTAAACGAAGTAATTTAGAATGACATTTTATACCTTTAGATTAGATTTTCACCAATTTTGCTGACGCCAAAATTTTTTGTGTTTCTTACTATAATTTTACTTCGGTCAAGTCAGATATATATATATTTTTTTTTTTGGATATTTATTTTGTGAAAAAATCTGTTTTCTAGAAAAACTAAAGATAATTCAGTGAATATTTTTTCCCAGTTACAATAGTTTATAAACAAGTGAAATATAACAAAAACATAAAAACATATAAACAATTAAGTCAGACGATATTTTTTAACTATAATTTATCTGTTGTATATATACAACATGGTGCATAGAGGTGGTATTTCCTTTGATATTTTGTATTGTCATATTTTTTACTTTTGCATTCTTTTCCAGTCTTTACTTACTTTTTTGGACATTTGGCCAATTTGAAACGATAAAATTGCTCAACAGCAAGAGGAATGCAACAGATTCTTGAGTTTGATTAGGATGACTCTAATGCTGGGGCAGAATCTGATATTATTATTGATAAAAATTCATGCTGATGAATGGGAACATTTTTGGTAATATTTACAAAGAGGGTTCAGCTGCCCGATAAATTAGAAAATCAGTGTTTACAGCTGAAGGAAATAGACTATACAATTTCTGAGGACTCTACGATTAAGGTGGTGTATATATATGAAATAATCCTGTAGAAGATCACGTAAATGTATAATCCCCTTTAAAAACTTCGAAATACAAATAAATAAATCAGGTTTTAAAAAAACGTTATAAGTGTTGTACGCTATATATATTTCGTATAGTGTATGCTTCTAAAATCTCAACATTGAACCATATTTCGATCTGTTATTCGACTCATTGAAGAGAGAGACATACAGTTTAACACCAGCTTTCAACGGCAGATCCGTTAGTTACAGAAGTTTTTCATAGCGCAATACTCATATTAACCAGTCGTTAGCTAAAGTTATGATGACGCTGTTAAAAATTTACATATGGTCTCGACTGAGATTAGAGCCAGGACCTCTATGCTGGTAGGCGTGTGTTTTACCCACCTCACGACAGCGGCACACACGAAAATTATTAATGAGTTAATTTTTCTGTTTTTATTCTTGTATCTCAAATTTAAAATTGAACTAAATCAGTGTTCTCTTTCTATGTATTTTTTTTGTCTGTTTAGCACCTCCACGGTTTTTTAGAATTTAATTACTGAAATAAAATAACGTGTTTCTGTTTAACTGAATTGTTTCGTTTACGAACTACTAGCCAAAACGCCAAACATGTTTTCTCTTAAATTCATTAAAGCTTGTATTGTGAATATATACCTCTATTCTAAGGATGGGCTTAATAATAAAAATCAGTGCGTTGACTAAGTTTGCATTCACATTGAACAACTGAACTGTACTTTATAAAAAGGGGAAAATTAAAACGATAAAACGGCATAACTAAAAAACTTTTGACACACACTGTTATTATAATGAGTGAATAATTATAAAATAAATTATGAATGTAGCAAAATTACTTTCTACCCTTTATTACAATTTATTTTTGAAATGTTGAATAAATTATTTTAACTCTCATTAAATACTCCAAGTTTATAACAAGAAGAATGCTGTGAACACTGTAAGTCAAAGGGAGAAATTCCCTAAATGTTGAAACAACTTGAAGTG
This sequence comes from Wohlfahrtia magnifica, assembly GCA_023159175.1. NCBI lineage: Eukaryota > Metazoa > Arthropoda > Insecta > Diptera > Sarcophagidae > Wohlfahrtia > Wohlfahrtia magnifica. Next base: position 82,491 of record JAKWBJ010000504.1, on the reverse strand, counting down.
TTAAAATACATGCAAAATCATACAAAAACTAAAGTATTTACGATTTTACAATTCCAAACTATTTTGATTCGTGTTAAAAAAAAATTCACTTTTTTTATTAGAGTACAAATTCAATAGACTTCGATAGTTCTACAATATTATATTTTATTTATTACTGGACTGGAAAGCCTAATTTTAGTCAAGCACTCTCTCACGGAAGTGTAATAAAGTGGATCTTATGAGCTGTTTAAGCATTATTTTTTAAGTTAGAAACCATCACCAAAACTAAAAAAAGTCTTGATAAATACTGTTGAAACTACGCACTACAATTTTTAATAGTTCCAAAGCGGTGTCACGTCATCACGGTAGGTAAAAAAGTTATCAATGTGATAAGGGAAGCGATTAGAAGAAAAGGCCACAATTAAATCAAAACAAATTTTTCTGTAAGTCTTGTGTAATGGGGCATCTTTCCTAAATGCTTCATAACGATTATGTTCGCATACACAGCGACCTAATTTTCCTTCGATCTAAGCATAACTACAATTATGTTATCCGGACTTAATTAATTCGCCAAGTGTCTTTGGAGCCATTCAAATTGTCCATAAATCTTTGCGCATGTAGTTTCATCTTCCTTATTACCGGGCTTCTCGAAGAATTAACGTGTCCGAATAGGTAGAAGTTCCGTACTCAACACAAATATATGAAATAAACGTCTTCCATTCAATATTGTTTTGTCTTTGGTGTGGATTACATAATCCAGTCATGCATCCCAGAACTACTCAATGTCACTTTATTTCATAGTGATACATAGTCCATGTCTGTTTATAAAGGACCGTGCTGTAACCAAGACTTCATGGCAGCGAATGCACGAATTGGTGGATGCATTTGCCACCATGTTGTCCGCTACATAAATATTTTGAAAACAGCAAACAGCAATAGAGCTGCAAATTGATACACAGCTCGTTCCTGTAGATATACTATATTGTAATAGTGCGACTTTCAAGCTTTTTCACATTCACAAAAATAAAATCACTTCTCTAAAAGATATGGTATGTACATACATACCTACGTCTCTTAATAATTTAAAAATAAAAGAATACTGCTTACTGCTAATATAAAGACTAGGTTAGGCTTGCCAGCTCTTAAATAATCGTTTTCGTATGAACGTGGTTATTCGTCTATGTGTCCAATTTTTAGCTCACACAACGTAAACGTTTTAACGAATAGTGCAGGATTATTTTAATATTTTTAATAATACTTGCAACATTAATGTTTAGAAAACAAAACACTCACTCTTGCCCTCATTATTTACATGAATAAATAATACTAACATGAATAAATAATACTACATGAATAAATAATACTAATAATAATAGAGAGAAAATTTATAAATCAAAGAGTATAAAGAAAACAAATAAATAGTTTCTGTTCTATTGTATCCAAATAAAAAACCTTTTTATGTTATTTTATTCTATTTGTATGCAACACTCAACTGAAGATTTTTTCGACAATAGAAAAAATTGCAAAATACAATTTTTATTAAATTACGACGACGATTATAACGATGATCCCCTGTGGACGAGAACCTTAATCGTAATTCTGGGCAATTTGCCTTACATTTCAAAATGACTGTTTTCCATAAAACGTCTTGCAAGAAATACTCATCATCATCGTCATAATGATTTCAATGATATGAAAAAATCTGCCAAGGCATAGACAAATAGAAATAGACAAAATTAATGTTTTATAAATGTGTACATTTGTATACATACCAATAAAAATAATTCATTTTTTATTTAAAAAATATATTTAGGTGCTTCACAAAAATTTTGAAAATACTTACAATAGGTGCCATGTTATAATTTAAAATATGCTTAAGATAACAACATTACTACTACTCTTTTTTATTATTTTTTTAAGTGAGGGAAACAATTGAATGTACAATTTCGAAAAGGGCACATGTCCGAATATTTAAAGTTTACAGGAAATGAATAAAAACTAATTATTTTGTAATGAAGTATAATAGTTCAAAAAAATTTATACGGATTATATTTTGGGGCTAATTTGTAACCAAAAATAACACAAGTATTCGGATATTTACTTTATTATAAAGGGTCCGCCAAATAATTTTTTCTTTTTTTTTGAAAATGCTATAAAAAAAGCTACTGAATATTTTCTCAAATTTCTTTTTTTATTTGAAAGTACAATCCTTCCGATTAATAATGGAAAACAATATCATTCAAATGGCTGTCAGCTGGCCATGCAGTAGCCTACACGATCGGTCCAATCTTTAAGCACATTATCGATTGTGTGCAGCTGTATTTCACCAATGGCTACACGAATATTATCCTTTAAAGCGTCAATTGTCTTTGGCTTGATGGCGTAACACTTATCTTTGACGGCACCCCACAAATAATAGTCGCAGCCCCGAGGTGGCCAAACCACATCAGCTCTGCGGCTGTTAATGCGATCTTCAAAAACAGGGCGCAAAACATCTAGTGTAGCTTCGGCTGTGTGGCACGTAGCGCCGTCCTGTTGAAACCAAATGTTGCTAATATCCTCCTCTTCAATTTTTGTGAACAAAAATTCACTCACCATGGCCCGATAACGATCGCCATTGACTGTAACGGCCACTTCTTGCTCATTTTCGAACAAAAATGGCCAATTATGCCTCTGGACCAAAATCCGCACCAAACAGTGACTCGTCTTGGGTGTATCAGCTTTTCAATGTATGCGTGCGGGTTTTCTGTGCCCCAAATGCGACAATTTTGCTTGTTTACATACCCGCCGAGATCAAAATGAGCTTCATCTAAAAGATGATTTTTTTTTGGCAAAATCGGCATCTTCTGTAAGGCGATCTCAGGCCCACTTCGCAAAGCAAAGTTCAAGCATATACACAACCATATTCGTTCAGCGGAAGGATAAAACTAATTACCTGTCAAATCAGACATGAGCTAAGTGTTACCATTCATGAAATAAGCACTAGTTGAGAAAAAAACGTTAGATGGCGGACCCTTTATATGATTGCTTATCAATATGAAATGATTGCTTATAAATAATATGACTGCTTATACATTTATATTTAAAATTAATGATATTAAATTAATGAATTTATATTTAGAACACAAGTATTCGGATATTTACTTTATTATATATGATTGCTTATATATAATATGACTGCTTATACATTTATATTTAAAATTAATGATATTTGCCCTTTTCGAAATTTATGATATCGAGTATACAAAACTTAACGAATAAAACCATCTTAGCTTGCACAAAATTTCAGTTTAGGTATAAAAAAATTAAAGGCAATACTTCTACTAAAAATAAATAACATACTTTTGACAAAAATCTTCTTCAGGAAGCTCTTTTTTATTTGAAGTTGCCCATCGCAGTATTTCGTCATAAAATTTTGTAAATTCTGCCGGTATATATTGCTTGAGTTTGACAATATCTGCAAATTTCAGATAATTAATAGGTACTTTGTCTCTATAAGGTCGATAAGAAAGAAAAAGAAAAAGTAACGGCTTTGCGCATTAAAAAAGTGGTGCTGCTTGCATTTTTTTTTGTACTCTTTGTTTAAACAATAATTTCGAAAAGGGCACATCTCTCAGAGTTGTGGCCTATTTGCTATGACGTCTAAAGTAGAAATAATGCTAGGGAGGTTAGTTTTTGAAGCGTAGTAGGTGCAGGGAAGCATTTGGAACTCATTGATACGAAAAAACGAATTTGCCAAAATATGCGAGATGCGCTCTTTACGAAATTGCATATTCAATTGAAAACGATTATTTTTGTTTCAAAAAACAACATCCAATAAATTGACGTTTACAACCAGCATATATGATACATACATATGATGGTACATGCATACATATACACTACGCGACAAATTTAAATAAATTTTTAATGAATATGATCATTTTACTGAGAATTAAAACCACTTGAGATATATCCAAAATTTATTTTAAATATTAAATAATAACGTATCTGAAAATTAAAAATCAATTTTGACGTATACAACATACAATAGAAAAAATTAAATTTTTATGGATTTTAATAAATTAATAAATATTTCGCACGCGAAATTAGATGAAATCAATTCTTACATAAAATTATAAAATTATTGCCCAATGTTTCTTTAGTTTTTCCATTTAAAGGTATTTTAATGTCCCGAACTGATAATACTTTATCAACAGTCTTTATTTGATCATCCCGGCAAACTTTACCATATTTGAGTTTTATTATATTTAAAAACTGATCTTACAATGCGTAATGTGTATTTAAAATTGTTGTGCTGTTAGGACAGAATCGATCCTAATTTCATTACTTCGGCAGATTTCTTTAAATTTGTCTTTAGAATTTTATTATACACATTAGCGACGATATTGCCACTGATTCTTACTAAGTTACTGACTCTTCTTTTAAAATGGCAGATCTAAACCATAATTATCTTTTAACTATGATTTATAGTGTATTGAACGAAATTAAGTCTGCCGTTGTCACATCTTGGAAACCCGTCAAAAAATTAAGTTTTGACTAAAAGTGTGTTAACAAGCCAATAAATGAAATAACCACGGCATTCGAACAAGCAGGTTTTCAGAGGATGGAATTGTGATCGTATAATTTTAGAGAAAAAGTGATTGGTACGCAAGGGGTACGCAAGTAACTGTCGTTTGTGGATTTTCTTACATTGAAGTCCATGATATCTAGGGCTTCCTATTCTGCTACAAGAGGGTGATGTGGACAGCACTACACAATGAGTTGGAATATCTGTATCTTATTATTTTTATTGTCGATTACTTTTTAAGTAACTTTACAAGTTCGTTCTTAAGAAATTGACTGTTTCCGTGTTTCCCCTTTTTTTCAGAATACAGTTGCTCATGCTTTTAGTTGATAACTCTATGAAAAGTAATTTATACGCATGGAATAAGTATACTTTTACGTGTTTTATTTTTTAAAAACGTTTATTTAATGAATTCATAGATTACAGGTAAAATTAAAATAAATTTGTATTTGGTTTTTAATAATTATCCTTTGTTAGTACAATTATGTCTCACACTGTTTGCTACTTTTTTACAAACAAAAACAATTAAACTCTATGTTTACAACTTATGTAAACAACCACAATTACTCGAAATATCTTTCTTTCTAAAGATCTTTACAATCGGTTTTGTGACAACGATCACTCAGACTTTATACCAAAACTCTCTCCACTACTTGAGTTCGATCACGACCTCTTCAACCAGAGTTTGTTCACACTAAACTCTCCCTTTTACTGAGGTTACTCCAACTAAATTCGTTACGCTGAGTTTACACCAGCGTTACCGTTGGTCAACTAAAGTCGCAATTTGCCACTTGTTTTTGGCCAGCGATTATTACCAACCCACTTAATTTTGCCATTTTTTTTAAATACGTGCTGCTTTTCTCCCTTCTTTTTTGTTCATTTAGCATTACTAACATTTGTATCTTTCTTTCTATTACAAGATTGTGTTTATTTTTGATTTTTATTTTTAAAATCGATTCCGTTTCCATGTTTATAACAATAAAACTTTAAAATCGCTAAAATGCTATTCAAATGTTATTCGAATCGCTTAATATCAAATATGCTATTAAAAGAGAAAAAAATTAAAAGAAAATATGTCCATTAAATTAACATAATTTTCTCAATAAAAATTTGTAATAAATTTTTTTACTGGTGACTAATACTTAATAGAGATATCTTTACTCATCTAAACAGTTTTCCATTTTATTGCGCTTCATTTTAATTGCGCTTATTTGTGTGAGAAGACAAATTAATAAAATAAATTTTTTTATGGGCTCATATCAGAAACAGAGAGGGAGAGAGAGAGAGAGAGAATGAAGCTCTTTGGGAATGTTGCCTAACAGGTTTGAAAAGGCTGGCAAAATTTTCCTTTTTTTTTGGTACAATTTCAGACGCAAAAGTGCAACGGTACACCAATTACTCATTTGCTACAATTTACGAAATTTCTCAGTGTATTTTTTGATGGCACTTCCCTACTTTATCATTTAATTGGCTTATTAAAACGAAAAAACGAAGTAGCCTTCATGGTCCTACAGTTTCCGATCTTTTTCAGAAAAAGGTCTTCAAATTCTTGTTGCTTTAGTTTTTATTTGTTATTAAAAACAATTTGAACTCATGAATATGTACATATCTATTTATATCGATAGTCTTCTCTTGTACCTTATTTTACGTTTAAACATGTGCTTCTACCTTAGTGTAGTTTTTTTAAAGATATACTTTTAAAGTATAAATGAACTTATACGTGCAAATGTTAATTTTATTGTTATAAAAATTAATTTTTATCAGTGCTGTTCTGTATTCCGAATCAGAAAGATTTTATTCGGAATCGAATATTCCGTATTTCTTCTTTTTTTATAAAACTTGCCTGAACTGTTAAAGCATTTATTATTTTTTTTATTATTTACACAACTCTTTGATTAAAGTTTGCTATACATTATGAAATTAAAATTTGTTTATAAATATGAAGAACAGTAAATTTCCGAACTTTTGATTATAAGTAATTTTATAATTCCACACGGATTGATTCCACACCAAACACAGAACAGGGACGATAGATAATAAATATTAAATATATTTTTAAAATTAGATACAAGGCTTATTAGAAAAGCGTTTAATTATAATTTTGCAACAAAAAATTAAGATTTTCAGTCGTATGCATACTTCTTTAAGTCTATGTATGTATGTACATAAATTTATGAATGCATACGAACATATAGTGTCGGTCGAAACTAACTAAACAAAACTGCTTAATGGCAAAACTAGGATAAAACTTACCGCTATAAAACAAACAAAAAACATATTATTTATTTTTCCGAAATATTGTTGCGAAAATAAAAATGCATAAAAGGAAGATACAACACATCAGCGCCTTTAAAACTGTATTGTAGAATTAGAATTCTGTTATATTTGGTGTTAATATATCACCCTGTCAATGCCGTATTTACTTGTGTATTTTGCAGCACTGCCAACTCAATCATCTTTGTACAATTTTGTTGTTTTTTATGCTCTTACTTAAAATAAAAAATTTAAAAAAAGTATTTTTGGTGTAATTGAGGTCGAAAAAGTACAATTCTGAGTACAATTTTGATGTTCTCATTTTGCAACCTTCTGTGTTAATACTACTCCCGATTGCCTCGAATTATGTTCGAGCAGGTTAAAATTTGTGAAACGATCCATAGTTTGTGTCAATAAAAACTTAACCAACCCCATCCGCCGAAATGCAACGCCAAACCATACCGAAACTAATTATTATTTAAATAATACATACATACGTTAAAATAAAAGTGAGCGTTATGCTAAGTGGAAGATCCATCCTAATATTTGAAACTAAGTTTCTATTTGAAGTTACAATATTTCCGTTTTCTTAGATACTTCTTTATGAAATTGTATATTTTTTTTTTCACAAAATAAAAACAAAACAAAATATTTTTATTATTTGATTTCCTTAATGGCGTTTTCTTTTCTGACAAAAAATGTTGCACTTCGTTTGTTCTTTGCCAAAAAATGTCGCCAAAAATTAAGAAATATTAAAGATTTTTATAGGCAGCGTTTTTATGGTTAAACGCAGCACCCTTTTTTTGTATTAAAATATGTTTAAAATTAAAACACAAAAAGTAAGGGCAACAAAGTGAAACATTTTGTTTCAGAAAAAAAACAGCATAAAATAACAAATAAAAAACCTTATACGTATTTTAAAACATTTTTTATTTGTCAAAAGTAATTTGCATTTACTCTGGCACTGCCATTTTTTTAAAAATGTTGCTTTTATTTTACAGGTGGGATACGAAGGGTCCGCCATCTAACGTTTTTTTTCAACTAGTGCTTATTTCGTGAATGGTAACACTTAGCTCATGTCTGATTTTACAGATAATTAGTTTTATCCTTCCGCTGAACGAATATGGTAGTGTATACGTTTAAACTTCGCTTCGCTAAGTGGGCCTGCGATCGACAAAAACAACAAACGAACAAAAGAAATAAATTTTTCAGATGAAGTTCACTTTGATCTTGGCGGGTATGTAAACAAGCAAAATTGTCGCATTTGGGGCACAGAAAACCCGCACGCATACATTGAAAAGCCGATACACTAAAGACGAGTCACTGTTTGGTGCGGATTTTGGTCCAGAGGCATAATTGGGCCATTTTTCTTCGAAAATGAGCAAGGAGTGACCGTTACAGTCAATGGCGATCGTTATCGGGCCATGGTGAGTGAATTTTTGTTCACAAAAATTGAAGAGGAGGATATTAGCAACATTTGGTTTCAACAGGACGGCGCTACGTGCCACACAGCCGAAACTACACTTGATGTTTTGCGCCCTGTTTTTGAAGATCGCATTATCAGCCGCAGAGCTGATGTCGTTTGGCCACCTGGGAGCTGCGATTTGACACGGTTGGACTATTATTTGTGTGGTGCCGTCAAAGATAAGTGTTACGCCAGAGACAATTGATGCTTTAAACGACAATATTCGTGAAGCCATTGGTAAAACACACCTGCACACAATCGATAATGTGCTTAAAAATTGGACCGATCGTGTAGGCTACTGCATGGCCAGCCGAGGCAGCCATTTGAATGAAATTATTTTCCATTATTAACTGGAAGGATTGTACTTTCAAATAAAAAAAGAAATTTAGGAAATATTCAGTTATTTTGTATAGCATTAAAAAATAAATTATTTGGCGAACCCTTTAATAGTGAAAATATTTTAAGGTAACGTTAAAGTTAACTTTAGTTAATGCTACTTTTCATTAACTCGAACATTATAGGCAAAATGTAATAATGGCCCTAAAACTTATATGTTAATTTTTTGTGCTGTCATATTTCAAAAATAAATTAAATAAAAAATAATTTAAAAAAAAATATATATGTATATATAAACTTCATGGCTGGATAACGTATTGCTATTTGTTTTATCTACAATTGGTATTCGAACATTGCTTGTTTGCCTTATAAATTCAAAATAACACCAGCATATTAAAAAGGGTTGTTCACAACAGTCTAATTTTTTCATGGTACTATTACGCGACATACGATTTTTTGATACTTTGTGAATCCCCCATATGTAATGAGAATTTGGTTTAAATAAAGACAAGTCAAGTTTCTGTAAAAAAGGAGTATGTATGTATGTATATAAAACATTTTTTTTATCCTATTCAAACTATAATGTTACAAAATATTATTTAACATTTCTTTCTAAGACAAAAGTCGCTATGAGTGGAATAGAAACTTTTCGTTTTTTATTTTATTTAGACCATGCTTTAAGGTACCTCTTATACAAACCAATTAATTTGAGATTAAATTTAATTAAGGCAAAACTTAGACCAAGTTCAAAGGAGTTTATCGAAACTAGTAATTAATCATTAATTTCAACATTAAACACTATTTTTAAATAAATTTGTATGTAAAGTATTATATAATAGAGCATGATTGACAATTTATCCAATATAATAATAATTTTAAATGACTCCAACTCGTTCGTCCTTTTTTGAAGTAATAATAATTAATTTTGAATAAATAATATTTCCATTGAGTTTTCTACAGGCCTATAATAAGTTTTTTGTGCAAATATTAAAACAATCTGAATTAAAAACGTTTTTATATAGACAAAGTTTACGCAAGTATTCCTCAAATAACACTCCGATTTGTTTCTATGTTATGCTGAATCGTGTTATTAGGTATCGAATAACATTAAAGCCTTGATAACTTACATGATAATTATGTATATTATTTTTTCATCGTTGCTCTAATTAACAAAATCATTTTATAGCAAGTTTTAAGGTACACCATTAGAATGCAAAAAAAAAAAAAAAAAAAATTAGACACGCATATATATAAATCTAAATGTGTATATATTTATGACTATTTCTTATTTAATTTTCTTAACGCATAAAAAAGAAAACCATTTTTTAGTTTATTTTTTTAACTTTTAACTGCACTTGTTATTGAGTAAAATTGCCAACAGCAAATTAGCGTCAATGATTAATTTTTACTATCCCTGGAACTTTAAAAGCTTGTTACAAAAAGGAGTAATATTTCACGTCACAATATATGAGAAGTTTCAACAAAAACGGAAAAAGCAATTAAATAAAATTTTTAGAAAAGTCTGGTAGAGCAAGCCATTTCGATTGATTTTATGCTCTTCAATAATAAACGTACATCTGACGCGATAAATATTTACAACCTTATTAAGAAAAAAAAAAATAAAATAAAAAATAAAGTTGTCTTATTAAATGTTGAATCATTTGTAACTTCTAAATGTATTTTATGCAAAAGATCTATTTAAAATGAAATGATTCACATGATGAAATTTTCTAAAAGAATTTTTTTTATGTAATAGTTTAAGGTTTATTTTTCTTCTGCTTTTTGAAAACATTTTCATAAAAAAAATATAAAAAAATCCATAAATACATTTCTAAATACGCATATGACTTTATATGCAAATACGAGTTTGTATATGCTTTAGCATTATGTCGATAAATAGAATGATTTTATGATTCTTGTTAGTCTTTCTTATTCTTAAGCTCGAACAAAATGCATTAGATATTTATTTTTGTCTTTTTTTTACGTATCGTGTTGTTTATTTCTTTTTTTACAGATTGAAAAAATAGAAAATCAAAGCAGTAAGAAAATATATGTATGTGAAGGAAAGGATATAACTGCCTTTAATGTATGCACATAAACAGCAGGCAATTATGTACTTCAAATGAACATTTTTATTTTCCTTTGAGCAGATAAACACACATCACATACACACATATATGTACATACATCTTGCTTTTTAAGGACCGCATTAGAGTACAAATGTAACAAATAAGCTCTCCTTTTATATTTTTAACAAAATACTTTAAAACATACTTACTCGTATAAGCTTGTTAATATGTGTGTATATACATAAGTATGTAAGTGTATTTAATGCAAAGTGTGTGTTTTCTTAAAAGTGGGTGTATAAGAAAAAAAAAAACCGGATATGCGCTACTACAGCAAAATATGCATTAAAATATAAATGGATTCTGATTTCGTTAAATTTGACTGTTTCGAATATTGCACATTGGGGCAGCTCGAACAAATTTTTGGAAAAAAGCCCATTTAAAAATATGATACTTATCTTAGTTGGGCTGCAGTTAAATTTTTATTAATTATTTCATATTTAACAAAGGACGCGCTCTTAAAGTACAAACTTCAAACTAAACAAAAAATATTTATAAAATTTTGCTTTTGTTCCACCAACTTAGAACGGTTACAAAGTATGAATGCCATCAATTTAATTATTATTTTTTTTTTACGTTGAGACACATATGATATATCGATATACTAACGCTTACTAACTCTACATAAATTCAAATAATTCGATAGCTGTAGGACCAATTTAAAAAATCGAATTTTTTCCTATTGAAAAAATCAAAATTGTATTTGGGATGTGATGCTGTTTATTTGGTAGGCGCTTAGAGTACAGCAAGAATCTCTGGTTGAAATTTTACAGATAAAAACCTGGCTTAACGTACATTTTTGAACTTACTTATATATTTCGCTAAAATAGCCTTGAGAACTATCTGTATAATTCCCAAGCAACTGGCAGAACATAATTAAAAAAGAATTCAGAAAAGGTTTGGTGGTAATTACAATGATGAAGTATTAGTTATTAGTTGCCAAGTATTTTTTAGGCAGTACGAAATTTCATCAAAATTATCAATGATAATTGTCGACCTAATAAAAAATATATGTGTATATTAAAGGAATCCCTCGCGCGTTTCTTGGGGCCTATGAGTTGTACCTGTTTTTTGACTGATGTGGTTAGATAAAGAAAGCTTTGACTGTTACCGATCTCTGCTCAAAATTCCATATTTTTGTAAATGAGGGTTTGTATTTAATGCCAGGTTTTTAGTAATTTAAACTCTCACCATTCCCAAAATATACTAAAATCATTATTTAGTTTGCATGGGAGGTACCATGCCCACTTATCCAATGTCGCCTACTTGTTATGACTGAAGAAATCATTTAGATCAAATTCAGAACCTTCCATTCTAATCGTTCTCTAGGTATACAAAAGTCAATATTTAATTAGTAAGGGAGATGCCACACCCACTTATTCAATTTCGCCCATATTTCGACTGATGATGTGTATTAATTACTAAATTAATTAGGCCAAATTCAGAACCTTCCACTATTACCGTTCCAAAGATATAATTACAAAAAATAATATTTATTTTGTACGGGGCGAGCAATTCCTGTTTATCCAATTTGTGCCAATTTTTGACTGATCATTTGTATTGACGGCAAAGTTGTTTGGGAAAAATGTAGAGAAATATAAATACAAATTTTATATTTATGTGGCACCGCCCAGTTGAACAATAGTAAAGCCACACACCAAATTAAAGCTTTCTACATATGCTTTATATATACATATGCTTTATATATATATATATATATATATATATATATATATATATATATATATATAAAAACTAAAAAAAAAAACTAAAATTATTACAGCATTTAAATATATATATATATATATATATATATATATATATATATATATATATATATATATATATATATATATATATACAGTTTTAAAAATATTTTCTAACTCACACAAATTTTAAATGCTGTAATAAATTTAGTTTTCAATTAAAACTTATGCAATACAAAGGCGTTCACTCTAATGTCAATAACTCGCAAAATAATGAACCCACAAAAACTGCATAAACATAAAAACCTTGGCTTACAAATCATTTGGAGCATTTCAGGGAACATAAATTACAACGGATCTTATAGTCCTCTTTTATATGTAGATAGATGTGGAAACAGCGAAACTTTTTGCAAAAAATTATGAGTGATATTACACATCGCTAACGCTACACAACTTGTTAATTCACAGTTGGAAAATAGTTCAAAATTTAAAATTACCTGTTGGTCTTTGTCTGATAAAATATTTCAAATATTGATAATTTAGAAGAATTATTTTTTCTTCTTTATTTTAAATAAAATCATTTTTATAAAAACATGTATAAAATAAATCTAATCTAAAGCTACCTTACATCTATAATAATAATTATCAGTTTATTAACACGCAAATGATATGTAATAAATTACATCGGATAAGGAAAATGATTATTCAATAAAACCTTCAATAAATTATCAAAAAGGGAATGTATAGGACATACAAGAAACAATGTGTATGGGAAATAAACACAACAGTGTTCACGGTTTTACCACCGTGAAAAAATAAACAAAAAAATTATATGAAAATTAGTATTTGATAGGGCCTAATATTGCCATTAAAACGTTATACCCTCTCACCAATAGAAAGTCGAATCTTAACTCATATAATAAGGCTTTCAGGCTTTTGCTCAATACGCATGTCCAGTTTGGAGAACATGCGCAGCAGCATGTACTAAGAGTTTCCAAATCAGCCAGAATAAACTTCTTAAAATGGTCATAAATTTAGCTTGGCAGTATTCTACAAGAAGACTTCATCGTCTTTGCAATGTAGAATACATAAATATTCGTAGTTAGATTATAATAAACAAATTTCAAACTTTATGTAGTCATTCAAACTATGACTTCTTTTTATTCTAACATCTGATAAGGTGGATTTCCACTAAAGCAATGACGAAGATACTGATGAAAGATAACATTTTAGCGCAAAAATATCAAATAAAATATCAAATAAAATAGCTTTGATATTTTTATGAATATTTACATTAATTTAATGATTTTAACCATACAAAATATATATTGTTACATTTTTACTTTTTTAAAAACGTGTTTTTATGAGTTCGTAGATTGTAGTTAAAATATAATAAATGTTGTGTTTGGTTTTAATTTTTAAAAATCTTTTATTCAACACAGTTTTGTGTACCACTGCTTGTAATCTTTTACATGCAATAACAATTTTTATTCTTAATTACTCTGTCTGTTTACAACTTTGTAAACAACAACAATTACTCGACAGATCTTTCTTCCTAAAGATCTTCCAACCCGATCGTAGCTATAACTTAGGTTCGATAACAACCTTTTCAACCAGAGGTTATCCACACTTAACTCTCTTTACTGAGTTAGCTCCAACTAAACTGGTTTTTACTTCACTACTAGCTTCACGAGTTTACTCCTTATAAACTCTCTTTACATCAATAACACATTAGCTGAGTTTACACCAAATAAACTCATTGCTGTTCGCATTCATGTGCTTTTTATATGGCTGAGTAAAAAACACATCGAAAGCTCTCGAATCTCTCGATATTTCAGGTAGATTCCATTTCTTTCTTTTATTTTCATTTTAGTTCTTATGTAGCCATGCGAATGTAAACGTCTACTTCTTTTAACTCTTAGTATTTGTTGTTGCTTGTTTATTGTCTGTTATTCGTTTTCTTTGCTGCCTTATTATTGTTGTTGCCGTGTTATTTTTATTTACTTTATCGTTGCTAATGATTGTTGTTGTAGATTTGGTTATTTGTAAATAAGCACGTATAGTTCTTCCTGCAGCTTTTGTTTATTTTAGCGATGTAATAAACGCTGTGGTGCGCAACCATATTGTCGTAACAATATTAAATTATTTTATTGTTTTCTTCATACTTTTTATTGATTTATAATACCAAGACCACAACGTTTCAAATCATACCCATATCTTATACCCAAGCCCAGCGTTTTAACACTAGACATACCACACCAGTCAGAATGACTGGTTTTACAATTCTATATTAAAATATCTGCTTCGGTAATTTTTGGGAACTATCCAAGATATACCGCACTATGTATAGGAGGTACAATGCCTACTTTTTGACTGATGACTTGTGCTAACTACGGAGTCATTTGGACCAAATTCAGCCTTCACTCTAACCGTTTTCAAGATATGCAAAAATCAATATTTACTTTATATGGGAGGTGCCATGCCCATTTGTCTAATTCCTCTAATTTTTTGGCTGACAATTTGCATTAAGTATGAAGTCATATAAACCTGCACTTTTGTGCAGAGTGTTTGATATAGACAAATAAATAATTTTGTGGACGCAGCATCACCCGTTTTGCTTAAAAAAAGACATTCAGTGAAAGTATACCTTTCCAACTCATGTATTGGTTTGCAAATCTGTTGAGTGGTTCTCGAGTTACATATTAATCACGAACAAAAGAAAACTTATTTCTGTATACACCCAATTCAGTTTTTTCACGGTTTTGAAATAACATGTTCTAGAAAAAATCTGATTCCGTATTTATACGATTTTATTTGATTTAAAACGATTAAAAAAAGCTGTTTGATTGAACATTTTTTTTATTAAATATAATTTTGAATCTTTTTATTCTAAAATTTTGTTTAGTAATTTGTGGCTATTTTAAAATTTCTTATATACCTTTTGCTTAATTGTTATATTATTTTCTTTGTACGAGTTTTCAGTTGAAGGGTATTGAACCAATCCTACTTTTCTATATACTGCATGTATTTTTCACACGGTTTTTTCTATAGAGTATCTATCGTGTAAAAACAGAATTGAGTGTATATAGATTATCTTTGATCAAAGCTAAATCCTTTGGAAAAATGAAACTACATGGAATTAGGCATATATCCATACCCTATTTGAGCGACATTGCCAATATGATATTTTCATCGATGAATTTAAATACGTATCAGATTTTCATAAATGAAAAAAATAAAAAAATTGTTGATGAATCCTCATGACAACGGCACAAACAAAGGAAGTTTTGTATGACAATTTCATCGTAATGTCACCATACTAAAGAAAGCTGAAATTTATCGACTTCTGTCATCTATGAAAATTTGGTCAATTACTTTAAAAAGTCTTGCATAACACCAAAAAAATTCATCTTCAGTCATCGATGCCTTACCATTGTCAGCATTTGTCACGATCATTCATTATTACGCCATCACTACATATTAATCTCAGTCAGTTTAGTGATTATTTTTTCGTTTATTCTTTTTTATTATCTCTATGAACTTAGAGTTTTGTTTAAATTATTGGGTAGAATCGGACGATAATTAAAAAATTCAAAAGGTAAAATAAACGACATATATATATGTATATACAAATTTCAATAAAATAATATATGTATACATACATACATATATACTTATGTATGTACATATAACCTTGTACTATGTTCAGTAAAATATATGTAAATTATATCAGAACAATTTTCCATTTTAATTTACTTTGAAGTAAGTCATTTAATATTGTAAAAACAATTTGTCAAATATTTTGCTTTTGTTTAAGCAATATCTCAAAAATTTTTATACTGAAACATATTCTTCACATTCATAATTCATATTTTCAATCACTTCTCGTTGCTCTTTCTGCCACTGCTTGAATATGTTACCCAATTTATGTAACAATTGCAATTATTAATATACGTATATACTACATGGATATGTATGTACATCGTTACCTAAAAAGATTTTTACAATGTCATAAATGCTTACTGAGTTGGCTGTCATAATATGGGATGTGTGGCTTTTTATTTCTTTAAATTTTGTCAAATATGTATGTATGTATATCCTGCAGTTTTTTTAATATTCTTGAAGTCCTTATTATTAGATACAATTCTGCCAAAGCTTTCCGAAATGACACCCTACACCATCAAATACTTTTTTGAATGCATAGTATTTTGTGATAAATGTTGATTAAAATTAATAAGCCTATAGCGTTTTCTTTCTGAAATAAATTTTACATTTTTAAAATGTCAACTTCTCATCTATAAAATATCACCTTTTTTATTATCACAATAGAACAACGATTTTTATTTTACTCTTGCCACCCGTCCTGCAACATTTCATCAGATGAGTTCAACAAGTCTTCAATGATAACATACATATAATCACAGAAGTTATTTCCACTTTAATGTTTTTATATATTTACATACACTTTTTACGTTAAAAAATCATATTTTTATAAATACATATATATTTTTTAAACACAAACAAAAACAGCTGACTGCAAACACAAAATCAACACAGATGGAGTCAAATGTTCAAAAGTGCAGCATTCTCACACTGTGATTTTATTAAGGGCGAGAAGTGCAAAACATTTTAATATTCTTCTGATTGATTTTCAAAACTTAATTACTTTCAGCAGAAAATATAAAACTCTTCTATTATGCGTTACACATAAACGCTCTATGTTATAAGCTATTTAGGGTATATAACTTTCAATTTTATTTAATACTAGCTAAAACCCGGCGTGCTTCGATACTCCCATCTTAATTATTATATTAAATCTTACCTTAATTAAATTTTTTGGCCTTTACCCCATTTTATCCCATTCGAAACAAACACACAATCATTTTTATATAGATAACGAATCTTTAATTGTTAACGTTTTTCATAAAGCGTGTACAAAATTAAGTTATCGTTTAAATTAAAAAAAAAACCTTTCTTTCGGTTATTAAAAAAATTTTTATTTCAGTTTATTACAAATCGGTTCCGGTTGAAAATGAAAAATTTTGTCGGGTAATTGACCTCCCTTCTAACGGTTGCTCTCAGATAACTCTTGGATTCTTTTCACCACGAATGCGGCAATTCCTCGTCTTGACGTAGCCATTGAGCTGGAAAGGGGTTTTGCCGGTGAAGATTATTTTGTTAAAAAGTTCTCATTTCCTTCTTGTTTTCCGATGGCCCAAGAAAACAATTGCCGACGTAATGCGTGGTCAATTGGTTTTAATTGGATCAGTTGGATCTTTTTGACTCTCTTCAACCCTTCTGCTCACAGCTGCTATATTCTCGGTTGAACAACCGCTACATTTATAAACTCTGTTTCTGTTATCACGAACAGTTCCTTAAAATTTCTCTACTATCAGCTTCATGACACAATTTGTTGGAGCATTTTCTCCACCGTATTTTGTTTTAAATTTCCTAATTACATCTTGAAAACTCTTGCCATTTTCAAAAAATGTTTTAATAATAAAAACACGATGGTCTTTCCTGTAACGTTTCATATTAACCAACCAGAATGTATTTAGAATCTAAAAATAAAAATTTTGAATAAAAATTACAAGTAGAAAAAATAGCAGCAAAATTAAAATGGTACCTCAACTTTATTATATATTATCAATTATATACAAAATTTCATATTTAGTACGGATAGAAGGTGACACGCGCACTTTCCAATCTAGCCCAGTTACTTCATTCTTCATGACATTGTTTGAACCAAATTTAGACATTTCTACTATACCGTTCTCAAGATATACAGAAATCATTATTTACTTTGTATGGGAGTTACCATGTCGACTTGTCCAATTCCGCCCTATTTTTGACTGATGATTTGTATTGACTATGAAGTCATTCAGTCCATATTCAGAAACTTTAGCTTTAACCGCTCTTAATTTATTTAAAAATTAATGCTTAGCTTGTATGGGAGGTGCAATGCCCACTTATCTGATTCCGCCCACTTTTTGGCTGATAATTTTTATTGACTATGAAGCTATTTAAACCATATTTGGAGACTCTGTTTATTAACATTTTGAAAGCAAAGGGAAATAAGTATTTATTTTGTATGGGTGTGGTACCGCCCCGATGGAATTTTTGCAATTTACATAGCCTATAGCTCCTTCCAGATATAAGAAGAGATACTGTAAAAACTTCATGAAAATTGATTCAGCCGTTTAGTTGTATATAAGGCACAAACAACCATACATAAATACTGGGGTTTGTTTCCGCACTTTTTCCATTCTTTTCCCGGAAGTCCCGCTACAAGTTGTTATAGAAAAATTTTTAATTAAGTAAAGTTGTGTTGTGCGATGACATTATGTTCATTATATTATATTTTAGCATCAAGAAAAAAAGTTAGGCGGTTAAACGAGTATTTCTGCCATAAAAACTTGATACCAACGATAGAGAATGTATGTAGGCTGTTTAGATATGCTTTAGCGTTGAACTGGGCTGCTGGGGTTGTCATTTAAGCTTTTTCCAAACGAATTGGAACGTTTCACATATTTCAACCTATTCGAAGATAATTCGAGTTAATCAGTGAACACAACAGGTCTTTTTGGAAATTGGCGCTTTCAACAAGGCAATAACGCGATCCATACAACAGGTATTGTAAACGAGGGGATATCATAAAACGTTCCCAAACAACTTCATTTCCTTCCCAATTCTAATACAATTGTTGAACTTAAATACTAGTGAAAATCTTGACTAAAACATCAGAAATTATGCTATTAAGTCACAAAAACACCTTATCGGTGTTACATATTCAAAGTGGCGTGCAGATACTTCCTTGTATACCTAAACTAGAGTAATCCCTTTGTGTAGAACCCGCTTTTTTATATAAAGAAAGCTTTAACTGTTACCGTTCTCTACACATGCAAAACTCCATAATTTTTTTTTATATCTCAAGATATGCAAAAATCATTATTTAATTTGTATTGGAGGTACCATGCCTACTAATCCGATTTTGCCCATATTTTGGTTGATGATGTGTATTAACTTCTAAGGTACTTAGACCTAATTCCACTATTACCGTTCCAAAGATATACAAACACTACTATTACAGTTTTAAAGGTATAGACATATAAATACAAATTTTATATAGGCGTGGGACCACCCAGTTGAACATTAGTGAAGCCACACACCAAATGAAAACTTTCCACATATACTTCTTATATACACAGTTTTAAAAATATTGTCTAACTCAGACAAATTTTAATGCTGTAGCAAATTTCGTTTTCGAGTGCAATTCAAAGGGGTTCACTCTAACGCCAATAACTTGCGAACCAATGGAACGCATATACGTAGAAACCTTGGTATTGACTTCACCTTTCGTTTAAGAAATTATATAATAAAATCGGTTGGCGCATTTCAGAGAACATCAATTACAACGCATTTTGTAGTCCACTTTTATATATATAGATTTATTGGAATCGATGTCTAGACGTATGTAAGCTGTTATTTTAGCAAAAGGTGGCCCAATAAAAAGTTGATAGTAGGTTTTAAATATATTTACTGCTGGTGGCTCACTTTCATTGTGAGGTCCATTTTCAAAATTTTTTGAGTTATTATAGTTTTTATATAAAACTAATAGATCATATTGAGAACATTGGGGTTATTGTTTTAAATGTAAGGAGAATTGGTGATGTTCATGGTGATCTGAGTTTTTATGGCGGTAGAGGCAACTCCTTTCTAGACTATTATATATGTTCTTATAATTTTCTATCGTTTGTCGCAAACAAACCGTACTCTAATCACATGCCCTTAAAACTTGTAATTGGAATCCATTGGTACAAGAATTATGCTGGAAGATATGTTCAAAATCTAGATCTAATATGATGTCCCTTTTCCTCCAATCAAAATTTAAATGTTGATGATCGACTGATGGATTTAAAAAGTAAAAAATTGAATGCCGCAAACAAACCTAATCCAACGTTTTGTTTTGAACCGAAGCAAAAGTGGTTTGATTGGAAATGTGCCCGTTTCAGGAAAAAGATGATGGATAATTTAAGAATATTTCGAGAAACACGGTCCGATGACGATAATATAAAGTACTTATTTTTAAAAAGAAAATTCCTATTTGTATGTCGTAACAGTAAAATGTTAAAATTCTACTCTTGATCAGTTAAATTCAATATGACACAGTAAGCAGTGGTGGAAATTATCAAAAGATTTAAAAATCGTCCCAACCCAACACGTTCTAACCTCAACGCAGATGATTTTTTATAACGTTTTTGAAACACATTAGATAGTGTTTGCCTTACAACATAGACCCATTCTTGGACTCTCAATTTGAATTTTGTGAGCTAGTCTCTGTTCTTAAAGGCCATAAGGACAATAAGGCTCCTGTGCAAGATGGAATAAGTTATGAATTTTTTAAATATGCAACCGTTAACTTTATAGACGACTTACTACTTGTTCTTAATGTTATTTTTCTCAAGGAAAACATTCCAGCTAGTTTTAAAACAGCAATCCTTATTCCTCTTCTTAAGAAAGTTGATCCTAACAATTAGCATAACAATAAGCATTATTATAAATCGTATTACTGATTGGATAAATAAATACAATATACTTAATGAATACCAAGCTGGTTTTAGCAAGTAATACTCGATTATTGACGACGTTTTTAACCTGGTAAATATCGTCCATTAAAACCTTGTTAATGGAAAGAATACTTATGCATTTTTTTGTTGATTTTTCATCTGCTTTTAATTTGATTCTAAGAAACTCTCTATTCTACAAACTGGATACCATATAAATACGACCAATCGAGTACTTTCGGTAACCCTATATCCAATAGTTTTAATGGGCAATTTTATTTGCCATGTATCTAAATGACCTTGCCGATTGTGTTACTGGTGGTGTTAAAATTGAGAACCTCTCCGTGAAAGTTCTGATGTATGCAGACGATATTGTTATTATCTCCGATTTAACTAGTGGCCTCTGATATGATTAATTCTTTATATACTTAATGCATCTTCCATATGGAATTGGAAGGTTAACATGGCTAAGTCAAAGATTTTAATATTTCGTAATGGTGCTAAAATCTTCAGAAACCTAAGGTGGACATACGGTGAAAATATAATTGAAATAGTGAATTCATATAAATATCTGGGAATAGACATATGCTATAATTTATCATTTCATAATCATCTGGCTAACAAATGATAAACTTCTAAATTGGCAATTACATCATATTGGTCTAAATATGTTAACCATTCATTTCAATTAAAAATGAACTTAAAATCTTTAATGCTACAGCTACTTCAATTATGTTTTACGGAGCCCAAATATAGGGATTCAAAAATTATGACATTGTCGAGAAACTACTTCGTTATTTTGTAAAGAAGATGCAGCAATACCCCGAACTATATGATTTCTATGGAAACCGGTCTAAATTCGTTATTTGTTCATTTAAATTATATTTATAAAGTATTGAAGCGCTGTATAACAGATTGCCTCATAAACTTGTAAAAATTGTAATTGCCAAACAGACCTATTCGGCAGAAGAGTGGACAACCTTGAGCCTGAAGATAAATTTCTTACAAATTCATTTACACTTATAAATTCATATTCCAAGCAAATTAAACCTCTTGTGAAAACACATGAGAAAATAAAGGCTGTCGCCGATGCAAAAAACTCTCAATTCCATGATCTATACTCGCAATTAAACTACCACTTGTTAAACATATCATACTCGAACTTATCATCTTATGCTATGAGTCTTCTTATAAGAGCTAGAGATGGCCTCTTGGATATAATGGGTGGAACTTTTAGAAGTAATACTGTAGGCCTCTGCACAATCTGCAATCTAGATGCAACGGAAAATACTTTCCACTTCATTCGTTGCTGTCCTAACTTCAAGGGATTTCGATTAAAATATTTTAATAAAAATCAACATAATTTATCTGAGGTTATAAATATTCTTAATGGCATACACTTTACTTGTGATAATATTGTTAACTACTTAGAATCTTGCTTAAAATATGGAAAACAATTAATTAATGAATTTAGATAGAATGAATTTTATATAGTATCAATCTTGCCTACATTTAATTTTATTAAATTGAAGTCAATAATTGTTATTTTCCAATCTGGCGAACATCTTACTGGTTATGCTCATTTTTTGTAAACGTTTTGTTATCTATTAAATAAATACATTTTTTTTGGATATTAAGAACATAATTTATCTGAAATAATTGTTTATTTTTTTTTTTATTAGATGTCAATAATTTTGTTATAAAATATATTCCGGCTCACTTTGACTGTGAGTTACTGCATTTCATTGCGGTGACTGCATTTCTCAAATACTAGATTGTACTTTTTAAAATGAGTTTTCATTAGAGATTTTATTTCAGCTTCTTCACTTTTACGCGGTATAATTATACAAAATACAAATACATATGTAAAAACGTTTATAATCTTAAAAACGTTGAATGTATATGAAGAAATCTTGGATTTCCCGTATAAAAATCCAGGGAAAGCGGGCATTAAAATTAGTTGAATATCCCGGTTGAATAAACCCTAATGTATTACAAACACACAAATATTTTTATATATAAGATACTATAACGTAAGTACGTTGTGTATGCATGATGCTAAATCTTTCATTTTTTAACTGTTTTTTCGAATTTATATGGCACAGAATGAAACGGAAATTATTACTTTCTTTTAATACACACGGACCGTTATAATGAATTAAGTTATTAACTTATAAGTGATGAAAGTACGATAAACCGAAGTTTTTAACCGTAATTCAGGATTTTGAAGGTGTTTCGAAAATTTCAAAAACAGATTCGTGTTCTACTCGACAGCAACTATTAGAAAAGTTTTATCGCTTCCTAGGTATTTCAACATCGTTATTTTTTGTCGTACCGTATTATGTGATATAAATGTTTCATTGTGTGTATCTAACATAAAAAGTTATTAAGTTACTCAATTAATTGTATATACATATGTATGTATTAATATTTTTCAAAGCACACATGACAATACAACTGACTTTGCGACGAATTTATATCATTAAGAAATATACAGTAGTGGAAAAAATAATAGAGACACATTTCTTTTTAAATAACTTCATAAAACATTTTTATTTTGATATACACTTTCTGAGGAATTCATTCAAGTTTTTTTACAATTTATTAATTTATTTATTCCAAAAAAAGCAACAATTATTTACAAAAATCTGAATTAAATCCAAAAATTTTGTTCATGCCTTTAAATAAAGTTATGAAAAAATAGAAACAAAGCTTAAACAATTTTTATTAAGAAAATAACTTAAACTTATAGACAATCAAATCAAATCAATTTATATAAAATCAAATAGCAATGGTGCTTATCAAAATAGAACATTTCGTTATGGAAAAAGCCGAATATCCAATACATTTTTTGTGAGTTTCAATTATTTTGTCCACCACTGTGTAAAGAAATACTTAGTTTATCCATAAATTAGAAAAATAAATGTCACATAAACGTTGGCCTGACAGAGTCTATTAATTTATCCTTAATGAAGACCACAAAATAATCACATAAATTCTTATGTAATTTATTAAATACATTTTCTTATTCATTTATAGATAATAAAAAATAGTAATTAAAATTATAAAGAAAAAATTAAAAGAAGAAAGCAAATTACGAGTATATACCACGAAAACAGAATTAATTGTTCCTTTTATTCTTTTTATACTTTTCTTATCATTAAAAGAAAGAAACTAAAAAAATTATCTAATAAATAAAACTAAAATTATCAGAGCATAACTCTTCCTAATATTTGCCTTAAAGATAACTTATCTGATTCGATTTTCGACAACAAATTTCAATGTAGCTTGGTCGAATACCGATTTTCACGGATTCAGAATTGTAATGTTAAAAGCGAGGTTCGATGTATCATTGTAAAGTAATTATTGGAACTCAACTAAAAAAATAGGATTCGATTATATTCATAAAATTTTAACAAACTGACTTCATAATTTCAACCTATACTTTATACTTAAGGGATTAAGAGCGAAGTTCTGCATTCAGCAGTATAAATAAAAGTTTCTAGATCCACATTTTATACACCGCTTTATTATTAGTCTAATAAATATCGCCATATACAGGGTGGCTGATGAATTTTGCCACATTAAGAAACTCAAATAACTTATTTTATAATTAATATAAATAATTGATTTTTATTTCATTCGATAGATAATTTTATTTTATTATATATTTTCAATGGTTTTTAAAAATAATTGATTTTAAATGGGATTCTCCATAAGCGAGTGTGATAGCTTTTTAATAAAGCAATTCATGACTGTCTGCAGATTTTTATTAATTAAAATTTGATGATTTCCACCAATACACATTCTGTTTATAGTAAAACAAGAAAAAATCCGATCTGGGAGGCCACAGAATTGTTGAGTTTTTTAAATAGATTTATTTGAAAATTTTCGGTATAACTCCGCCATAACGGACCTGGCAAATTGTGAACGTACCCCATCCTGTTAAAACCACACAAAACTGAAAGGAATTAAGTTTTGGAACATTTTAGGAAAAAAAATCATGAAATATTTTTAAATAACGATATGTAGTTAAAGTGCCATCTTCAAAGAGATATGGCCCGACAACACAGGTTGATGATACTGCATACAATACTGTAAGTCGTTCTGGGTGCAATTCTCTCTCTTAAAGAATTTGTGGAATAGAGTCAAGAGTTAAGAAATCACATTATTGTCCACTTCCGGAGAAAGTCGTGTTCGTCCTAGCGGCGTGCAATCCAAATAAGAGCTTCATCATCCAAGTTTTGCATTTCTACTAAATTTAGATAATGATCTAAGATTGAAAATAATATTTAACGAATAACTCAATTAGAAAAGAAATTATTTTTTATTTATTTTATTACATTTTCTTTTGGTCGCACCTTTCATTAACCACCATGTATAAGGTATCCACCAGCGTTGCCGTTTTGGTTATTTTTAACCAAAATTGAATTAAAATTTTGGTTATTTTTTGGTTACATTTTTACTAAAGTTTGGTTACAAAAAAACGAAGTTGTGGCAATGCTGATACCCACATTTAAAAACAATTTAATTGGGACTTATATGAAACGTGTAGCGCTTTTAAATGAAACACGTCCGTGCGGCTTGATCACAACTTTATTAATAATAACTTTATTAACATCAAAGGTTCAAGCTTATATTATTATTTAGCGTATTATCTGTCTTATTATCTATGTACGTTACCACATGAAAGAAGAACAGAGACAAATATAATAAAACATATATTTAATAAAGATTATGTATACGTAAATAAATATCATTATCCTTTAATACATAAAACATTTAGAGAAATATACATAGAATAGATAAATATAAAATATAATTTACAATAAGTGGTACAGTATAAACAAAATATGATAAGTCAAAACAAACGACTTAAGTATTTATTTCTCATTTAACTCATTATTGCCCAGAACACAAAAACGTTACCCAATTCTAATGAAACATAGTACGTGATGATTTTTAGGTCTAACTAAGATATATTTACAGTTTGAAGCTAATGGAATAATTAGTTTTTGAGATCTGAGATGGTGACTCTACTTACTAGTGGGAAGATTATATGTTAAGTGTTTTCAGAAAAATAAAAAAAAATTAATCAGCAATAAAATTCTGATTTTCGTAAACAGACATTTTTTGAAATGTAACAAATTGATAAAAATTTGGTTAGAAGGAACGTACATTCACCATACCATACAATTGAAAATTGTGGCTTTTATGTATATTTTTGATGTAAACGCACACTGCATACTTGGCATTCATGTAGTGTTTTGGGTTCCCAGAAAGTTTCGAAATAAATGAATGAATTGTTTTGGTAAGGATTACAATTGTGACGAACGGTCTGTTGATATAGAAAGCTGTTTGCAACAGCTACATGATACACATACATATAAAGTAGTTGCCACAATGGTCAGCCATGATGTCACATGATGTTTTCATGCAAACAATCTTTTCATGCAAACAATTTTATAAACAGTGACTAGCACCACTTCTTAAATCATGAATTAATTCTGTGGTTAGCCAACGCATTGTCATGTAGAACCACTTTATCGATTTGCTTGTTGGTATGATGCGAAAAAGTTGTCAAAAGATATAGCATAACTGGATGGCGACGTTACAATAATCACCAAATTGAGACAATATCAGCTCCTAATCTAGCACTAGATTTGCCATATAGTTCTAAGTCATAAAGATATTCGTTTAATGTAGTCAAACACCATGGCAAAACACGAAGTTTTTCTTAAAAAAATATTTTACAAGAATGTCTACTAAAATATGAAATTTTTTCCATATCAACGTATAAATTGTAAGAAAATTCTCCCAACTGGATGAAACGTTTGTTGTATAAATCTACTAATGCTCTCACTTTGATTTCTTCGAAAAGCGTTAAAGGCAACGGCAGAAATGGGGTTCTTTGACAAGTATAGTTTCCATTCTGATAAAATATGGTAGCCAGTAAAGAACAAAATACAACAAATCGTTTTACATCGTGGGGATCGACAATAAACGTTAGATTGCACTAAGAGGTATATTTATTAGTTTGGTCACCAATAATATGAAAAAGTTAATCATCAAAATAGAGATAAAATAATCCAATTGTGGACTTAGCTTTCCCACAACATCACGAATACGGTCTTATTTACAATATTTCACCGTTTACTAGCGTTCTTTCAAACAATGATGGTTTCATTCATTTATATTTATCTGATAATATATCTATTTTTGGACGTTCGAAAAAATGCTTGCCAAGGAAACATAGGTATATTAAAAATATATATATCTTTCAAATTGTTTTCCTAAAAGACACTAAATTAAAGTGTAATTGAAAGAGAAATTTATTTTTTTGTGTATTTCCAGGCTTAGAGCTGCTTAAAGTGATGGTAAGAGAAATTACCGGCTGAGCAATGATTAACCCATTATTCATTTGTCAGGTATTTTAAATTTGACTAGCTGCAGAATACAAAATCTTAATCAATTAAACCTACCAGGGTTTTATTGGGTATTATATATATATATAAAAAAAACCCGGGTGGGTTTTTTCTATTTAAAGGTTTCTTTTCCCACCTCTGAGGCAATTTCCAAGTCCCGTCTCAGAAAAACTTCTTGTCTTTTAAGGGCGCTCCAACTTTGAAGCTAATTTTGTATTTCTTCAAAGGAAGTTATTCGGTGACATGCTAAAAGATAAGCTCATGCCATGTAAAGGAAGCCCGTATAAAGATGTGTGAGCAAAATTCAGAGAATATGGCGAACGCGGCATTTGCTCCTTTCTAATTATTGTTTTGAAAAAAATTTTTTCGTGTTGTCATGCAAAGGAATAACTTAATCATATTTTTATATTCCGGCCGTTTTTCTCATAATGTAAAAATATTAAATTCAAACGAAGTAATTGCAGCCTGCTCCGATCACCGAGTTTTAGCAGCTTATATTCCACCATGCCGGCTTAATCCCACCAAGAGTGCAAAATTGCACTATAAATACTAAGACAATCTGATTGTATAAACAAACAAAAAATATTGTCGACTTGTATGAAATTTGGAAACAGTGGAAAAACCCCCAAAAAAACCATCGAAAAGCATAATAAATTCCGATGGGTTGGGTTTTTTTTAAAACCCGGTTTTTTGCCATCCGTGGTTATGAGACACACATTTATTTGTATTTTATTACAACGAAAATAGAAACACATTCCAATAGTCGGTCAGCTTAGTTTGCGTTTATTGCAAGCAATTGCGTGAGAATATCACATTACAAAAGATTAATTATGTAATTAATGATTTTTTCCCCCGTTTTTCGAATAATGTTTATGAAGAAACAATTTTTTTATTATTATTTTTATTATTTTTTTTTTAATAAATCTCTGACCGAACCCATATTATCGTAGGTAATTAAATACTAAAAATTATTCGATTTCAAATTAAATTTCGGTAGTGATAAAATTGAATTCTTTAATTATTTTTTTAATTTTCCAACGAAATGAGTATTTCACACCAAATATTACTTTAAAAGTGTACAAGTCCATAAACGAACCACTTAAATTGAAGAAATTTATTGAAGCGTATTACGTGAATGAATTGCCAACAATGATCATCTCTATGAGTGAATATGAGAAAAAATTGAGATAATTTATAAGCAAATTTTAAGTCTGATAATCTTATAAGACTTTTTTGTTTTGACTCACTTTTAATACTTGCCAGCACGTTAAGAATACATATGTGTGACTTCTTAAAGTAACAATTTTGAACTAAAGAAATATTTTAGTTCAATACATTTGTTAGTAAATAATTTGGCGTTTTGTTAAATATGGTTACGAAAATGAAAACACCTAAAAAGATACACCCACATTTAAAGCTATAAACTGTATTATGGAAGATATTCTATTGGTTAAAGTCAAGGCCACGATCACCATGCCAAGGCTGTATTTATGGTATTTGAACAGTGGTACCAATACCACTATTGTTGTTCATTGTTGTTCATTGTGCAAAAAGATAAATTGGAAATAAATAAAACAACAAATTAGTTTTAAAAATGTAGAAAAGTAACAATAGCAACATTTAGAATCAATTGAAAGCATTTAATGACTAAAGTGGCCAGACATTCTGTTTTGGCTGGGATTATACAGCATTTCAAAGATAAGTCATTTCTGAGGTTTCCGAATGAGATAAATAAACTTAGCATTTTAGAACCTATATACTTATATTTACAGCGTCTCTTCGGTGTCCGTAGTTTGTAAAATCGATTTTAAATTGAAGAAACAAAAGAGTATTAGTGGAAGCGAACATTTTTAAATACCATATTAATAAATTTTCTCGATAATAAGACGTTAAGGTTTTTTCCCGGGACGATAACTAAGTATTTTCATTTCCCATTTTCTCACTTAGTTGAAGGTGTTTTCTGTCAAAGTCATGCCATACATTTGGCATTTGGTAAATAACACATTGGCTGATAAGTTCCATTCCCAATAAAGAAAACACTCATCAACGTAATCTCCATCAAGAGCAATGCAATCATTCCAGCAAAGCTCTAACATTTCAATACCACTTTTGTAGATAGGCTTATCGTTTGCCTCAAAATACGTCTCAGTTTCAGCGATAACCTCTTCATTCGTGTGAAATTTGTTACCAGCGAGCATTTTGTTGTAGTCTGCGAACAGCCAGTGGTCGCTGGGAGCTAACTCTGTCGAATCACGCAACTCCACTTTTCGATCATTCAAAATGATTTTGTGGATTTATTTGATGTTTTCTGGAGTTACCGTCTCAATTGCACGTCCACTGCATTCTGCATCATCCGTGTCTCTACGACCACGTTTGAAATCAGCAAAACAACGTTTTATTGTTGTTTCCGATGGAGCGGAGTTTCCATGATACTTTTCAAGCAATTGAAAGGTATTTTTTTCCTTCAAGGATGAGTGCAGAATTAAAATATGCAATCGTTTTAAACTCATTGTTCTGAAAAAAAAGTAGCGTCGTTTTTAGCACAATACCTCACAAACTAATTAATAGAATATCATGAAATTTTAACAGCTGTCTTTTGAAAGTTAGTAGTACCTGAAAAAGAGGTGAATGCAATAAAGCTTTCGCCATCTATGTGTTAGGCCCTGAACGTTTCAGCCCACGTAATACTTTATATAAAAAAACACTAGAAATAAATATTTCGGATTCTTTGACTTGGAAATGAGTAACACTTGGACAGAAGAAAATACATGTTTTTTAAATAATCTTCACGTTTTAAAACTGATAAAATTACCGGTGGTTGCACTTTTGCCGCTGTGGTGCCCAACCTTAATTTCAATAAAATTTTATTTTTATTTTCAATAAAATTTTATTTTATTTTCAATAAAATTTTATTTTATTTGCAATAAAATATTGTTACGAAAATAAGGTTGGGCACCACAGCATTTATTACATCGCTAAAATAAATAAACAAAAGCTGCAACAACTATACGAACCGTTTACAAATAACCAAATCTACAACAACAACCATTTGCAGAGATAAAGTAAATAAAAATAATCGGTAACAACAATAATTAAGCAGCAAAGAAAACAAGTAACAGACTATAAACAAGCAACAACAAATACTAAGAGCTGAAAGAAGTAGACGTTCACATACGCATGGCTACAAAAGAACTAAAAAAAATTAAAAGAAAGAAATGGAAATATCGAGAGGTTCGAGAGCTTTCGATGAGCTTTACTCAGCCATATAACAAGCACATCGATGCGAACAACAATCAGTTTAAGTAAAGGAAACTCAGCGAGTACAGTTTGTGTGAAGAGGGTTTATAAAGAGTAAACTCGTGAAGCTAGTAGTGAAGAAAAAAACCAGTTTAGTTGGAGCTAACTCAGTAAAGAGAGTTAAGTGTGGATAACCTCTGGTTGAAAAGGTTGTGATCGAACCTAAGTTATAACTACGATTGGGTTGGAAGATCTTTAAGTAGAAAGATCTGTCGAGTAATTGTTGCTGCTTACAAGATTATAAACAGACGGAGTAATTAAGAATAGAAAATTTTAATTGCCTGTAAAAAGGTTACAAACAGTGGTGCACAAAACTGTGTTGAATAAAGGATTTTTAATTAAAACCAAACACAAAATTTGTTTTATTTCAGCTACAATGTTCGAACTCATAAAAACACGTTTTTAAAAAGGTAAAAACGTAACAATATTAAGAAGAGTATTATAGTTTTTTTTTTTTTTCTTTTTTTTGTTAAATAATGGTATAGCATTTTTTTAATGATATATGTCAGAAATGTTAAAATTTAAAAAAAAAAACAATGAAAAAACGGTTTTTGGCATATTTGCTAGTGTTTTAGATAAAAATAGTATTACACGGAAGAAGCAAAGTCAAAAGCTCCGCTGATATAGGAAGGTTAATAAATATTTTATGATCAAATAAAAATTGGGTAGAAACTAAGAAAAGTATTAAATTATAAAAAAAAATTAACTATTAATTATTATAATTATTTCTAAAATTATTTTTTATAATTATAAGTACTGAAAATAGATTTATAGGGGTTTTAGAATATTGGCGGTAATGGAAGCCTGTAAAACAACATGTGACAGAAATATTCGTGGCAATTTCGCGATGCTTCTTCCAATAAACTCGGGAGCTATCAACGCTAGTTTGTCTTCTGCTGTTGAAGTGTTGCTAACTTAGTGTGGCTCTCTTTTAATAGAAAACGGATATATCGTGGTTGCTGGCGGTAATGACTGGTCAATGGGTACTACGTAATTATGGCAGTATATTTAATGAGAGTTGTGGTCTTCTTAATATTAAGGATAATTATCTGCGCAAACTAAACTACATACTGCAAACCAACCAATCAAAGTTTTAAACTAGACAAGTAGACTTCTCTGAGTTATTGTGTCATTTAATTATACAATAAATATCTGTTTAGCAGTTTTTAAAAGCTATTGTACATTGCAAACTTCTATTATTTTTTCTTAAATTTTCAAAATCTTAATTCAGTTAAGAAAAAAAGATCGACCTTGAAATAAATAAATGACCTTTATTTGTATTTTTATGAAAAATCCTGTGTTTTAAGCAAATTTTCTTCAAAGTCCCGCTTTTCGAGTACCGTTTATTACAAGAACCTTCTGTTCATGTTCTGTTCATATTCATCAAACTTAGTCTAATGTTACCAAATAATTTCTATTCATTTTATTTTTTAATTTACATAATTATTAATTAACAAATTTCTTTTTTAAAATTTCTATCATTACTTGACTTAATGATTCACATTTTTTTATGAAACTCTTTAATGGTTATTTGCAATTATTTTTTATTTTTAATAGCAGCAAAATTTTTTAAGAGCTCATTTTAATTTTCATCGTAAAAGAAATTAGTATTTCGTTATTTATTCAATTTGAAAATAGTTTAAGTGCCATTGGATTTGAATGGAGGTGAAGAGCATTTCAAAGTATTTGTAACTTAGAAGTTAAAGCGTTGAGTTTATTATTATTTATATCAACTACGTAGAAGTACTGAAAATAAGTATAAAATGGTAGTGCTGACTCTTCTGTACAAAATTAAATGACTTGATTTCTTTTTTCATAAACATAAACATAAACATAAAAAAGCGTTCTTCTTCTTCATGTACTTATTTTAATTTTATATGAACAAAAATCAAATTGATGAGATCATTTTGCAACGTACGATATAAAATATGGCATTGGAAATGCGAAGCATCAGCAACAGCAGTTCAAATGGCAGTAACATTTCAAAATTTAATGTTTAAAATACTTTTTTATTTTATTTATTCTTTAGCTTTACATGTTGCATATACATATGTACATTCATAGGCAGGGCATAAATGCAATTCTTAAGCAGAAAGTTTGTATGCGATAACAGTAAAGTATAAAAGTGTACAAAGGTTACACTTCTTATCGGAGTGAATGTTTTTATTTTTCGAATTAAAAAATCAAGACTTTATTGAAATAAAACCACACTGATTAAACTGAATACTGTTATTTTGATGTTGAAATGTTATTAGCTTTATACACATCTACCATATATAAAAATTTGTTGTCCTATGTTCGTGATTTTATAAGTCGAGAACCACTCAACTGACTTAAAAGCCAAACAGATCTACGTTCACTTTTTTCCTTTTTGCAAAAACAAGCGGTGCCACATCCATACAAATATTTATTTTTCTATATGTAGTCAATACAAATCATTAGTCAACAATTAGGCGGAATGAAAAAAGTAGGCATGGTACCTGCCATACAAAACAAATTAAAATTTTTGTATATCTTGAGAACGGTTAAAGTGAGAGTTTCTGAATTTGGTCTAAATGACTTCGTAGTTAATAGAAATCATCAGTCAAAAATTGGGCGGAATGAGGTAAGTGGGCATGGTACCTCCCATCTATATCTATATATATAAAAGAGGACTATAAAATGCGTTATAGTTGATGTTCTCTAGAATCTGCCAACCGATTCTATTTTATTCTGTAAGCCCTTAAACGAAAGGTGAAGTCAATACCAAGGTTTTTACGTATATGCGGTTTTTGTAAGTTCATTAGTTCGCGAGTTATGGGCATTAGAGTGAACCTCTTTGTTTTGCATAATTTCAACTTGAAAACGAAATTTGTTACACCATTTAAAGCTTTCGTTTGGTGTGTGGCTTCACTTTTGTTCAACAATATAAAATTTGTATTTATATGTCCATATCTGTAGAACAGTGATAGTAAGAGTCTCTAAGCTTTGTGATCAATACAAATCATTAGTAAAAAATTGAGCCGAATTGGATAAGTGGGAGTAGCACATGCCATACAAAGTAAATCTTTATCTTTATATATCTAGAGAACGATTAGAATGGAAGGCTCAGAATTTGGTTAAAATGACTTCTTAGAGAGTACAAACCATCAGTTGAAAAGTGGGCGGAATCGAATAAGTGGACATGATACCTCCCATATAAATTAAATAATGATTTTTGTATATCTTGAGAATGGTTAGAGTGGAAGATTCTGAATTTGATCTAAATGACTTGGCAGTCAACACAAGCCATCTATTTTAAATAAATATTGAATTTTGCATGTATGTTTAACGGTAACTGTTAGTTACGAGTATCAACATCAGCAAAAAGCGTAATAGCGGGTACGACACAAAGACTCCCAGCTAAGCGGGAAGGGTTACTCTAGTTTCATATAAAATTATTAATTATATTTATCCAGTTTAATTAAGTTTGATTTTCAGCAGACTTCTCGTGTTGGTTTTTTCTACAAGTTACTTGGCCTCAGGAATATATATTAATTCCCATAACATTCCATGAAGGAACATGGGGACTTCTCTCAGTCAATGAGCTGCACCCGATTCTACTTTTAAGCTCATTGAAAGGGACCTCCAGGTTAACGCCGGCTCCGAACGGCAAATGCATTTAGAGAACGGCAAATGCATTTCAATAGTAGTAATACTTATAACCAGTTACTAGTTAATATTATGAGGTGATACCGCTGTCGAAAAGCTTTTTTCTTTTTTTTTTAAATGGTCTGGCCCGGTATTGAACCGACGACCTTCTGGTTGGTAGGCGGGTGTCTTACCTACCATACCACAGCGGCCTCAGGAATAATTTGCTTTTTTAATCTGTTTTCGTGTTTGGTTGCAAAAGTAGAAATTGTGTCATCAACCGTTTTAACCAAAAATTCTTTATGAAGGTCATTGTACATACCATGGAGCGTTCAGCATGTCATTAAGTACTTTATTTTATAGTCGCAGTATGAATTCAATATTAGATTTAGCGGTATATTAACACAATTATATTTCGTAAGTCCACACTGGCTTAATCACCTGACTAGATATTAGTATGTTGTTTCCCACTGATAATTTCGATTTTCTAGCAATCAACCATTTGATTTTTTTATCTTTTAAATTCATTTTTAATTTAATTTTACAAAAATATATCTCAGTATTACTACAATGGACTGTAGCAGAAGATATTTGAAATTGCTTATGGTTTATTATTTTATTCCTAAAATCAACACGAACAGACTCGCTATCGTTAAATTTTATACTTCAGTTTTCTTCAAAAGCATCAACTTTATCTACCGATGGTTGAAGTTTTCATATTAATTCGTTCTCGTTAGTGCAATCAGGTAAGATACAAGTGTCATCAGCATTGGTGGCGACACTGCATGGTTTCTAAACTGGGTTATGGATTGCAAACAACGTATCGACTGATATAAAACTAAAGATCTTTTGATAGCAGCGTCGAATCAATACTTCTGTATGATTATGTGTTACAGTTTTTGTTAGATATTCTCTATTAAAATTATAATTATTTATAATATATTACGATAAATGTCAAAACTTATTTAGTAAATATTAAATATAAATGCGAAACCCACAGGCGAAAATGTACATGTATTGACCATGTAACGAGGAAGCCTTCTAGTGATATTGTGAGACAAGCGCTGTACTGGAATCAGCAGGGCAGTAGAAATTCTGACAGCCCTCATAATACATGGGAGTGAATGAAAAAAGAATGCTTATCTCATAAAATGACATGGAACCAGATAAAGATCTTGGCAAATGATCGAGTTAAGTAAAGAGAATTCGTTGACGCCTTTTGTTTTGAGTGAACTATTAGTATCAACTTGGTCTATTTAATTTAATCTCAAATAAAGCAAAAAAATACTGCCCTGTAAAGCAAACACAATACTGGCTTGACAATACTACCTTGAAGCACACCCGTTATAATTTTTGTAACACTTGAATATGCTTGATTCTGTTTTACCCTAAAATACGTGTCAAAAATGTACGACTTCAATACATCAGTAATTTGGTATGAATGCATTGTTTTGTGCCACACTTTTTCAAAAGCCTGCGCAACGTCCAAAAAAATTGCTGAACAAATTTTACTTCTTTCTTCTTTGCTTCTACGTTGAGTGTTTTTCTCGAAATCCGAATTGGCGAGGTGGTATTAATTGTTTAAATTGATAAGATTCTTTTTATGAATTTTTTTTAATTTTTTTTTATTTTAAATAGGATGAGCATGTTTATCTGTCTAAAGTTAATTTTGTAAAAGTCACTCCGTAACTGATTACAAATATTTTAATTTTAGTTGCCTTTAAGTAGGTATGCACAAAATATTGTCATTAAAACATCATAAGATAACTTACACACATACCACAATTCTTGCAAAATAGCATTTGGAACGAGGGAGACTTCTCTCAATCAATAAGTAGCACTCGATTCTATTTTTAACTCATTGCTGCTTTGACCTTAGTACAACCAATTTTATGCAACACTGTATCGATGGCACAACAAACATTTACACATATCTTATTACATCATATCTCTACTTATACCATCTCTTCCACGGATATTTATTTATGTATGTGGATACATATGCACGATGGTCTTGTGCTAACTTTAGCATATTTTTACTTCATCTTTTATATCCACTACAACAAAACTGACGATGTTGGCACATATTCAGTTAAAGTACTCAGTTTCAGTATGCATTTGTACGTAGTGAGGGATGTAGTGGTAGTTGTCGTTGTTATTGTTGTTGTTGACATTATTGTTTGCATATGGAATTTTAGCTAAAATAAATTTTAATACACACTGACAGTTTATCATTGTCATCAACAAACAACATCATCGCTGTCATTCCTTATATACGCAAAGCGACGAGAGTGATAAACAATAAATAAAATAATAGAAAAAAAAAGAAAATATGAGAAAAATATCAAAATTATCTTTAGAAACTTACGAACACGCATACATATACATAAATAGATAAACACAAATGCAAACACACACATCCAAACATATCTAATACATACACACTTATTTATATTATTGAGATAGTAAAAATATCTCTTCATTTAATAATGAATACAAAAATCAGTGTTGCCAACAATCAAGAGGCGCTAAAAAGCGCGAAGTTATATTTTACATAACTATTTATTTGTAATCAAAACGCGCTGTAAAGCGAGTTAAACATATTTAAAAACCGAAATATATATTAAAATTTAAAACAAATTTCTATTCACAGATTTTTTAATAATTTGAACGAT
Organism: Wohlfahrtia magnifica; assembly: GCA_023159175.1. NCBI lineage: Eukaryota > Metazoa > Arthropoda > Insecta > Diptera > Sarcophagidae > Wohlfahrtia > Wohlfahrtia magnifica. The sequence goes on along the minus strand of JAKWBJ010000504.1, from coordinate 45,489 downwards.
TGCTTGGAAAAAAAATTAAAAACGATTTAAGTAGATCAAAGCAGCAACTCAAAAACTTTCTTCATTTTTGGGTTCAGATGTAACATTACCTATCAGAGGTTTTATATAAAGTTATGTTCTTTCTCCACTGCTGTTTAAAGTTGTTCTCGATTGTGTGCAACGTAGTACAACCTGGGGACTTAACATAAAGTTGGAAGACCTGTATTTCGCAGACGACATCTATCTCGAAGCTTAAAGACATTACGAGCTGCAATAAAAGCTGAATTCTATACAGGCAGAGTAAACTCCTTGCTTTTGGATAAACATCTTCAAAACCAATATTATGGGAATCAAAGCTAATAACACAACGGTCTTTCGAATTACTAACAGAAATTTTGAAGATACATCGTGTTTTTGCTATTTCGGTAGTATGCTGTGTAAAGTCTACTTTTTATGGTTCCGAGTTATGGAATGCGGCTGTGATTGAAGTCAATTGCATTCAGGCAATAATAAACCGCTATCTTCGGCGCATTTTTAAAACACATCTGGAAAATATTATGTTAAGGATTTGGAAATGGAGTGGGCACACTCTGAGAAATCAAAACTAAAACTAAGACTAAGAGAAATTGGCTACTGCATGAATTTTAAATAGAAGCAGAATAATCAGAAGGCCAATCCATTTCTAGAGAAGACAAATTAAAAGATAAGCTGCTTCCCACAGAATGACATGTATTAGATCATTGGCCTTAGATCAGCGTAGATGGTAAGAATTTGTAACTACTCTATGATCACCTTGGTATCTTTAAAGGATGTAATAATAACAACTACAAGTTAAGTATAGTAATTATGTAATACATTTTCTAGCTTTCTTTTTCCAAAATAACATATTTATTTTGTTATTTTTTAGGCTTTTAATTTCCTAAAAAAAATTGCAAATAGAAAAGCCCTAACCTAGCGCGTTTTTTAAAAAAGCGCTAAAGAGAAAAATTGCGACTTTTTAGTAGTTGAAACGAGCTAAAAAGAAAAATTAATAAATAAAAAAGAAAGAGGAAGAGCAAGAGAATAACATTTTCATATTTAAATTTTATAAACACACAGATAAATATTCGCGCTTATAAATGAATATTGTCTCGTTCTCGTCCTCTCTCTCTTAAACAAAACAAATAATATTAAAGTTGATGTGCATGTATTTTTGTGAAACTAATAAAATAATCGCATTGTTATTGTTTTTTTATTGTGCGTATAGTTGTGTTCGTTCGTATGATAAGCGGAAAACTAAATAACGGTTCACATTGTCATCAGATGCATGTAAATAACGTTCTAAGTTTTGCTTTATATTACGGATTTCAATCCTCTTTCTCTCATCTTCTTCTCCCCTTCTTCCCTATTTAGCTGCTAAATTGTTTGGTGACTACATTGCAAGCACTACCACCATTAATATTGTTTTTAATTGCGTTAGCAGAGCGTATATAGGCATATAATCCTTAAAGATGAAAGCATCTTAACATTCCTTAACGATTTGTATGCGCAATTTTCAGGAAGTGAAATTAGAATTGCTGCAGATAATAAAAGATGTTATCCGTATTCATTTAACTTAAATTTAATTCAATGTATTTACAGAGATTAAATGATTTCATTTGGAACTTCTTTAATTCCTGATTAACCTATTTAAGGAATATTTACTCTTTTCATGAAGAAAATATTCAATAATACCTGAATTAAATTTTCAAGCTTATAGAAGGATTAATTTCAATTAAAATTTTTAAGCATTTTTTTTTTTTACTAAAAAAAATTAAAATTGACGCAAGGATTTAAATTGCTTCTAATAATAGAGCGCCTTAGTTGAAAACATAAGTTGAATCATTCAATGAACAATATTTTACAATCGTAATATTACGTAATTTACGAGGGCATAAACGTAAAATTCAAAAGCATCTACTTGTATAGGTTCTAATTTAAAGACTTTTCGCCAATTTTATTTATATAAAAGAGGACTATAAAATGCGTTGTAACCGATGTTTTCTAATATGCGCCTACCTTAAACGAAAGGTGAAGTTAATACCAAGGTTTTTATTTTTACATATATATAGTTTGTAAGTTATTGACGTTAGAGTGAACCCTTTTGTAATAAAATACAAAAATAAGTTGGCCTATGTTCGTCATTTTATAACTCGAGAACCACTAAACCGATATACAAACGTATACTTGCTTTGGAAATGTGTATTTTCACTGACGATTTTAGTTTTAGTGGGTGCTGCCACGTTCATACAAAATTTTTATTTTGTATTTATATGTGTATATCTTTTAAAAACGGTAGTAGAGTTTCATCAGTCAAAAACTGGGCGGAATTGGATTGGTACCTCCATACAAATAAAATATTGTATATATCTAAATAGTTCAGAGTTTGGTTCCTGGTCAATATCATCAGTTGAAATATGGGCAAAAATTAATAAGTAAATATTGATTTTTGTATATCTAGAGAACGGAGCTGGTCTATATGGCTTGGTCTTTAATACAAATCATTAGTTTTAAAGCATTCCTTTAAACTTATGAGGAATACATTTTATAGGTATACAACACAAAGGCCCCCAACAACGCGGGAAGAGATACTCTAGATATTATAGACTTATAATATAAAAGATAAGTATTGATCAAGCTGTAGACTTTCTCTGATAACTTCAGAGCATTCTATTCATATCTAAAACAAGGCATATTTAATAACAAAAACTACATATATTTGATAATTTTTTGGTGATGAACGATTTAAAGAAATAAATAAATAAATAAAATAAATTTTATCTTATATATGAAAATGATTTTGTGTATGCATGTTCATTTGTTTGTGGTCTATAGAAGGTGGCAAATTCAACATTACCAAACTTTTGACATTTATACCAAAAAAATCTTGACAGTTAAAAATATTTGTGTTCGAAAAACTTCAGCTACAAATTGTCGAAAAATGACTCTAAAGCAGTGATTTGCAAAACCACTAAGCTTCGTAAATTCATTTTATTTTTCTCAGACCTATATATAGTCATACATTGAAAAAAGAAGCAAACAATCAGTATCTAAAAAGCACTCAGCGAAATGCTGAATGAAAACTTTCAATACGAATTCTTGTTTAAAAACGTTGCACGTTGCACATTGCACGTTGTAATGCTGCACTACATATGACATTGAAAGATATTTTAATACATGCCATAATGAATATAAAAATTTATCTAATTTTTAAAGCACAGCTCTAAAATAATAATGCATCATGCAGCACTATAACTTGTTTGATAAGTTCGAATGATTACGGACGATAAAAAGTGGATCACGTACGAACAAATTAAGTTACGAAGCAACGTAAAGCTTCGTAGGTTAAAATTTTATTCAAACAACGTCGTGAACAAGTCAGTAACTGATCGAGATAAGATAAATTGGCGTGTAACTATCCATTCATAGTTAATATCGAATTTTGTATATATGAAGCATAGGTAACAATTAAAGCTTCGTTGTCTATCGACAGCAGCCAAAAGAGAGGCATATACGTATACTACCCCCTTGCTCAAAAAGTTCCTTGAATTTATTCAGAAAATTAAAAATACAAGTTTAAAAATACAATACCATCGACTGCAACACGTTTTTTTTATTCGGTTTTCGTTATGTCCATCAGAGCTTTCTGCGATTTTTCCACAATTTCTTCTCTTTTTCTTCTCTTTCTGCTGAATCGAGTTCCCCGTAATGGTTTCTTAGCTCGATTGAACAGAAAGAAGTCACAGGGAGCCAAGTCAGGTGAATTCGGTGGCTGTTGGATGGTATTTGCTGAATTTTTCGTCAAAAAATTTTGAATAATTATGGCACTTTGCGACGGTGCGTTACCACAACTCTGGTTTCTTTCGGCGAATTACTTCACGCAAACGTCTTATAACGCCCAAATAATCCTCTTTGTTTACTGTCTGACCTTCTGGCAAAAGTTCATGATGCACTACACCGCTGTAATCCATGAAAACCGTGAGCATTGCATTCTTTTTTGACTGAAAACGACGTGGTTTTGTTTGTCGCGGCTCATTTGGTGAACGCCTGATGTCTGGGTTGCGTGTTATACTTATAATGATCAGTAATGATCATTTTGATGAATGTGGGATCGGATTGAGCCTCGCAAATCATGTCTTTTGCGACCTCAACACGGTCAAAATTGTAAAAAATCGTCAACACACATCGAGATAGATGTACGAGTACCCTCCACGCTAAGGTTTAGCGTGAATATCAACAACAAATGTACCAACTTAACAAAAGAAAAACTCAAATCGGAAGGATTATTCCGGGAACTTTTTGATCAAGGTGGGATATAAAAATGAATGTTTGTTTGTTTGAAGAATGTATGCAGCTAGAAAGCAAATGCAACCGTGTCGTTCTGAAAGGTACAATAGGCTATCTCAAATGTTTGAATTTGAACAGGAAGCGGAAAAAATGAGGAAAAAGGCTAAAGAAATGTAACTAAAATACCAGCTAAGAAAATAATTAAGATAGAGGTAAAGAAGCACACAGGTTTTAGCTAGTTTTTAATAAAATACACCTTTCTTGCTTTCAAACGGAATTTTTTTGCAAGTGATTTCGTGCAAAAATTACGTAAAAATAGGATTATGTGTAAAATAAATGAAACTATTGCCAATTAAAAAACATTTCACTTTGAGGCTGCCCGAAAAAATTTTTGGAAAAAAGTCCAAATTCATATTTTAGAAAAAAATTTAGTGGGGCTTATTGAACTTTTTTAGTTGAACTGCATTTAAAGTTTTTTAAATTATTTCGCGTTTGATGGAGGGCGCGTCCACAAAGTACAAACTTCGAACTAAAAAATAGTATTTATATAATTTAGTTTTTATATGGTTACAAAATATGAATGCCATCAAATTAATTATTATTTTTTACGTTCAAACATAGTTCATTTAAACTTGAAAAAAAAAACAGGGGTTTGAATTGGAAAGTAATAAATCTTGTTACACTGTTGCACGTCACTGTACATAGGCTCGAGTCGAAATTTTTTGTTAACTTTTTTCTTAATCTAAGAATGTTTTCAGAGAGGTTTCCTTGCAATAATTGGAATTGTTTAGCGTTTGGCTATATCCAAATCATATTTCTGAAGATGTTTACCATTAATTTTGTACTCTACGCGGATAGCGAGCACAATTTTTGATCTGTCAGAAACACAGGGGATAAATATTAATCTGGTACGAAATTTATACGTATACACAGCTTTGTACGTGTTAGTGTTTTTTGTCATTAATTTGACGTTTGGCTTTTTTTGAAAATGTGCAGGCATTGGTTTTGTGCTGCTAATGCAGGGCTACAAGTATAAAACTTTAAGCCACCAAAAAACCATTCTCTTCTCCTTTCTTGCCTATAAATTAACATTTTATGTCAGCACAATTGTTGACGTATGTTTATGGCCAATCACTGTTTTTTTAGTAGACAATTGAGAGTACGTATGAGTGATATTTTATTAGTGAAGCAGAAATATTCTCATACGTTCGTCCTAACGTAGTAATGTGCATAGCTGCCAGATTTGATGATTAATCGTCATTTTGACGATTTTTTAACAAAATTTTTGCCAAAATGATGATTGAAGTTTTTTAATAACTCTTTGTAAGTGAGAAAACTAGCTTACTTCTTCTGATTATTGCTTGAGCTCAATGTTAATAAAGATTAAGGCCAGGAACAGAATAAAGTAGTTGAAGTGTAGCAAGAAAAAATGCGAACAGAATATTGAAGCTTTCTATGTGGTTGCCAAATAACCTCAGCAAAAACGTAGAAAATTATCCAAGAATAATATGTGAATGTTTTAACAAAATAAACACCATGTTGTGTAAGAAATGCATATTAAACTACATATTTCACATTACTAACTAATAAATTTCTAAAAGTGGAGTTAAACGGATTTGGCAAATGAGGAATTCTTTTGCACGTAGCTTCAAGCATGTATTAAAAATATGCAATTTATTCCATGTACTATATGGGTACTGTAAATAAAAATGGAAAACACTTAAAACTGGCTTGTTTTTTGTTACGATTTCTTTGACGATTTTGCGAAACTGAAATGACGATATTTTTAAAATGTATCGGAAAAATTACGATTCTCTGCAAATTCCATCTAGCAGCCCTGGTAATGTGTTCTTTTGTTGAAAAAAAATGTATATTTCTAATATAACAACGCAGCGCAGGGTGTCGTCTAGTACATGCTAAATGGAAAAAATTGTTTGGTGACATATTTTAATTTAAACACGTTTGTTAATAATGTTTAAAATCATTTTAAATACTTTCAGAACTAGGTTTTGCCGAGATTGGAAAAAAATAATTAATATATACAAAAGATACATATATTTCGTGTCACTAGAGACACAAAAAATAAATAAATAAATAAATAAAAATAAACCAAAGGATTTGGCGAGAATGGAATAACACCTTAATTAACAAAAATCATTACTATATACAGAAAAAATTACACGAAAACAAAATTAAACTTCAATCTACTCAGCTTCACTCAATTAATCTTCAAAACAATCTAATACTGTATAGTCATCATCAGAGAAAACACTTAACCTGTCAATTCCATTTCAACTTTAATTACATGTAAGTAAATCTAATACCTTAGGGAAGATGGAGTCTTTTCTGGGAATCACCCTGAGACTGTTAATAAGTAGAGGTTGTTTTCGACCCTTTCAGAAAGTTGCCTAATTTGCAGAAGAGATGATTGAATAACTTCCGCCACAGGCACATGGATCTTGTGTACTGCAGCGGGCATGTAATGCCTCAAATAGTGACTTAAAACAATGACCTGGTATCTTGTGAAAAAATGCTAAAGTTTTTTAAAGTAATGTTAAATTTAGAAGACAAAGATCTGAGTATAATGCTGAATTTTTTATACCAACACAACGAGTAATCCTGTAATTTCAGCATTACTGAAAAAGCGTTATATCCGCCGTTAGTGTTTCCGAATCCTGGTTTTTGTTTGTGTACATTTCTTCTTTGAAGTATTCTTGAATGCTTAAAGAACGCTTCTTTCCTTAGCTTTACCAAAAGCATCTCTTAAGTGACATATTTTAATTTCGAGGCTAATGTGAGCCAAAATTCAAAACACCCGAATCCAGGCGTGTAATGCAAATAAACCACTATTAAGGTTCTTTTTGTTATCCACAAATTCCATAGTGTTGATGTTGCTCCACAAGTGTATTTTTTTGTGATGAAGAAGTTTCAGTCAAAGCATTTAAAATTTTTGGCGGACATCGTATTGTCACCATCTTCACATATTGTCTTCAAAACTTCAGGATTGATCCAAAATATCAACATGTCTACGTTTGGTCCTGAAAGAGCATTTTGTGGGCCTTCCGAGGCCAGACAGAGGGAGCTGAGATGATTTGGATGGCTCCTCATCATCGTAAAACGTACAAAATGTTATATCACCCTCTAACATGCTTTATTCAACGTCAGAAAGCGTTCCAAAGATCTTGAATTCTCTGCACCGACTGCTTGTGTAATGACGTTTTTTCATCACATATGCTTTTATTTTATAACTATTTGTTAATTTGTTTTGAAAAGGAATTATTAATAAAAGAATATATTTAATTTTGTACTATTAAATCTAAGAGAATTATAATGAGAATTACATTGCTAACTTGTAAAAAGAATTATATTGATAACTTTAAGAGAAAGACATTATATAGTCAATTTTAAGAGAATTATGTAGTTAATTTAAGAGAATTCCACTATTAATTTTAAGAGTATTCTATTATATACATGAATCAAATAATAAGATTACGCAAAGACTCTCTCTCTATTCATGACGTAATAAAAATAAGTCTTTGTGTAAATATGCAGTGATGTTGACTTAGTGCATTCGGCACTGTTTTTAGTGCTTTTTGATGCTAAAGAAAAAGCACTAAAGTGCTGTTTTTACAAATTCTAATTGGTGTTTTTAGTAAAACAAAGAAAAATCTCTTTTTTTAATTTATTTTTTAATTTTTAAATAAATAATTTAAAAAAAAGAATTCTAAATATGCATATATAAATATATATATTATATATTATATTCCACAATTATTTTGGAATATTTACGTTTTCGCTTGTATTTGTCATATGCTATTATTTGTTTAAGCTTTCTTATTTGGAAAAACATTCGCGCACGTAAGAAGTGTTTTTGCCTTAACGTCTACATATATTAAATTTGACTCGTCTAAATGTTTTTTTTATGTAATTAGTAGAGATCATTAAATTTTCCCCATTCAAAGATTTAAATATATTTCCCAGATTTTTTAATTCACCTACAAATTTTTCAGTGGGCTTCGACAAGCTACCTTCACTTAAATAGTTCACCCAAGTATAAGTCTTGGCATTAGAAGGGTCAAGAGCAATATCTGGCAATTGATTTTTAAGTTCATGGCAGATATATCCGGCTAAATTTTCTAAACCGTCGTATTGTAAGGAATCTAGCTCCAGGCAGACATCATTTTCTTTATCTTCATTTTGATCTGAAATGCGTATAAATAAATGTTAATATCGCGCACTGCTATTTTGATTTCCATATATACTTGGAGTTGAATTTGGGCTTAGAAATCTTCTTGCACAAAATCCTAACAGCTTATTTATTAGCAAAAGGAAGCTCTGTATAAAAAATGTTTTACTTACCCATTTTTAATTTCATATCTCCTCTAACATCTTCTGGTTTAAAATGAAGACTGCAAACTTTGTGAGATACTTTCATACATAGTGCCAGGCAGTGTATGGGTGAGGACAACTTTAAGAATTTCTCCTTGTTTGGGTCGCGCTGGTAACTTGATCATCAATCCTATTTCAGTTGAGCTTAGACTGTCTTAGTATGAGGATGGTTCTGCAAGTACAGACGGCTTCAGTACTATCGTCATGAGACATAAATGTCAGGCTCAACTCAAGGTAGTATTGCTGAGGGCAACTACTGATCTCGAAGGTCATAGTTCCCAAGCATGTAGTGGTAGTAGTGACCAGGGAGTTCTACTGGTAAAAGCAGCCATAGATCCCAGGTTTGTAGTAGTAGTATCCAGGAGATATACTGATACAGAGTGTCATATATTCCAGGAGTATTGGTGACTGGGAAAAATACTAACTACCATAAAGAACCACTACATGGGAAATACTGGCAAAGACCGTCATATGAGATCTTTTCGAGGGAGGGCAGTCGTGTTCCGACCTCTAAAGGAGGCACTCATGATTGATTAATGGTTAAAAAAAGTAAAAAAATCGATCTCGGTTAGTTTTATTTTTTTGGTATTTGTTTTATCCTGGAACCAACTGAGATCTATCCTGGCGAAAGAAAAACCACCGTTAAACTTGTCTATGCTGCCCAGATCTTGTTTGGTGGCAACTAATTAAAAATCGCAGCACTTTTTCTCATTACTAAAAGCTTTGACGCATTCATTAAAGATGTCCATTTTATACACAGTAAAACTGTCTTCTTCAAAAATGAATATACATACCATATAATGGGCTGATTCGGGCAAAAAAGTTTATGTTTATTTTTAACTACATTAGTGTATCTTACGCTTGATAACAAAAATTGGGGAGGAGAAACTTGACGATTTTTATCAGAGTTGGGTTTATTTTATTGGATTTCATTTTCCACCACTTTTAGTGAAAGTGGAAAAAATAGTGCATTATCGACCTTAATATTCACTGGTAGTGGAAATTGAGTGCACTAAATGAAGCGATTTTAGTGGTAGTGAAAATTTAGTGCACTAAAAAATAGAAATAGCAAAATAACAATAAAATTATGATTTTTAAAATATAAGTTATAACTTATAAAAACGGATGTTAACTTATATTATAAAAATCATAATTTATTGTTATTTTGCAATTCTATTTTTTAGTGCACTAAATTTTCACTACCACTAAAATTGTTTGAGTTAGTGGTTAATTATTTCCACCTGCCACTATTGGCGGCTGCAGTATTGCTGCATTAATGGAATAAGCCCAACTCTGATTTTACTTATCGCCTTTTTTTTTTTAATTAATTACCTTTTCTACTGAAAAATATTAAATGTAAAAGTATAAACAAATAGTTTCCATTGGTTATTGACCCCATCACTAATTCACCATTTTACATTATAAACCAACACGTGAGACCTATTCGCATAAGTATAATTACGTTATAATTACGTAAGTGTGCTCTGATTAACTGTATTAAAAATTTTCACAACTGTTAATGTTGTTTCTGTCCATCTTGTTTGTTCCAGACGACACACTGGGCACAGATTAAACAAATTGTAGTCTTACTTAAAGGTAATTTTATTGCGAAATTGCGGTTTTGCAATTGTTTTTGAGTTAAGCGAATGTATGTTAGCGAAACTGGGTTTAGCTTACTTGAATTAGATTTACTCGCTGGGTGCTCCGCTTGTCGGAAAAAAGCGTCAAATTGGAACAAAGTATACTTTTATTCAACATTAGCTATAAATGCTGTGCAAAACTTTATGTTTCACGAAATTTAGTCGTTTTCAATTAACATTAAACATTAGTATTATTCTAATATCTATATCATATACACTGTTGGACAAAATAAAGTGCAAATTACCTTTGTTATATTTCGTCATAGCAGAAAGAAATAAACTCAATATTTTTGATAAAAAATGAATTGAATTTATTAATTTGCATTTGCACTTTATTTTGTCCAACCGTTGGCGATGAGCATTTTATTTATGTTGCTTTGTTAAAAAAGTTTAATTAAAATATTTAAGTTTTTATGTTTTATACACTGAAATATAACCAAAATAAATAAATTCAATCGATTTTTTAACAATAATATTGAGTTTGTTTCTTTTTTTCTATGATGAAATAACACAAAGGTAATTTGCACTTTATTTTGTCCAATAGTGTATGTGTATGCAAAAAATATACAAATTGGCCTTAGAAAAATTAAGTGCTGCTACCGAAAAACTCTTTTGTAAGTTTTAATAAACAAAAGTTTACTTTAAAAAATAGACATGGTGAAACAAAAAAGTCTGAACATGTTTTTGCATAATTTAAATATTTTCATATGCAAATAAATTATAAAAAAGTAAAGTAAATAAATCAAGTAAATAAATGCTAGAATTTGAGCAAAGTAGACATTTGTAGGCCTTATAAGAAGTAGTGCATTAATGCATTTATTAAGTCATATAAAATTAGTGTAATTTTTTTCCATGTTTATTGTTGCTTATTTATTATTTATTACAAAAGTGAAATACTAAACAAAAGTAAATATGTCTGTTAAAACGTTTGCATATGTATATATTGAAATTACTAAAAACTTATAATACCACTTGATCTTATAATAACCGGTGAAAGACGGGTAGAGCATCACTCCGACCCTTTAAGGCGGAACCGCCTACTGCACACTTAATTGAGAAAAACTCCAACCTATTAATCAAATGTTTATATGAGCTCAATGAGAATTAAAACAACTTTATTATACTACAAGAGAAACAAGAACTTAAAGGTATCCCTCGTACTTCACAATTCCCTTTTATGCTATACTAGAGTATTCCCTCCCGCATTGCTGGGAGCCTTTGTGTTGTACCTGCTTTTTAACTGATGTGGATAGATAAAGAAAGCTTTAACTGTTACCGTTCTCTACACATGCAATATTCTATATTTAAACTTATAATACCACTTGTAAGGTGCTGGAAGATTTCGTAGCTGTCATTGTTTTTATTTACAACTGCATGAAAATGCTGTTGGTGTTTTCTTTTTTTTTTTTTTTTTTTTTGTTAGAATTTTCTTACTTAATATCGAATATTTTTATTTTTGATGTTATTGTCTGAATGAAGAAAGAAAAACATTATCTTTACGAGATTCTTTGCGTTCTAGAGCGTGAGGAATATTTGAATATGAGATTAAAACTGGTGAATCTGTTTTCACTGTATCTTCTTCATTGTATTCGTAAGTTTGCAAAATTATTGCTTCTTTTGCATTTCTGAACTTTTTCGGATTTTCTATTCTAGTGGTGTTTTTGTTGTTCATCCTTATTTTCTTGTTTGCATAGATATATATATGAGAGAAAAGAAAAAGCTAAATTTAATACATGATTTTTATGATCCAGCCATGAGGCATTATGTAATTTTATTACTTTTTGTATGTTGAAAACAAAGAACTTGAAACACACACACACACACACACTAACACGCAGTAGCATACAATAACAAATAAATAGTATGGTAAACTGTAAATAGGGGCCTGTAACTGCCATTTCTGAAGAAGATATTGGGTTAACAAAAATGTAATTTGTTATGTTTGAGTGATTTATTAAAAAAAATAATAATAATTTTATTGAAACCTTATCAAATTACAATTATTTTGCTACAACATAGGCCAGAGTGAAAATTGCATTTATTATAAAGGCGTTTTGTTATTAAAAATTATGTGTAATTCTTCAGGCTATTACAGTCGGTTGCCAAATTATTTGGGGACAGAAACCAAAATATTTATTTTTGATGCATTAGCCTTAAATTTATTAATAAAACACAGTTTTTAGTTATTAATATAATAACGTATTTTATATTGTTAGTAATATTGTTGAGTTTCAAATGGTTTCAAATGTAATTCTTAATTATTATAAAAAGCAAGGTGCTTTTCTGTGCCATTCTCTATATTAAAATTTTTATTAAAGTGCGAACTAAATAGTTGATGAACATATTCAGTTCTAGTATCATTTCTGCACTATTAAAATTATTGCAAAGCCTTTCTAAAATTAGGTTTTTATCTCAAGGCTTATTTAATCTCAATACGAACGTCAAACAAATTAACCTTTTTAACTTTTAAATGCACACCTGCTCTACAGTAAAAAAAATAAAAATAAAATTATTAAAAGCCACCAATTTCTCTACTGTAATATTTAGAAAAACAGTCGTTAACAATTGTGACAACGTGTGATTTTATAGTTCTTTGGTTTTTCGGTGCACATTTTTCAGTGTTAAAAAGATTCGTGGCATGTGGTAAAGCCAAAAATGCTCATTAAGGTGTGCCATTTTATCATGAATAGGCTAACAAACAAACAACGCTTGCAAATCATTGAATATTGTTATCAAATTTCGTGCTTTGTACAAAATATGTTTTCTATCTTCAGAGACGAAGCTTATTTATGAATCAAAGGGTACGCTCACAACAAGATTTGGCGACTTTGGTGTGGAGAGCAGCCAGAGGAAGTTTAAGAGCTGCCAATGCACACCGAAAGATGGGCTGTTTGGTCCGCTTTGTAGGCCGGCGGCAATTTCTTCTAAAACAATGAAAATCGCAACGTTGCAGTCAATTGAACAAGGTCAGGAAAAATTGAACTTGGTGGACATGTGCTTTCAACAAGACTATGTCATGTAACACAGAATGTGCTACAATAAACCTATTGAGAGGCAAGTTTGGTGACCAATCAATTTCACGTTTTGAAGCAGTACAAAACATGTAAAAATATATTAAAAAGTATCAAAAAGAAAACTAGATAAATATGTACATACTAAATTGCTATTAAGCATAATATTGTCAGTAGTACTGATGACAAAGTCGATAAATGTTGATATATTTCGGAAAACATTAAAATCACTATCATTAAATAGTTAAATGAAGATAAATTCCAAGTTTTAAATTGAATCATCGAAAATATTTCTTTCAAATATTATTGTGAAAATTCCATTGTAACAATTGTCTGATATTTTGGCGATGAAACTAACGTGTGATTTTTAACCGCTTGGGTCTTGAAAATTGAAAAAAGCACAGGAAGTTTTTCAAATCCGAATTAAATATTTATTTGTGGCGAGAAATTAATGACTGCCATTTACTTTTTAAAGATTTTTTTCATTTAAATGTCAGATGATATGTTTACCAAACTCGCCTATCATATTATGTGTGCCGTGCGGCATGTAGACCCGTCTTATAGTCAACTAAGTCCAATTCTTCTCTTTGGGCAAAAGAAAAGTCGGTAATGATGGCAGGGCACCTTACTCCGTTGATTTTAACGTTGCGATTTTCATCCTTCTTGAAAAAGTCCAGACCAATGATGCCCACAAACCTCACCAAATACTGTGGCAGCTCTTTAACTGTTTTTGGTTGCCAATGAAATTGAATGATTTGCAAGCTTTGTCTGCTTGTTAGCCTATTCATTGAGGAATGGCAAATGTTAATCAGTATTTCTTGGCATTGCCACATATCACGAATTTTGGGCAGAATAAATATACACAGAAAAATCATATAGAAAAAAATTGTTTTTGCTAAAATTTTGTTATTTTGTTCAGCCATTTACTTCTCTCTATTAACTCTAATTAGAAAATTTCTTTCTTTACCCAAAGTTTTCTTAATGTAAAAATCTTACCAATAATAGTAGAGAAAAGTGTAATCTGGAAAGACAAAATCTGAAATATTCTTTACCGATAAACTAAATTAACCCTGCTCTTAAATTTGGACTATTTGGTCAATTTTTTTATTATTTTGTTTCAATTGTATAGAAAATTTGAAGTGTCTGACATAAAGCTTTACTGAGAAATATTAGGAACAGACAATACTAATCTTAGATTTCCTACCATTTTGTCCAGTAAATGTTTTTATTTGATTAAAATGAAAACATTTGGATTATTTTTTGGCGTTACTTTATTTGCTTTGCAAATAAATCTGCTCCAAATGGAGCAGAAAATTTCTTTGATGATTAGTAATTATATTAACACCTAAATCATTCCAAATCTGTGAAAAAGGGGTTCAAAGATAACGCTTGTTTATCCCTTCTTAACAAAAGTCATTCTCTGCTAGAGAAGTTGCTCTGTTTGCCTTTTTAGAAATCGAGGGTGCTTTGACTTTATTACTACATCATTGAAATTAAAATGAGGGTAGTGGAAGGATCACGGGCTAGTCTCTCGATGGTGACTCAAGGTAGAGTATTATCTCACAGAGGTGTCGGTGTTGTCTTAATGAGATGTTGGTGTAATTTGTTATGCTGAATACTTTGTTATGACAGCCCGTTCTTAATAAAAGAACCTCTGGTGTGACCTTTTAAGGATTACTCTAAACCAGGTGTTAGATTAGATTGGTGCACTCAAAAGCGACTGTAGATTATTCTTTCACAGAAGGTTGTTGTACCTTTCACAAAGGGACTGTATATTTTTTCTTGGTACAACCATCAACTTTTCTAGGAGTGTAAATGTTATTTTAGATACGAAACTTTATTGGAAGTCATAATTTGGTGTTGTCTAGACTAGGGCGACAAGTCTCTTTGGGCAAGTCACTCCTTCTATAGTAAGGAAGGCCAAGGGATATGCCTTTCATACGAAAATGACGCTATGGATATATACTGTCATTATGTGACCCATTATCGCGTGTTTTGATAGCCGGAACGAGTAGTGATATAGTGGAGATTGAGCTTAGGGTGAGTTCAATCTGTTCCCGATCTGAATAATCATAATAATAACTGTATTATTACACTATATAGCTAGATTTATACAATATATATTTTAATTTTTAATAAAATATTTACTATGGATTTGCATAAAAACTAACAGTAGTGCTAAATAAATATATTTTTGCTCTTAACCAATAATTCACGATATATATACACATATTAAAAGAAAAATTGTTTTTGTTGAAAAATGAAGTACAACAACATGCACGTATATATGTTTTTATGCATGTATGTATGTATGTACGAATGTTTCATGTACACCTCAACAAGGATTTATGATTTTTTTTTTCAAAATTGTTATTGTGTTAGTTGTTATTTTTGTTTATTGTTGTAGAGCATCAACAAAACCAACGATAATAGCACAAATAACATCAAACCCATTATTTATTACAGTTTTTATATTTTTATTTTGTTTTTCCTTTTTTTCTTACTCCTGATGCAGCAACAGCAGCATTATCTATCGGCTTCTTATTAAAGGGATAATGATGTTGTTATATGTTTATATTGGTTTATTTACTGGTGTTTTTATATGAAGGTAACTATGTACATATGTCAGTAAATGTATGTTTTATGTACAAACATAGACATTTACACATAATCTTGTCGTTTTAGGAGGTGAGAGATAGTGAATTGCTCACATGCGGGCGGTATCATTAAGTTAAAGGTTTATTATACCATAAGTTGACCGGAAATACTAACAATTCACAAAAACAATGTTTATTATGATGGCTATTTTAGTATCTGTATACGTGCGTGAGTGTTTCAAAATCCCAAAATGATAGTAGTTTTTCAATTATCCAGATAATGCACAGAGTATATAAACGTATACGTGTAGATAGATACATATGTGATTATTCAGTTACATTTTATTCGGCATTTCTTTATACATTCGCAAAATAGGGAGTTTGAATTAGAAAACTATATTCTTATCGTTTTTATTTTATTCTGCTGTCCTATTACCAAATAAACATTTTTTAATCAATATTATTTTTATTTTTTATTTATTGTCAGTAGTTTAATTATTTGTCGTTTTATTTATAATAAATTCCGCTCAATTTTTTGATCGCAAACTATTTTTTTGCAAAAGGTTCCAAAAGGCATTATTGTTCTTATTCTCACTACTAGGGATATGTAGTTTTAGCTTTGTAGAGCGAAGTTCTTTTAAATATGCTACATTATGTGTTATATTAAAAAGAATACAGAAATAATATTTACAATAGTATACATATATCTTATTATAAAAGATTTCGGTGAAATACGGCAACAATATTGCTGCTTTCAATTAAATAAAATTATTGTAAAAATAGTTAATTTTTAAAAAATCCATTTAACAATCAACGCAAATATTTATTCAGTTCATTAAGTTACATAAAAGCGTTGCAATGAAACAAAGGTTTTGTGACTAATTATTAGTAATTTCTACAAATAGATACCTAGCTTTATATACATAGTTATCTATGGTGTAACGAGTTTTTCATAATTTTGAACTTAACTATTGGTTAAAGCTTGGTGTGTTTTACACCATTGATTTTGGATAATTAATTCAAAGGGTAAATTTACATACGTTTCATTGAAGTGTCAAGTAATTTTCAAAAATATTTTAAGCATATAAAATCGTATACGAGTATTCTTATATATAAAAATGAATGTGTGTTTATATGTTTGTAGGCAAACTCAATTATATTGAAATTTTTCGGATAAAATATAGAAGAAGTTTAGAAAATAATAGCACAGATAAGGGTTAAAAATAATAAAGAGTTAAAACTATTATTGAAATAGTAGTAGCGAAGCACGCCGGGTTTGAACTAGATATACTATGAAATTACAAATATATTTAATAAATGGTGCCATACTTTTAAAAATAAAGCACGTATCTCTTTTTTGCCCACAATCAACGTGGACAACAGAAATGCGTGGGATTTTGTCACATCTTCTGGCTACTACGATTGTAAGAAAAATTCGAGAGTTCTTATAATAACCGGTGAAAGACGGATAGAACATCACTCCAACCCTTTAAGGCGGGTCCGCCTACTGCACACTTTATTGAGCAAAACTCCAACCTATTAATCAAATGTTTGTATGAGCTCAATGAGAATTAAAACAACTTTATTATACTACGAGAAAAACAAGAACTTAAAGGCATCCATCGTATTCACAATTTCCTTTTATGCTATACGAGAGTATTCCCTCCCGCATTGCAGGGAGCCTCTGTGTTGTACCTGCTCTCTAACTGATGTGGATAGATAAAGAAAGCTTTAACTGTTACCATTCTCTACACATGCAATATTCTATATTTTAACTAAATTTAGACTCTTCACTTCTTACCATTCTCAAGATATACAAAAATCATCATTTCATTTGTGTGGAAGGTATTCAATTAAGACCATATTTTGATCATGTGTACTGACTACTAAGTTATTTAGACCAAATTCAGAACCTTTTACTATTACCGTTCCAAAGATAAACAAAAATCAATATTTACTTTCTATTATCTAATTCCTCCCAACTTTTGACTGATGACCACAAAGTTATTTGGGCCAAATTTAGAGACTCCTACTATTACCATTTTGAACATATAGACATATAAACACAAATTTGCACAGTAGGGAAGCCGCACACCGAATTAAAGCTTTCTACATATTTTTATTATATACACAGCTTTTAAAATGTTTTCTAACTCACCAAAAGTTTAAATGTTGTAACAATTTTGCTTTCAAACTTTTCAAAATAAAGGAGTTCACTCTAACTACAATAACTCGCGAACCAATTGACCTACAAAAACCGCATATAAACAAAAACCTTGGTATTGACTTCACCTTTCGTTTAGGGGCTTACAAAATTATTTTGTAGTACTCTTTTATATATATAGATGGATTCGTTTAATGTAAACAAACACATACTGCTCGCTCATACGGTTATGTGTTATTGTTATTGGATTGTTTTCTTAGTGTGACTCATATTAAATTTTATTATTATATATTTATTATTATATATATTATATTATATATTTTATTATTATATATATTATTATTATTATTATATATTTATTATTATATATATATTTTATTATATATATATTATATTATATATATATATATTTTATATATATATATTTTATTATATATATATATATATATATATATATATATATATATATATATATATTAGGACCAGCGTTGCCACTATTCGTAGAATTCAACCAAAATTGTCAGAATGTTTTTCGTTTAGTAGGATGGTAGGCTGAATAGAATTTTGGTAGATTTTCGCAGAAGTTTGAAAATTGAAACTTACTATGTTATTAAAATTTGTTAATTGCTCGCTATCCTATTTGTTTTCTATAAACAAGCAAGTATCAGAAAAGTCCACACAATTAGTAGCAAGGTATTAATTGTTATAAAGAACTTAACAGTAACAGCAAAAACAACAGTTTGGTTTTAATTTAATAAGATAATATTTAACATTTTATGTTTCTTTAAAACTGTACCACGAAGAGCGAGCACAAAAAATCGGTTGTCATGGTGCGATAGGCGTCTCCATTGACCGTAAATGTTGCTCCGTCCTTATTTTCAAGAATGAGACAATGATACCTCCACTCCACAAGCCGCACCAAAAACTCACTCCTAATAGGTGCATAGGACTTCTATAAGACCACCTTTCGATTTTTTAGTCAAAAATACGGCAATTTTGCTTATTAACGTACACACCAAATATGAAAATGAGCTTCATCCGAAAAGACGATTTTTTATATTTAAAAAAATGCAATATCCGACCAATTGTCTTTGTCTTGGAAATAAATTTCTAATAAATCCCAATGTTGCTCAAGTGTAAATCGATTGTTTTTGTTCAGTGAAGATAACATAGTGAATTTTTTGACAGAACAGAAACAAGTATTGCCAGATTCGAAATAACCGCTGGTTCAGACTTAAACCGATAGATACAACGAATGTAATAATTTATCCTCGTATTGCATCTTTCTTTTCGCATCAAATTCTTTGGTGATTTGTTGTTGGTGATTTTGTAAAAAACTGCTATTGTATGCAAAATATTAAATATAATTTATTCGACGAACCTTCGACTCTTCAACCCATTATCATATGCTACTCTATTTCCACTGTCTACTTTTTTAAACCATCATCATTGCCAATATCAATATTGCTATATCTTAAAGATACGTTTTCTCTTCTTTATAGATTATTGATTTATTATTATTATTTTTGTTTTGTTTTTAATGTTTTTTTTCGGTAATAAAGCCTCACTTGCCAAATCGGCTAACTCCACACTCAGAATTTTATCAGATTGTAATGTCAATATACTGTATTGACCCTTAACTATATTACATTCAGAACAAATTTCTCCAATCGTAAGTGTTAGCACTACTAAATGACAAAAATACTTAAAATATTTATTCTTGTCTAATAGAAATTTTTAAAATATTTTTCAATTTTTCTTAATTTTTTATTTAACGGATTTAATCGACTTGTAGCATTCAATTGGTATTCAATATGATTTTCAGTTTTCCCTAGTCTTTACTAGAGATTTTCCTTTAAAATATATACAATAATAATATACAATGCCGCCTACACGCATGCCGTACTAAGCAATTGTCGAAGAAAAACTTTGAAGGTCACGCACAAAGATGAATATTTTCAATATCTTTTGATATCCTTTTTTTGTTTTCTTTTTTTACTTTTTTTGCTTTTTTAAATTACTTCAGAAATATTTTTAAACATTGAAAGACCACATTATTCAAATATTGTGGGTAAACAATACAAAAACGCTTTGAAATTGATAAAAATCTACGAAATATCAGAGTCTTTTTGTAATAATCAGGACAAGTTAGAAATGGCCCAAAATTTTTTTAAAAAAAGTATGCAAAATTGCTCCAAAAATTTTATAAATGTCACAAAAAGGCATAAAATAAAACTGAAAGATTTGGATTTAGTACAATTTTATTTTATTAAATTTTGATAACATAACACAATCAAGTGTTTTTTAATATTTACCAAATGAAATGATCGTCTATTATCACACAAAACAGTGAAATACGTTGAAAAAACTCGTTCGACTTCGGTAGATGTTATTGGAGTAAATTTGAATGAATTTAATTCATTTAAGGACAAATTTTCAATATATGAATCCATTTCATGTTTATTGCAATAAATATTTGTTTTTATTTTAGATAATGCTTCCAACCCCGTATTTCTTTTGATAATTTTATCTCACATTACCAATAACTTCTAAACTTTCGTTTATAGAAAGTCTTCTAGTTTGCAATTTTGTAATGCTTGTACATAAACACCCAATATGTACATAAAAAATAGTACAGCAAATCAGATTTAATTCCAGGTTTTTTCACTACTAATTTTGCATTTCGTATTTGCTCTGCTTTGTCCTCAATAAGTACACTTAAAACTTTACAGATTTATTCGAAATTATCACTATAGTATATTACTGCTTCTTGTTAAGATTTCAATTTAGTGATGCAGTTGGTTTAAGTTCAGAAACATTTTTTCCAGAAAATTTTTACGAGAAGTGGCATTTAAGCAATAAGATATAGAAATATGTATGTACGTTTTTCAAAATAACACAAGCTCTTCTACTGCTTTATAATTTGCAATCAGTGAATTTACTTCTTCAAAATGTAAGCGAATCAAATCTGCTAATCTTTGTAATCCACGAGCCAAGCACGTACATGTAACATCTTAGAAAATAGTATTTTAAGCGAGCGAACTGCTGTAACCATATGTGGTGCTGCGTCAGTTAAAACTAGCAATATGCTGTTATACTTAATACCTATGTATTTAAAACAATGACTTTAATAAAAAAATTAAAATAGTTTGCAAAAAAAAAAAAAAACAGTTACCATTTGGCCACAATAATTGTAATGAATCTGAGAAAAAAGCAGCCACATAACTTGCATTAGCTCTTTCGATGTGAGCAAGATTTAAAAGATAAGAAATTCCTTTTTCTTCTTCTTCTAACAAACTATATAAAAAATGTGCAACCATTCGCTCTTCACAGACGGTGGTTTCATCCAATGAGACCCAAATGACTTTATTTTCAGCTTATTTTGTAATTCCCTAACATAATGTTCATATATCGTTGTCACATATTTCGACCGTAGTAAAGACTCACTAGGTAAAGGTTTCTTAATGTATTAAAAAAAAAGTCGGATTGATGATTATAAAGTGGTATGCATATTTGCTGTTAAAAAAGTGGATGCAAAAAATATGGATTCATATCTCTTGACAAATTCGTTAATAGAGGCTGTGCTAAAAAGATTTCATGTCTTTCACAGATTGCTCATAAGTGCATCATGAAACTGTTCAATTCTTCAATAAGTAGAGTACTAACAGAGTCCAAAACCATAACCAGCCGATTGCTAATGACAATACTAAGCTACTTCCTCGTCACAAGCTTCTTCACTCGGAATTTTCAAAGAACAATTTACAAACTGGAAAAAGACTAGTTATATAACTTTGTTACTATACAGATGATAAAAAATGCAATCTTAATAGTCAAGTTCGCTAATGGTAGTAGTACTAGTAATTCTTTATTTATTAAATGTTCTTCTTAAATTTGTAGACAATATTGTTTATGTACATTATCTATGCAATTAGATCAGCTAGGGTACCTTGCGCCTTTAGTTGGATTTATATGTATATATGTTTAAATTACAATCATTCAAATTCGTTTATCTGTAATTTTCTATAATTGAAAGAGGATTGTTAGTAGTTAATCAGGCTACTCTAGTCTCATTTGGTTATTCCATTAAGTATATCTATAATTTCATCTTCTCTTAACATTGTTTTCTCAAAGTATTTCCTCCTAAAACTTGTAAATATTGGATATCTGCCTAAAAAGTGATGAACGTGCCTTAAATATCAAGATTATATCTTTTTGGTTGTAAGTTTGAAAGAAATATTGAATTCATACGGTATGATTTAGATGTTTATAGATGCGAGTACTACTTTGCAAGGCTTTTTCTGTTTTATTTGTACAGTTTGAATGAATGAGTGAACAGCAGTCAAGATATTTCGATTTGTTCAAGTCTATTCACCCTATATTTAAGCTGTCAGCCAGTTTGTTTATTTGGAATAATTTTTTTACCCGGAATAATTCCTTACTTAGGATTATTTTAGACAATTTGTTTGTTAGACTATTTTCTTGATATGTAAATATTGTTCTCTTTGCGTATTGTAGTTGCAGTTTCAGGGTATATACATATCCATCTTTTATTCACATTTCTATTTCTAAAGTATAATTTAAGAATACTAACGGGAAGCTTTAATAAATTCTTCAAGAAAAATCTCTGCAGCTTATCATCTTCAGAATAGGCTTAGCCCCAAACTTGTGCTGCATAGGCTTTAATCGATCTTCATACCGCCAAAAATAGTTGCCATTTTATTTTTAGTGGAATTTCATTCTTTTTTACAAAATTACATTGATGACAATTTTTGCTTGCGAATTTCTGTTTTGTATGTGCTTAACAAAGGATATTTTTGGAGTTACTACAACACCAAGGTATGAATATTCTGAAACAGTCTAAATTTCTTCGCCTTTATATTTCCACTTTTCCACTCCATTTAGTTTTCCGCCATTTAAATTAAATATCTAAATATCTTAAAGTTATCAAAAGTCTGCAATAAGAATATACATGATGAGAATTATTATCAGTTCCAGAAATATGTATATGGTATTGTATATGCCGCGTTGTTGCTGAAACCGATTCCTTCAATACTATATTCTCTTCGGAAATTAAAAGGCCAACAACACTAAACAAGTTTTTAAACTTCTTCATGGCAATATGCGTTAAGTCCTTTCAGAATATCGGCGAAGAAGCCATTCTCGGCACCAACGTTTGGTAGCTGGTAGCATTTTTTCTCTACTTCGGAAACTCTTTTTATAGTAGCTAGAGCCATTATAACACCCATAATGTTTTTTTTTTTTATCTACATTTTGCGTTTTAATTTTAAACTTTTAAAGTCGCAAAATACATTTTCTTATTCTGAACAGCTGACGGCATACTACAAAGATTTTTCATTTTATACGATGTGTGATAGTGTAAAAGCAAAGTGTAATAAGCAAATTTTCTATTTGATTTTTTTGACAGTCAGACGAAAACCATTGGATTTTTGTCTTATAAAATCCAATAAAAATCTTAAAACTTGTAGAATAGTATTAAAGCACCTTTAATAGTATGCATGTGTATAGTTATAATACGCAGTGTATACATTAGGGAAATGCGGTTTTTTCAAAATCTTCATTTTTCGAAGACCAAATAAACCGGTTAATTTAAGACGAATAACTGGTTAATTTAAATAAGTATAAATTTTATACGTTTATGTATTTTTTATAGAAAATAACCATTTGTATAAATGTATTTATTTTTTGTATATATGAATATTGACTTTTATATATGTTGAATGATCAATTAGAAAGTCCACAAACCCACAAACGCCGGTTCCAAACGGCAGATATACGAGTGAAGTTTTTCACAGCGTAAATACACATAACCAGTCACTAGTAATGATGTGAGTTGATATCGCTGTTGAAAATAGTCATATGGTGTGGCCTGGAATTGAACCGACGACTTCTTGGTTGGAAGGTGGTTTCTTACCTAACGCACCACAGTGACACACACATTATTAAATACGTGATGCATAAATTTACATACAGTGCTTCTGGAAATCTAAGAAAATTTGCTTGTCGAGGCAATTATGGACTCGTATATACTAATATATTTATTCAAAGTAAAACATTTAATTTTTGTTATTTTAGGCACCTAAATTATAACTATAGTGACAAACCTTAAAAACCATTCTCTACCAAGTAATACAATAAAAATGAAATTAGCTCCTTGAGTAGCTGTTCGAAACTTCAGCATTTTTCAGTGCTTTGTGTAATAAATTTTGTTTTTATGGCCTCCGCACACCGTTTTGGCATAGTTTTTTAAAAGATTTGTTAGAATTATTGTTAGTATTGATTGCCACTTAAATATTAAGCTCTCCATCGGCTTCTACTTCAAGAATTAGGAAAAAGGTTACTTAAATGCAAGAAGCGGTTAACCAGTTATTTGAATTATTACTAACCGAAAACCGGTTTTTTTAAAATCTGCTACTTTTCGAATCATTCTAAAACCGGTTTTTGAAGAAAGTCAAATAATCGATCTCCCTAGCATACATACATAAATACGTATTATACCTCATCTTGTGTTGAATTAAAACGGGTAAAAATAAGTTTTTAAATTGTATTGATTATTATTATTGCTCCCATTTTTTATACTCGTATATCCCAGTTTGGTTGAACGAAAGTGAATAAATGATGTGAATTTTTCATGGAACTTATGACCGGATCACATATGAGAGAAGCTTTAATACACATCTGCCACTCCTAACGGCTATGATTTCTGAATGTCTATTATATTTTAGCATACTAATTTTGATTAAGTGAACCTAAAATGTTATCGGATACCTGTACCTGATCGACTTATAATTGTACGCATTCTCACTTCTTATTTGAGTTTTTATCTGGAAAAGAATATGACGAAAAAAACGAAAAATCAATCAGATATCTTTGTAAGCACTAAGATAGACTCTACAAAACTGAAATAAAAAAATGTGCAGTTAATCACTCAAACGAAATAAAAACTGCCACATGATTGTAATTAATTTATGTGACTTTTTATTTCAGTTTAATAAAAAGAAAAAACACGTTGAAGACATGAAACAACATAACTAAATTTCGAGAGGGATTTTGTCATTTTTTTCCGTTTATTTTCTTATATTTTACTGTTACTGCTGCCCATGTTGTTAGCGCCGCTGTTGTTGCTGAGTAATATTATTAAAAATGATTTTATGTTTAATGTTGGCGTTATGATGTTTTATATTTTGTACACTTGTTGTTGGCGTTGTTGTTGGTATTGGTAACATTTTTTTATGATTTTTTATGGCATATTATTAATACACTGAGAAAATAGAACTGAAAACAAGCATAATACACTAGAGCCTCGACTTGCGTCGTCCTGATTTGCGTCGTTTCGATTTGCGTCGCTTTTTTGAAACTGGAAAAATTCGATTTGCGTCGTTGCAATTTCAAGTTGCGTCGGTTCAAGTTGCGCCGTTTTGACCCCGATTTGCGTCGATTCTATTTGCATCGTTGTGATTTCGCATTGTGCATTTTAGGCATTTGTAGCGTAGTATTTAGCATCTTTACATTTTTAGAACTTCTGGCAACACTGATCGTCACCTGTACGTTAAGAATTTTGTAAATTGCGTGAAATAAGGGGAATTCCCTGTTCTTTGTTATATAAGTGGCGCTAACAACACTGTCTGGTTATGGTAAGAATTTAGTGTATGATTCGCCAAGATACCTTAAGGACGTAAAGAATGAGTTAAAAGAAAAGTAATAAGTTCGGAATTTAAATTGGATGTAATAAAACGTTTTAAATCGGGAGAAAAGGCTGTTAATATAGGAAGAGCTCTTGGAGTAGCACCTACAACAGTAAGGACAATTTGCAACAGAGGCAGTGATAAAATAAATCAATTAGCTGAAATTATCACTCCACTCCAATCTAAACAAGTTACTATAGCATGATCAAAATAAGTGAAGAATGCCACTGAGCAAGGAAGTAATAAAAACTAAGGCTCTTTCTATTTACTCCGACCTTAAGAATAATACTGTATCTAGTAGTAACGGAAATCCTGGTGATTTCGAAGCCAGCAACGGTTGGTTTAACCGCTTTAAAACACGGGCAAATTTACATAATGTGGCATTAAAAGGAGAGTCTGCCAGAGCAGATTATGTAGCTTCAGAAAATTTTAAGCTTGATCTGAAAGCAATAATTGAAGAAGGATGGTATTCTGCTAAGCAGATTTTGAATGTCGACAAAACAGGTCTTTTTTGGAAACGGTTACCATCAAAAAGTTACTTGTCAAAAAATAAGAAAGCATGCCCTGGATATAAAGCCGCAGGGGATCGGCTAACACTTCTATTGGGCGGAAACGCAGAAGGAGATTTTAAATTTAATCCTTTTTTGATATACCAAACAGAAAATCTAAAGGAAATAAAAAGTATAAGCAAAAGAGACCTCCCGGTACACTGGCGCTCTAATAAGAAGGCTTGGATGACCGCAACCCTCTTTAAAGGTTTTTTTTTAGAAAATTGTGCCGTTCCTGAGTTTAAACGCTATTGTTCCTCTCAACAAATTGAATTCAAAATGCTTTTGTTAGTCGATAACGCACCAGGACATCCAATTTTTTCAGATGACTTATCGGAGCATGTAAAAGTGGTTTTTATGCCACCTAACACAACATCACTTATTCAACCTATCGACCAGGGCGTAATTTCAAATTTTAAAATGTACTACTTACGCCGAATTTTCCGACAACTTCTTGATTCAACAGACAAAAATGATAAACTCTCTATGAAAGACTTTTGGAAAAACTACAACATAGTGAAAGCTATTGAAAATATAAATTTATCTTGGGAAGAAGTCAAGGCATCCTCCATTAAAGGGAGTTGGAAGCAATTATGGCCTGAACTTATTAAGGGAGTTGAAGATGCTGCTGATGATACTCCAAACGTTAGTAACGAGTTGGTTAATTTAGCTAGAGAAACAGAATTTAACAGAATGGTGGAAGATGATATTAATGAACTTTTGCTGTCTGACGATGAGGAGCTTGATAATGAAAATTTATTAGCCATTGATATTCAGCATGTTTCAGAAAAAGATGTCATAACAGGAGATGATACAATAGAAGAAAAAAAATTAACAGTCGCCAATATTTCCAAAGCTTTGCAATTAATTTCCCATGCAATGGATATATTTTCTGAAAACGATCCTGACGAAAATCGTAGCACGGTCGTAGCAGCATCCGTTGATCAAGCCATTGGTTGTTACAAAAAAATATATCAACAAAAAAAATCTTTAAATTTTCAACAAATTTTGGACAGGTTTGTTAAAAAGAACAGTAAAACGATCCAATCAAATGGATATAAGTGTATAAGTGTTTCTGATTTAGATTTATCATCTGAAGAGAGTTCAATGTAAACTAAATAAATTAGAAGTTTTAATGCACCCACTTTTTTGAATATACATACATACATATGTAAATGAATAAAATTTTTATGTTTTCTCTTAATTCATGTTTTGTTATCTCTTTATAATAATTAAATATAAACATTTGTTGAAGTAAATGAAATAAATAAAAATGTATTCATACTTGTTTTTATCAAAAATACAACATTTTTTGCTTTGTTTTGAATATTTTCCCCAATAAATTAAATTTTAGTGCATTTATATAGAAAAAAGTGATTCGATTTGCGTTGTTTCGATTTGCGTCGCGTTTCTCTGGTCCCCATTAACGACGAAAGTCGGGGCTCTAGTGTATTTATGTATTTTGTACTTTATGTATACAAGAGTATGAAACTCACTCCCTCTCTTTCGTAAGCATTGCGTTGCCATTGCCAGTCACTGCTGCTAGTAATGTTACAAAAACACAGCAACAGCAATAAATGTGTTGTTAATGGCTTGATAGTGGCAAAAAGGAAGAAAGAGAGAGAGAGAGAGACAGAGACAGAGAAAAAAATCACTGAACATAAACACAACATTTGGGATATTTGTTGCTGTGGCTTAAATTTATCACTCACTTGCGAGTATTTCAGACTTTTTTGTTGCTGCTGCTTTTCATATTTTGAGTTTTTTCTTTTTTTTGTTGTTGTTTTAACTGTGTGGTTGTTTGATATAATTTTTACTTTCAGCTGCCATAATTTACAGACATTCTCTTTTTATATATTATTTTGCTTCTTCTTTTTTTGTATTGCTTTTGTTTTTATTTATAAAAGCCATATGCCTGTAAATATTGTGTCCTGCTTCAGGGAGTGTTACAGACCGGTCAGAATGCAGATGACCAAGTACGAGTATATGAAGATAAAGAAAAATCTCTATTGAAATTATGGTAATCGGGCGTAAAATACTCATAATAATCATTTCAACAAATTATGAATGAATGATTCTTTTATTTCACTGTTATTTGTTATATTCTCTGAATTTTTTTATTTTATTTTTGCTTTTTTTGTATTGCTCTCATTGTTTCTTATTAATCGTGCGTTAAATATTTAAAATATTGAATATAACAACAACAACAATAATAATAATAATAATAAGTGAGAGTAATTGTAACACAGTGTGTTAAATAATAAAATCATACAATTCGGAATATAAAATTAAAAAAAAAGAAACGAATTTGGGTTTTCGTACATGAAAAGATTTCAAATGAGAATGAAATAAATTTACAGATTCAGTATTAATTTACACAGTGTGAACAGAAATTTATAAAAGAATTTTCGTTAATGATTTATTATTTCATTTGCAACTTTACAAAAGAGCCATAAATGAGTGTTACATAGAGACTTTCTTTAGCAATTAAATCAGATGAACCATTACATATAGATCTTGTTATAAAGAACAGTTTATTGTAATGAAAAGAATAACAAGAACAAAATATATATATAATATTACACAATATTTTTGTCTAATTAACAACGATGCTAATGAAGTGTGATTCCTTTTGCAAATAATTCCCAATTAATTTTATTTACTTAGTTATTACGTTTTTCTTTCATTAATTATTGATTATGTGAACAGATTTATTGCGTTTTTTTTTATGAAATTGTTGGTGATTCTTTTCACATCTTTAATTTTGTTGTTTTGTTGTAATACTTGTATTTTTATACTTTTTTATTTGGCCTTTTTTCGATTTTACTTTAAATTAAAATATTTTTACATATTTTTCGTTTGATAGTTTATATACAGTGACAAACTAAATTAACTTCATGGGTGATTCTTATTAAAGAGAATTACAATAAACTAATATATTCCAAAAATATTTATTTTATTATTTAATAATAAAAGAAGATGAAAAAAATACAAAATTTCGCGAAACAAAATTATTGATACATTTCATTGGAAATACCTCTAAAACCTCTAATAACCTCTTCGAAAAGCTTGAGTTTTTTAAATTGCGTTAAATAAAATAAATGAAACGAACTTATTGTTTTGCTATATAGTTTTTATTTCCACAATTAATCGTATACAGTGTTCGACATATTGACTTCAACTTTATACACAAATTTATTTAATACTCTACTCTTAGCACGTCTTTATTACTGGGATCGAACGGTTTTAACCGGTTTTTTGGTTTTATCGAATGCGGGGTTTTTAATGTGTCCATTTTTCGAATATCGAATAAACCGGTCATTTTGGCACGAATAACCGTTTAATATAAAAATGTATAATTTTTATACGTTTTTATATTTTTTATTGCAAATATGCTCATCGTTGCAGTATTTTTCTAAATCTAATATATAACGTCTTATTTTTACATACGTTTATGACAACCTTGAACGTCACACAACTAACGTGGAAACCATGCTAGATCGTAAAAGATATGCACACTAGTTTAGTGAAGTTTTTCACAGCGTAAATGCTCATAAGCAGTCGGTAGCATTACCGCCGTAGAAAATTGTCAGATGGTATTTGATTAATTTTTAACCGAAATCCCGTTTTTCTTAAATTTTGCTGAATCAAGTTTATAGCTCTAAATGTGCAAATATTGATGTATATTTTTTAAACCAATTAATTTTCGTTTCCTAATTTGTGATTATTGGCCGCTTTTTTACTCGTCTATCCAAATCTTCTCACAAATTCTTTACCGGGTTGAGATCTGGCGAATCAGGCAGATGTACTAGAACATGCAAAAAGTTGTATGCAGCCACATACGTATAATTGAGCCAAATGCTTTAAGTCATTATCGTAAGAAAGTGAAAGAGGGTGGTAAATTCCATTTTTTGACGTTTTCTTTAGTATAGTCAAATAAAATTTATTTGGTCCATAATTTCGTCAGTGAATACCAGCTCCCCTACCAATGCAGCGGGCATTTATCTCCACACAATCATTCTCCAACGACGTTTTTCTAGCTAAGTATTTAACTATTTCTATACAGTTTGGCGGTCACCAGAGTAAAGGATTTTGAACTTGCTTTCATTTACAATATCATTTTGCTTCCAAAATTATTTCGCTAACTTAATAACTTTTATCGTCTTCTAAACGCTTTCTTTGGTCCACTAATTAAATAAGAGGTTTTCGACCATCTACACTACATTTAAACTTTGATTTTTGCAGTTTTCTTAAATATTGTCTAATCTTCTTAGCAATTTGTCTTGATATTATTTTCAGAACAACTTTACCTTTTCTGACTATCTGGCTGCAATCACGGCTGCTTAAAAACTTACACAGTCCTCTATGCCGTACACTTTCGAAGGTTTAGACTCCTCTAAAAAACTGCATAATGCTTTGAATGGTAATCCGACTTCTACCCATGATTTCTCCAATCTCACCGTAAGAATTGTCTTGATTGTGCAGATGTAGAATAATTTTTCACTGAGGTTCTATTGTTTTCTTCTGCTTTTTTACCCGTTTTTGGTAAAAAACTATTAACTTTGCCTTAATTTAAGCCATAGTGGCTCTGACAGATGCTAATTTTTCAACTTAGAAGTGGACTAAATAGCTTTTTTCGAAAAAAGTTACAAAATATAAGAAATTTTGAGAATTTAGCTAAGTGTTCCAATAATTTTGTTCAGCGAAATATGTATATTTTCTTCCTTTTTATTAACACGTTGACTGCCATGTATGCCACCACACCGGTGGTGTGATCACACATTTTTAAAGTTATTTGTTTTCTGATGACATATTTTTCGGTTTATTGATGATAAATAAAATTTTCCTGCAGTGGCGTCTTTTTAAAGATTAATTTTTTTAACTGAATACAATTTTTTGCGACTTTGTTTAAGCAAGTCGAATTCTTACATTGATTTTTTAGCTTCCTTTTTTATATGGTGGCAGTAAACGAGTTAATAAATAATAATGCTCAACAAACCAAAACAAATTGTTTCCTGTAATTGTTTCTGTTTCTAAAATTCAAATTGATTTGCATTTTTTAAATGTGGCAACAATTTTTCTCTAACAGCTTTAATTTTTGAGTTATAGCTAACTACCTTCATTCGGAAAATTTTGAAAATTTATGTCGGACTTTGAGAAGACTGCGTTTCATCAATACTTTAAACTAAAATTGTGTAATCAGGACAACCCATGGGTATTTGTGATGGGCAACTCGTGAAAGATCCAAATTATGTCAAATCAATGACTAATGTCGAATTCAGAGCTTGGAATTCATTTGTTTCCGTTATGAGTAACATAGAAGGCAAATTAAAATCTTACGACTATGTCGAGTCCGTTGAGTACATGCTATCGAACTTGCAAGAGTTAGGGAGCAACATGAGCATGAATATCAACTTCTTGCCCTCGCATTTAGATCAATTTCCACACAATCTGTGTGATTTTAGTGCGGATCAAGGTAAAAGATATCATCAGGTTCTTCGGACAGTGGAAGAGGGTTTATCAGGAATGTGAGACCCAAATATGACGGCAGACTTCCGTTGGAGTTTACAACGAGATTTACCTAAAGTAATTCATTCAAAGAAATCTAATAAAATATCATTCGATAGTACTCGATAGAAATTTTGTTAACTTATGTATTAACTTTTTCTATTTTTTTTTTTTTTTTTTTTTTGTCAAAATAATTAACCTTCTAACGTTTTTGGTTGCCTCAGATTAGCTATAAATTATTCGTTCACATTTAAGCAACCATAAATTTTTTTATTGATGTTTCATTCCATTTTGCTGCCAACAACTCAGTTTATAGTTATAAATTCATCTAAATCGGATCAGATGATTTTTTTTCTTTCTGTAAACATTTTTGTACAAGAAAACAGTCAAACCGAAAAAAATACTCAGAAAAAGTTGGCTTTTAATATCGAGAAAAAAAATGTAAAATACCGAACCTCTGGGCACGCTTGACCGTTTATGGCAAAAATTTTCGTATTCTCGTTTATGTACATATTTTTCTTGGGCAGTACTAATAAACGAAGTATAGCGAAATGACGCAATTTTAAACAATGGAAGGAATAATTTGGTCAATTTTTCAGATAGACAAATAATTAACTGCTCGAATCAGTGATGACTTCTGATAAAGAAATATCTGATTATAGAAACGATAGTGAATTTGAATATCCAAGTTATGAAGGTGATGACATTCGCGCTGAAAATACATCATTTGTTTTAAATGATCATTCTGCAATAAATTGAAGCTGTAGAACTACATCTATGGACTAAATCGTCTATTCCTTCTTTAATTAACGATTCACAATTGCCTTATTTTACCACATGATAGTGTTTTTAATGGTTAAATAAAATCTATAAAAAACCGCCTTTTGTTTTTGTTTGCCCTGAAGCCGCCTTTTGTTTTACTTATATATTTCATCAAATAACACAATTCTAGACAAAAAGCATAAAATAAGTATTTCTTACAAAGATTATTACTCGATCAGATATAGGCTTTTGACCTATAGATGGTTAAAGTGTATGTATATTTCAGAAAGTTAAGCTGTTGGCAATTTCCCAGTATTTTTTTCATTGTTAGGGCAATAGAAATACCCAATTGCACAAAAAATAATAATAATAATAATAATAATAATAATAATAATAATAATAATAATAATAATAATAATAATAATAATAATAATAATAATAATAATAATAATAATAATAATAATAATAATAATAATAATAATAATAATAATAATAATATAATAATAATAATAATAATAATAATAATAATAATAATAATAATAATAAAATAATAAATAATAATAATAATAATAATAATAATAATAATAATAATAATAAAATAATAATAATAATAATAATAATAATAATAATAATAATAATAATAATAAATAATAATAATAATAATAATAATAATAATAATAATAATAATAATAATAATAATAATAATAATAATAATAATAATAATAATAATAATAATAATAATAATAATAATAATAATAATAATAATAATAATAATAATAATAATAATAATAATCAAATAATAATAATAATAATAATAATAATAATAATAATAATAATAATAATAATAATAATAATAATAATAATAATAATAATAATAATAATAATAATAATAATAATAAATAATAATAATAATAATAATAATAATAATAATAATAATAATAATAATAATAATAATAATAATAATAATAATAATAATAATAATAATAATAATAATAATAATAATAATAATAATAATAATAATAATAATAATAATAATAATATAATAATAATAATAATAATAATAATAATAATAATAATAATAATAATAATAATAATAATAATAATAATAATAATAATAATAATAATAATAATAATAATAATAATAATAATAATAATAATAATAATAATAATAAATAATAATAATAATAATAATAATAATAATAATAATAATAATAATAATAATAATAATAATAATAATAATAATAATAATAATAATAATAATAATAATAATAATAATAATAATAATAATAATAATAATAATAATAATAATAATAATAATAATAATAATAATAATAATAATAATAATAATAATAATAATAATACATAATAATAATAAAATAATAATAATAATAATAATAATAATAATAATAATAATAATAATAATAATAATAATAATAATAATAATAATAATAATAATAATAATAATAATAATAATAATAATAATAATAATAATAATAATAATAATAATAATAATAATAATAATAATAATAATAATAATAATAAATAATAATAATAATAATAATAATAATAATAATAATAATAATAATAATAATAATAATAATAATAATACATAATAATAATAATAAAATAATAATAATAATAATAATAATAATAATAATAATAATAATAATAATAATAATAATAATAATAATAATAATAATAATAATAATAATAATAATAATAATAATAATAAATAATAATAATAATAATAATAATAATAATAATAATAATAATAATAATAATAATAATAATAATAATAATAATAATAATAATAATAATAATAAATAATAATAATAATAATAATAATAATAATAATAATAATAATAATAATAATAATAATAATATAATAATAATAATAATAATAATAATAATAATAAATAATAATAATAATAATAATAATAATAATAATAATAATAATAATAATAATAATAATAATAATAATAATAATAATAATAATAATAATAATAATAATAATAATAATAATAATAATAATAATAATAATAATAATAATAATAATAATAATAATAATAAATAATAATAATAATAATAATAATAATAATAATAATAATAATAATAATAATAATAATAATAATAATAATAATAATATAATAATAATAATAATAATAATAATAATAATAATAATAATAATAATAATAATAATAATAATAATAATAATAATAATAATAATAATAATAATAATAATAATAATAATAATAATAATAATAATAATAATAATAATAATAATAATAATAATAATAATAATAATAATAATAATAATAATAATAATAATAATAATAATAATAATAATAATAATAATAATAATAATAATAATAATAATAATAATAATAATAATAATAATAATAATAATAATAATAATAATAATAATAATAATAATAATAATAATAATAATAATAATAATAATAATAATAATAATAATAATAATAATAATAATAATAATAATAATAATAATAATAATAATAATAATAATAATAATAATAATAATAATAATAATAATAATAATAATAATAATAATAATAATAATAATAATAATAATAATAATAATAATAATAATAATAATAATAATAATAATAATAATAATAATAATAATAATAATAATAATAATAATAATAATAATAATAATAATAATAATAATAATAATAATAATAATAATAATAATAATAATAATAATAATAATAATAATAATAATAATAATAATAATAATAATAATAATAATAATAATAATAATAATAATAATAATAATAATAATAATAATAATAATAATAATAATAATAATAATAATAATAATAATAATAATAATAATAATAATAATAATAATAATTAATAATAATAATAATAATAATAATAATAATAATAATAATAATAATAATAATAATAATAATAATAATAATTAATAATAATAATAATAATAATAATAATAATAATAATTAATAATAATAATAATAATAATAATATATAATAATAATAATAATAATAATAATAATAATAATAATAATAATAATAATAATAATAATAATAATAATAATAATAATAATAATAATAATAATAATAATAATAATAATAATAATAATAATAATAATAATAATAATAATAATAATAATAATAATAATAATAATAATAATAATAATAATAATAATAATAATAATAATAATAATAATAATAATAATAATAATAATAATAATAATAATAATAATAATAATAATAATAATAATAATAATAATAATAATAATAATAATAATAATAATAATAATAATAATAATAATAATAATAATAATAATAATAATAATAATAATAATAATAATAATAATAATAATAATAATAATAATAATAATAATAATAATAATATAAAGAAAACAAGAATTTTGTTGGCCAGTGTAATATAAACAAAATTTGATATGAACCATAGTGACTTTTGTGAAAAATATGTCTTTCTATCTAGTAAATATATTATTTTATCAAAAACTCTTTAATAAGACCATTATATCACTCATGAAGTTGAAATAGCTTACTGTATCAATAATTTAGTTTGTCACTGTATATCTTTTCGGTGTTTTTTGTTTCCTTTTTTTTGCGAAAGGACATTATTGATTTTTGGCTTCTGTTTGTTGTTATTGTATGCACTGTTGTTTTCATTTATGGTTTGCGGTTGTCGTTGTTTTAATCTATGACTACAATCAGGAATATATTAAAAAATTAAAGAAAAAAATCTGTGTCAATTGAATGTACAAATACGGTAATTTGTTCAATAATGAAAGAATTATATTGAGAATAATATTCCATATATGTACGTTATGTAGCAATGACAATGACAATGACAATGACAACTATAGCACCAATGATGATGATTATAGTGATGATACCACTTACAACTGTCAACAAACAGTTTGCCACCCAGTTTCCCACTACAAATTATACGAATAAAATTACCACAACAAGTGCAAGAGAATAAATTTAACGAGTACAACGGCAATTAAGATGAATGCACAGCAACTACAACAGCAATATGTAGAAAGAAATGAAAAAAAAGAACAAAAACAAAGATAAATGGTTTTTTAAATGAATCGAAATCAGTTCTGTACACACATTCACACACAAACACTCGTCAGACGCAATATGTGTGTAAGCGGGTGTACAGATCTATATATTCAATGTGGCAAGTACAAATGTGTGCTTTATTTGCATACCATATACACTAGCACCGGTTATTGTATGCGCACATAACGAAGTATGGCAATCTTAAAGTAGTTGCAATAAGAAAAGTTGCTTTGAGATAACATACAAGAGCATAACACGATAAACTTGCCAACTAATCATAAAGCGGCCAAGCAAGTGAACATTATATTTATTTTATTCTAATTGAGATGATCAAAATATAAAAATATACATTGCGATGACATTCTCTTTGTGGTGTCTGCCTTGCAAATTCGGTCGATACAAGTTACATTTTCTAAAGACTCAAATTTGAGATTTATATTTTTAATTTTATTTATTCAATTTGTTTCTACACATTATTAGCACTTTTGCTAAAAACATAATGTCGATAAGTTAAAAAAGCCAATAATTATAAGTGATATGATAAATACTTGCAGTAACCAAAAAACTATGTCCTAACTAGGGAGATCGATTATTCGACTTTTTTCAAAAACCGGTTTTCGAATAATTCCAAAAGCAGCACTTTTTAAAAAACCGATTTTCGGTTACTAATAATTCAAATAACCGATTAACAAGTTCTTTTATTTAAATAAAATTATTCTTAATTCTTGAAGTGCAGAGCTGGACCACGTCATTTTAAAAATAAAAAGAAGTTGACGGAGAGCTTAAAATTAAAGTGACAATCAATACTAACAATAATTCTAACAAATCTCCTAAAAACTATGCCAAAACAGTGTGCGGAGGCCACAAAAAAAAAGAATTTAACCCAAAGTACTGAAAGTTGCTTAAGTTTCAAATACCTACTTAAGGAGCTAACTTCGTTTTAGTTGTATTACTTGGTAGAGAATGAAGTTAAAGGTTTGTTACTATAGTTATAATTTAGGTGCCTAAAATAACAAAAATTAAATGTTTTACTTTGAATAAATAATCTAGTATATACTAGTCCATAATTGCCTCGACAAGCAAATTTGCTTAGATTTCCAGAAGCACTGTATGTAAATTTATGCATCACGTATTTAATAATGTGTGTGCCACTGTGGTGTGTTGGTTAAGAACTCACCTTCCAACCAAGAAGTCGGCGGTTCAATCCCAGGCCACACCGTCTGACAATTTTCAACAGCGATATCACCTCACAACATTACTAGCGACTGGTTATGTGTATTTACGCTGTGAAAAACTTCACTAACTAATATATTTGTGGGCTTTCTATGAGTCTAGTTGATTTTTCTTCATTTATAAAAATCAATATTTATTTACAGAAGATGAGAAGAGGTTATTTTTGCTCAAGAGTGCATATCTTTTTCGTCTACCTCGGTTTTCACGTTTTTTGTGAGACGTTCAAGGCTGTGATATATACAAAAAGAGTTAGTTAAATTTATACAAATAGTTAAACGATGAGCATATTTTCAATAAAAAAATATACAAACGTATAAAAATTATACTCATTTAAATTAGCCAGTTATTCGTGTTAAATCAACCGGCTTATTCGGTATTCGAAAAATTAAGATTTTGAAAAATCCGTATTCGACAAAACTAAAAAAACGGTTAAAGCCGATCGAATAATAGCCGTCCGATATCCCTAGTCCTAACCGTAGATCGAGCATTAAAAAAATATAATAATTCAATCTACATATGTATCACTTTTGATACCCACATACATGAAGACATGGAAAAAGTGGGCTTATTGACAAAATTTGTTAAATTTCTTACTACATTTTATAAAAACTATTTTTTATTGTTATTGTTTGTAAAGGCATCATTGCTTAACTTTACTATTTGATTGTCTTTTTATGAATATAAAAGGCAGCGCTACGGCAAATTCAATATGAGCGTCAAAATAAAGTGTACAACCTTATTCACTGGAATATGGTCTTTAGTTCAGGCCTTAAAAATACGATGTTTTTAAGCATTTAATACAAATTCTAAACACGGAAAAACACGAATATAAAGTTAATATGAAAATATGTAAGTTCATAATTATTCGTTCCATTATACTATGACCTGTAGATCCTATAATGAACAAAGGGTAACAGCGAAATATTTTCATTTGGTTCGGTTCGAACAAGAATAATTATCTCCGGAGGAAAACATGATGGCTTAGAGTGTCGAAGTTTAAAAAACCAAGTAGGGGGAAAATTGGAATAGTGCCGACTGCTCCACAAATATTCTAAAAGCATTAATATAATAGACGCAAGACTTTTCTTTCAATACAGTTTTTTTTCTCCATTTATTCCATTACAAAATTTTTCAATGATATACTTGCAGAACTTGTAAGCTTTATATGTATGGTTTTATAAACATCTGAATAAATAAATAAAAAAAATTTATACAAATGAGATGTAGAACAATTTCAAGTTAAAATGAGATTTTATTTTACTTTAGAATGACCACCGTATTAATTTGAAAGGATATAACAGTTAATTAAATATGAATTCTTGTTATTTTAGGTTTTTGCTACTTTTATTTATAAGGAACTCACATTATTTCAACATGATTATTTCTTTGATTTAACTAGAATTTTAATATTAATTTAACATGCTTTCTAGTTGTTTTAAAATGAAAATTTTAATTTTCATCCTCTTGACACCCCGGTAAACATATGCGTACTTTAAATTATCGTTATATATCACAAGTACCAATATTGTTGGGAAGCTGCTTGATTTGTGTTTCTTGGTATAGACTTTGGAGTTTATAAAACTATCAACATATAGTATTTCTACCAAAGTTATCGCCATTTTTTTTACAATAGGAAAATTTTAATTTTTTTTCAATAAGCCCACGAGTGTTTTAATAACGGCCAAAATGAAACGATGTATAAAAAATAAAAATTTATCACAATCGCTTCATGTTCAGGTCTCAAGAGGTTATTGTAAAATCATGTTGAATCTAAATGAAACAATAATAAAGTAAAATCATTATTAAAAAATATTGTTTCAATCTTGTTTTAATTGATTTTGCAATGAATTTTTTCTGTGTGTATTTAAAGTCTTACAAAACATTTACAAAAGAACTACAACCAAAGTTATATAGCAAAAACGAAAGGTATTCTATTTTTTACACGTCAAAATAAATTGTACAAGAAAAATGACGACGAAATATTCCAGAAGTGATACCATTTTTCTGAGTAGATTTTGGAATTTTTGTGACACCTCCAAAATCTCCAGTACGGGTAAAAACTAGGATTTTCGTACACTCATGCACCTGTAAGCTAATAACTTAGCTAACTGATTTTAAGATTCATGGAGGATTTTGAAAGAAAAGGAGAAGATCCATTAAATGGTGTTTACTTTACTTAAGTAAACTTAAATACTCTGTTTCTTAATCGAATACATTTTTTTCCAATTCATTCCAAATTTCCCAAGTCTAGATACCTTTTTACGCACTATTTATTATTTCATTATAACCGGAATCAGCGATATTCTTAGCTGAGAGCCTTGAGAGAAGCGCCACAGATAGTTCACTTCTCAAGGGTTTTTTGCTTTTATTCGTATAGAATAGTGCTAATGATATTGTCAACTTAAGCTTTGTGAGTTGTTGCGTGTCCATCCAATTTGGGTTTTGCAACTATAACAACTCAGACATAAGGTTTGTGATATAATATGCTCATAACTATAGTGTATTTATCTTTATGACTAATATATGAGACGTGAGTAGTATCAGGAGTAAACGCATAAGTTATACATCGTGAAACTTTTTTGCATTTGAAGAGCTTTGGAGAAATTGATTTTTTTTATTTTTTCTCATGGCACCTACCACTGATACATTTCTTTGTAAAAGTTTTTGACTGAAACCGTATGATAAAAAAGATGTACATGACCGTATGATAAAAAAAGTACATGACAAGATTATATTCTTTTAGACTAACAACTAAATAAATAACAACGCATTCTTCTTGATTGATTGTTAATGTTGGTCACCGAGACCCGAATGATCTTTTGTGCAACCCCATAACTTCACCACATTAGATTGAGACTGCGAATAAAGCCAGTAATTCTATTTTGGTGAGAGAAGAAATACTCCTTTTAGAATCACTACAGCAGTTCCCAGGATTCTCATCTGAGCCAAAATAGCTTAGCACTTACAAAGCATTAATTCAGGTGTTTTGGCATAAATCGTATAGAATCCTCACCGACCATACAAAATATCAAAATACATTAGTGATATCTAAGTACACAATGCCCGGTAAATAGACCATTGAGTTGTCCTAATGACTAGTTACCCAACATACAGTAAGCCCGTTATGAACACCAAAAACATTACGATATGTCATGCAGTCCATAAAAACCTTCGACCTCACCTCACATTTCCCATGATAATCAGATATGCCCGCCGATGGCCAAGGATTGTCAACCAAGCAACCGCTGTCTTGAAAAAATTTTTTTTTAAGTAAGAAATATGATAATACAGTTGTAACAACAACAACCTTACATCACAGGACAGCATTCACTTGAATCCATAAGCAACTAAAATGTTAGACTTTAACTCTCTGGTTTCAATGAAAAGTTGATCGAAGGTCGAAATGTAGCATATTTGATACAAAACTTGATCTACGATTAAGTGAATATCAACCGTCTTTATTTTACTTTTTCTTGGGAACCAACACTATATTGTGTTGGAGGCAGTAACATATATTGGAGGAGTGGAAAGAAGCCGAAGTGTTGATGTACATAGTACATATCTAAAGCTATTTCTCTTGACGGATGCAGTGTAGTAAGATAGAGCGGCTAAAAACCAATTCATGCCCAGTATGACAGTATAGCATCGAATAAATAGAGTTAACAGTGTTCAATAATAAAAAATTATTTATTTTATTTTATTTAAAAAAATTTTTATTTTAATTTGTTCAAGACATAAATTATTTTGCACAATTATTGTTGCAGTTAAAGAATTATTATATCAGTATTAGTTTCTTCACTTCTTTAACATTCTTTTTATCAATTGTTAATGTGCTATGGAGTACAGAGCTGACTTCGTCGCAAGCAAGATCTCGGCCTACATGAAGAAGTTTATATCACTTTTGAACTTTATATTGGGAAAAAATACACTCTTTGAAGGGTACAGACATACCGGATACAAATTTTTTTAACATATCTATATATCAATATGAGGTTTACCTACATATGTATATACATAATATGTTGAAGAATAAACTGCCGTTGCCTCAATTGTAGTGATCACATCTATGCTCCTTCTCGGTTGTGAGATTGCGTCAATTTACATAATCATGAACTTTTATATTCATGTACACATGTATGTATATATGAGGGTGTGTGTTCTTAATATGTATGCCTACCGTATTTGTAAACTCATTTGCATTTAAATTTGCATAAATGAAGGTGTTCGTGTTTTATATATGATCGTACAAGCATGTCACAAATATAACATCTATCGAAAGGAAATAATTCTCTCTCTTCTTTTTCAAGTATAAAATGTATGTTAGTATATGTGTGTCTGTTTGTTTATAATTGTATTGCACACAAATACAAACACATATATATGTTTACAGTCACTTTAATAAAAAAGAAACACAGAGAACCATTTGCTTTAATGTTTGTAAAATTAATTTTTTTTTTCAGATATATTATGCGACAGGCTTATTTTATAAAAACAGAAGACATGAATAAAATCAGCACGTGCTAAAAACACATGTGGTAATTAAGTTGTATATTACCATACACATGCAGTGAATCAAAAAAGTTTTGACACATGGCATGACTTTAAATATTTAGCAGTAAAAATTATTATTTCCTAATAAACAAAACATAAAAATATGATAAAATTTTTAAATTCGGCATTTTTTATTAATAACAAAAAAAAATTTATTTATTTTTTTTAATATAAAGTTCATAAATGTAAAAACAAATATATTATTTTATAAAGAGAAGTAAAGCTATTATTGAGAAAAGTTTTTTAATATTGGGTATTTTTGGTACCCCTAATGTTTTGTGTGGCTGCCTTTGGCTTTTACAATTGCTTCTAACCGTCTTTCCATGCTTGGGTTTATAGCTAGCGACTGTGGAGGAGTTTTAAGTTGCATGCAGAGATAGATCAACCATTCTTGAACCAAATGAGATGAATGCTTCGGGTCATAGTCTTGTTGGAACAATAATGTTGACCTATCCAAGTCCAACTTCTCCAAGCTGGGAACTAAGTTTTCCTTTAAAATACTCAGGGAAGCGTGCTTGTCAATAAG
The DNA here is from genome assembly GCA_023159175.1 of Wohlfahrtia magnifica. NCBI lineage: Eukaryota > Metazoa > Arthropoda > Insecta > Diptera > Sarcophagidae > Wohlfahrtia > Wohlfahrtia magnifica. The sequence goes on along the minus strand of JAKWBJ010000504.1, from coordinate 2,481 downwards.
GAAAAGATTTCCTACTACAGAAGCCGCCATGCACCACCACACCATTACATTACCGCCTCCATGTTTGACAATTTTTATAACGTTATTTTCTTAAAACTCTTTGTTAGCTTTTTGCCAAATTTTTTTTAGCACAATCTGTTACAAATATGTTAAATTTTGATTCATCAGTAAGTACAACATTGTTCTAGAATGAATCTGGCTTATTTAGGTACAGTTTTACAAACTCCAGTCTCTTTCTTTTGTTAACAGGGAAAAGAAAAGGTTTGCGACGAGCAACTCGTTCATGGATATCATTATCCAGCTTTACTTAGAATATTTCTTTAAGCATATGGATTGAATTTTTCGTTAAAACGTTTCTGCATTTCCACATTTGGTTTAATAGCCAAAGTCTTTGGATTTTTTTTCCACTTCAGCAATGATTATGCGCTCTTAGTGGGGTGTAAATTTTTTGGTGCGAACACATCTCTTCTTACACTCTAAGCTACCAGTAGTTTTGATATGGTTTATTATGTTTCTTACACTTGTGGAATGATAAATTGGCGTTATTTGAGCAACCACGCAAGATAAAGGTAATGTGCATAAGCTTTCTGATCTGAGTTTTCTCAAATACTTTATATATTTTAAGTCATGTATGAAATAACTGTACATTTTGCAGTTACGATACTACCTTTAATGATAAAAAACAAAACTCTATCCTTTAAATATTCCAAATGAAATTCTAGAAACAGCAATGGGTGTGCCAAAACTTTTTGATTCACTGTACGTACATACCATACCGCCAAATAATTTTTTTGAAAATGCTATAAAAAAAATACTAAATATTTTCTCAAATTTCTATTTTTACTTGAAAGTACAATCCTTCCGGATAATAATGGAAAATAATTTCATTCAAATGGCTGCCTCGGCTGGCCATACAGTAGCCTACACGATCGGTCCAATTTTTAAGCACATTATCGATTGTGTGCAGCTGTATTTCACCAATAGCTTCACGAATATTGTCCATTAAAGCGTCAATTGTCTCTGGCTTGTTGGCGTGACACTTATCTTTGACGGCACCCCACAAATAATAGTCCAACGGTGTCAGATCGCAACTCCGAGGTGGCCAAACGACATCAGCTCTGCGGCTGATAATGCGATCTTCAAAAACAGGGCGCAAAACATCGAGTGTAGCTTCGGCTGTGTGGCACGTAGCGCCGTCCTGTTGAAACCAAATGTTGCTAATATCCTCCTCTTCAACTTTTGTGAACAAAAATTCGTTCAACATGGCCCGATAACGATCGCCATTGATTGTAACGGCCACTCCTTGCTCATTTTCGAAGAAAAATGGCCCAATTATGCCTCTGGACCAAAATCCGCACCAAGCAGTGTCTCGTCTTGGGTTATCGGCTTTTCAATGTATGCGTGCGGGTTTTCTGTGCCCCAAATACGACAATTTCGCTTGTTTACATACCCGCCAATATCAAAATGAGCTTCATCTAAAAAGATGATTTTTGATTCTGCAACATTACCATGATTTTCAAAGTAATGTCGCAATATTTCCCAGCATTGTTCAAGCGCATACACAACCATATTCGTTCAGCGGAAGGATAAAACTAATTATCTGTCAAATCAGACATGAGGTAGATGTTACGAAATAAGCACTTGAAAAAAAAACGTTAGATGGCGAACCCATTACATTTATGTGTGTATAATGTATGTCACAAATGAGGTGTGTTTATAGTACATTCAAATATAAAAATATTAAATGAATCACAATGCTTATTGAGCTTTTAAAGTGGTTTTTGCCCAGTTTTATGTTTTCAAAGGTTTTATAACAACCACAATATCATTAACAATAACAAAATAAACAAACAAAATTATATATGTATGTAAGTATGTATGCATACATATGAATTTATTACAAGGATGGCCAAAGAAATATTTTTGCAGTGTGCTTTGAAGAGAAAAATTAAAAAGGTAAACAGCAAAATAAATAAACAATTTTAATATACAGAGCGACGTACGTACATATGTATGTATGTACATGTGCCGTCATCAAAAGCTATCACACAACTTAATGAAATTGTTGTTTATTTGTTACTCTCTAAAGAATATTTTCGTTTTCGCTCGTGTGTGTACATATAGGGATCCGATTAAACTTTTGCACTTCAGTGCTACTCTGGCCCAGTGTTGCCAGAATCCGAACTCAGTTTTAAACAGACAGGGCTTCAAAATTATACAGGATTGTATAAACTACACAAAAGACATTTAGTGTTTATTCGCCAGTTTTTGTTAAATAAATTAATTCACTTGAAAATGGCTAAATAACGAGGGTGGCATCCACCAGAAGAAATTCTATACTGATGGAATAACGGCTTTTTTCCAAAAATGGTCAAGGGCTATCGATTAAAATGGCACGTATTTCGTTTAATAAATTTGGTTTTAAATATAAGAATAAAGTATTTAGTTAAATATGTGCATAATGTTTCACAATTGACACTT